>CM044016.1:17377516-17632516 GCA_024085815.1 Flaveria linearis | reverse complement strand
AAGTGTTACGATTTCCACGAACTAGGTGGTATTTATAGGTAAGGGTTTCTCATTCGTGCGACTGAACCATTCGTATGGTTCAGTCGTGCGATTGAGCTATGCGTTTGATCCACACGCACGACTGAGCCTTCAGTCGTACAACTGGTTCAATCTCCTGCTTCAGTCTTACGACTGATCTAGTCTCCTGGTTCAATCGTGAGACTGAGCCATTCGCATGTAGTTATTCATGCGTATGGTCCATTGGCATGGCCCATTCGCATGATAACTTCATAATGTTAACTTTGAATGTGTTAATTATCATACCATTAAGCATATCAATTCAAACAACCATCTACCTAAATAAACTATCAACCATTCATTGCACAACCCATTAATGAACCATTTAAACATTATAAGCATTCACAACCACTTGCATTTCATTAGTCAACTTTCAATTACATATAAGTAAGACATTGTAAGGTCCACCTTTCTTAGGGAAGCCTCACAGTTGGCCATTCACAGCATAACTTTGTTTAAGGCAATCATTTACTCATATATGTATAAAATATATATTGCAGCGGAAAAATACGGTCATTTCAATTCTTTACAAGTGAAATATAAACATTTTCTTTAATCCTCAAAACTATTTAAGAGTCCTTTGTTTAGCTTTCCTTCATCCGGGACGCCAGTCTTCTAGTGCCAAGAAGCTTCAGTCCCATGCCTCTGTTCCATAGCTCTAACTCTTACCTGTCAACTGATATGCATACAAAAGTCAGCTTCGCTGAGTGAATTCTAGGTTTCTTTGTAAATAACTGTTGTAAAGGTATTAGCTTTAGCAGTTGAAAATAGTTATCATCTATCAAACATCAATACGTACGGGCTATCACTTTATCGATACTTTATCATTTCTTTTCATTTCTCGTTATTTATTACTCTTCTTTATCCATCAATTCTCTGTCACTATCGGTGCCTAGGCTCGCCTAGGACTTTACCGACACGCCAATTAAGGACTTACAGTCGTACTCGATCAGGCCATTATTGTCATGCCAATTCAGGGCTTACAGACCTGCCCGTTCGAGCATTACTTTATCCGGGTGAGGGCATAACGAATGCAACCCTCCTTTAGCCATTGCTTGCAAGTCTTTACTTTTTCCTTGCCTGCAGGACTTTACTTGCAAGACTTTACTTTATCCAGGTACACGTTATGGGCCACATAACCTTTCTTTACGTTTCACTTTCTTATTTAAGTTATATATATATAATAACACAACACATCTCGAAGGCAATCCATCACTACAAGGTTATATCTCAATAAAGAAAAACACGTTATCAATTCATTAGAAAATCCCGTTTCCCATATAAGATAGTAAGTAAAACTTTACTCTAAAAGAACTGATCATAAAATTATATATCTTAGTATGCATACCGCCCCAAAACATTTAAAGCATGTATAAAATAGGGGATCTAGAACTCACCTGAACTTGTCCAATAGCTTAAATTCTAAGCCACTTAAGCTATAGCCTGAACACTCTAGCTGCACGAAAGTTAATATGCAAAAACGTCATTTTCTTCATAGTTTCGCCCATAGTTTCGCTACAGCGAAACTGCAGTTTTGCTACAGCGAAACTGCAGTTTCGCTGCCAGTTTCGCTGGGCAGCACTTCTGCTAGTTTTGCTAGGCAGATTCGCTGCCTTGAGCGCCCAACTTTCGTTGGAATTCCCTAGTCTCGCAAGGTCTATAGGTCAGTCTCAGTCTTAGCGAGATTACCGGCGAAACTGTAGTTTCGCCTGAGCGAAACTATAGTTTCGCTAGAATTTCTCTTAGTCTCGCTAAATGAGTACGCAGTTTCGCTGGTTAAATGCTTAAATTCGCTGGATCGCGACCCAGTTTTGCTGGATGAACAGAAACTCAGATCCAACCCATTTTTAACCCAAAATCTTAACTTTTTACTTCCAAATCCTTAGTTTACCTTCCATGAAACCAAATCTTAGCTTTTTACACGTTTTCATACGTAAAAATTCGACCTTTATGTGTTTCTTTAAACTTTTCAAAACCCCAAAACCCTAGAATCCGGGTTTGATCTACAGAAGGACTTAGAGGTTGATTCTTACCTTGTTTTGTTGCTCTTTCCTTGTGTTTTGATGCTCCAATCCACCAGAACTTCAATCCTTCCAACCTTCAAGCTCCAAACCTTGAATTTCTTCACTTTCTCTCTCTACTTTCTCTCTCTACGAATTTGGTGGCTAGGGTTGTAATGTGATGGAATGGGACTGATTATGCATGTTTAAGGGCTGATTAGGGCCCTTAAACCCACCAAGTCTAGCCCATTAAGGCTAATTTGATCCATAGCCCACTAATTTACCCCTTTATTTCTTAAATTAACCCTTAAAAGCCCATTATTATTAAATGGCTCGTTTCGGGAAATTTCGGGGCGTTACAGACATTACAAAGATATTACATTTAGCTCAGAATCTAGGTACACATGTATCAACAAACTCCCCCTTGGACCAAGATTCCTCTAATGTCTTGCTTTACCCATTATCTCCTCGTACTTCTTGAACTTCTCCTCTCTGGTTACACCTGCATGTATTTCAAATACAAAACAGATGCGTATGACATTCTGGAACTGGAGAGCTTGTACGATATCTTGCGAGTCATAGAACAGTGGCCACTTGTAGAGAGTATAAACATCATTCTCTGACAAGTTCGTGAGCCACATTAGGTCAAATACCCTGATGACATCCATCTGTCCATCTCTGTTCAGAACTATGACTGCTTCTATTGTTCGCCAATCATATTACCACCACTTGAAGTGTGGAGTGATGTCCTGAGGCACTTCCCTAAGAGGGATCTTCGACATAGTACGTGGAGTACGCCACTTCAACACAATCTTTGGCCTCCCGGTTCGTGGATCCACTTCAGACCTTCGAATGTACCTCGTTGGTTGCTGAGGCCTGAAGTTTACCCACCGAGTGTGATACTCTTTCTTTAACGCAGCTTCAAACCAACCTGACATCTTTCTAGGATCAGCATACAGTAGCTTCAGCTTTGCCAGTTGGTTGAGCTCAAAACCAGGTAGAGTTTTTAGATCGTGTGGGAATCTAAAATACTCGATACCTTTCTCTCTCTTAACCGCATAAGCGTTAAGGTCATCAAAATACGCCCACGATATAATCTTGCCAGACACCTTTTGATATTTCTTCACTCTGTAGAGCTTGGTGTAGGCATCAGACGTTGAAGCACTTCGTTGGGCATGAAGATCCGCAAAACAAGCAGCCCATTCAGCTTTTCTCTCTTTGACTTCCTCCTCAGTAGCTCTGGCTGTATCTTCTTGTTTGTCGGACTCTTCTTCCATCTTATCCAGAGTATCAAAAGTCTCGCCGACCAGATTGTCATCCAGATTTGGAATGACATGACCTTCAGTGTCAGTGTACTCTGGATAGCATTGGTATGTTATATCCTCTATCTCAATCTCATCTATGTCGTGTAATTCTTCATCACTATCAACTTGGACTTCGGGAGCGTCTTTCACAATGTCGTCGGCGTTGAGTTTGAACATTTCTGCCAACTGTTCCTTAGTGAAGCTGTGAATAATCTCTCCCTCTTCTGGGGTATACTCAACCGATCTCCTTACGATACCCTACAGATCAAGAATCATTGTTAACTGACTCTTGACCTGTTGTAGGGGTTCGACATCGTATTCGTCTCTTTGAAAGTTTGGATCTGCTTGATTTAAACATGCAACACAATACTTGTTAGTAAGTAATCAAACACAATCATTATTAAGACAAAAGATATAAACGTTAATTACATAAGTGTTACACAATTTTTCCAAGTACAAAAGCCTTTTAAATACAGAAACATAAATAACTAATTAGTACTTTTGTCTTGAATCTCAGGAGTATCTTTAGGTGGGGCAGACGTAGAGGTTCCTTGGTCTTGATGTTGTTTAGTACGCCTCTCGTCTGCTGCTTCATCACTTTGTTCTCCTGCAGCCTCACCTCCTTCATCATCATCATCATCTTTCTTGTCATCACTATCATCACCTTCCTCACTTTCATCATCCTCATCTTCGTCATTCTCATCATCGTCATCCTCATCATCATCGTCCTCCTCATCATCGTCCCCTTTACCAATCTTGAGGGACTCACTCTAAGTTCCTCTCAGCTTTAGCAAGATAGACTAGTTTGCTGCCTTTAACTCATCCAACTTCCTATTCGTCTCAATCTCGTGCTCTAATAGACCAGTGATCTGATCAGTCTGTGTAGCGATCAGCTGAGCTTGAGATGAAGTCAACTCCCTTAACTGATGAATCTCAGCTGTCTGGGAGGAACACTGCTCTCTTAACTGCTGAATCTGAGCAGTCTTGGCCTCATCTAAAGCCATCATGTTGGTCCATTGGTGATCGATTTACGTGGTATTAAGATGATAATCACAATGATATCTCAAGAATACAGAATCAAACAGTGCAAAAATGAAGAAAAGAGTTTCAATATGTAGCCATATGATCCAAACTCAATCAATATCAATAAACAAGGCTCAAAGATAACAAAACAAACACAATTCCAGCCTTAAACGAGCTATGACACAGTAATGCAAAAGTATTTCTCAATTAGGTATGGCAAAACTTGCTGCCAAAGATACATCAACTGCATATATATAACCAGACTCAAATTTGCTGGTAGATTCGCTACAGCGAATCTACCCAGACCAATGTGTAAGTTCACCCGGCGAGCAACAGTTTCACCGGGCGACCTTCTTCAGCTGACTACTAGCGAATCTGTAGATTCGCTAGTAGATTCGCTGGGTCAGAGCGAAACTAAACTATTACTTACATAAATCAAAGTTATCTAACATTTGTCCTATTACATCCAAAATGAAAGAAACTAAACTAAACTAGGTGAGTCGAACCTATCTATATCATCAATACTCCCCCTAGGTTGGACCTCACCTAGAGGGGTCTTCTCAATCAGCTCCATCCAAATCAACTTCGGCTTCAAAGTTCTCCAAGAAAGCTCCTGCCCTTAACTCAATCCCGGCCAATGGATTTGTTACATCTTCAGATTCTGCCTCATCAGACTCAATATAAACAATAAAGTTCTTAGCAAACCCAGCCTCACTTATATCTGGAACTGGTGAGTCCTCAACTACAACCTTCTCTTGATCTTGCATGCTTTGATCCTCAGTATAAGCTCCAGATCCACTTGCCTCACCAACAAACCTCTTTTCAATCGAGCTATCCATCTACCTCGTCAGATCATCCATGTCCATTCTTGTTTCGTCCGCTTGAACTATTTTTCTTGCCAGCTCCCGGACTTCAGCTCTTAGTCCCCTAGCCTTGTTGGCTACTCTCATGAAGAGGCTCGCTTCTTTCAACGTATCAGCTCCAGCACCAACTTTTATGTGATTCTCACACAGAATCACTAAGTCTTCATCACAGAAAGAAAATACCTCCATCGGATCAAACAATCTGATCTCAGCTCCCCCTTTTACTCTAATCACTGCTTCCCCAGTGTTGTTATCATAGAACCATTTTTCAAATGCTTGCAGTCTCGGGGAAAGAGGATTAGGTATCCTAATACGTTCCACAGTCTTAGCCGGTTTTAGTTTAAGTACAATCTTTCCTTTTCCGGTCACCCAGTCAACATCCTTTTTGACCTCTTTCTCTCCGTTTTCATGAAACCAAAAGCTTGGAAGTTATCAGTTAAACCCCTTTTAATTTCCATTTCCAACTGCTTGGCTCGTTCACTCTGTTCTGCTCCAATCAAAGGAATCTCAGCCAACCTTCTCAAATCCCATCTTGGGAGGGTTTTAAAGGCTTTTCTTTTATGAACGTAAGATATTCCCCCTCCCCTTCTCTTAACCATAAACAATTTCAGCTCAGAGTTGTATTTCCAGCTGAAAATCTTCTTATCGCTCTCTTTTCTGGTGGGGTTTTTTATGTTCTGGAACAGTGGAGTTAGTTCTTCAGCCTCCTTCTCTCTAACAAACCACTCAGATTGATCTAACTCCACCGCTCCAGTTTCAACTGACCCAATATCAGTCACATAGGTCACTGGACGTTCATCCACCTCATAGAACTCCGGTTCCGAGCTGTAATCTACCAACTGCTCCTCAATTTCCTCCTCTTCATCTATCAGCTTCATCTCCGCTTGTTTTTCTTTCTCAACTCGTTGTTTCTCCCCTACTACCTCCTCACCTGTTAGGTCTTTCTCAATATCAAGTCCCAAATCATCAAAACCTTCATTTACAACTTCCATATCATCATTCTCACTCTCTGCTCCTCCAGTTGCTGCTCCTGAGGTGCCCTCTCCTGCCCTTGAAGAGGCACCCATATTCAGAAATGGATACTTTGATGTGTCCGTCAGATCATCTAACTCATGTTGAGTTAGCTAATTAGGCAGGCCGGCAGCAGCTTTCAAATCATTCACCTCCTTCAACAGCCTTTTGATCAAATTATTTTGATCAACTAACATTCTCTGCATCCCCTCCATCACTTCATCTTTTTGCTTTTCTCTCAGCTCTTGATTTATCAGTTTTGTTTTCATCATGCTTAGCTCATTGGCCACAGAAGCACTGACGTTTCTAATCACGTCATGATCAAACTCAGATCTTGCATCTTTACTTGGAGGATTTTCGGTGAAAGCTTGATGCTTATGTTTAGTCCTCCTCTCTGATGCCTCAGTGTGACTGCTTTCTTCAGCCCTCTTCTTAGTTCTCCTCTCCTTCTCAACTCTCATTTCATCCATTGCTTGCTCAATTTCATCCTCAAAATTGTATTCTTTCTCCTTGGCATACCGTTTTCTCTTTTTAACTTTTTCTTCTTGTTTCTCCCTGTTCTCAACAGATCTCTTTTCCTCCGCTTCTATCACCTTCTTTATGTATGCCCATCTTTCAGCAGAGTACATATTTTCCCACAAGTGGGTATTTTCCCACTGAAATCATGCCTTGCAGAGGAACAATCTGCAAATATTCTAGAGCTCATCGGGGTTAGTCTTTTGATTTCTCCGTGCTTGGGGATGTTTGGAATCAAATCATCAATTAACATCTGAACAAATCTTGGATACAAAAGCCATTTCTCTTTCTTTAGTGCCATTATGTTGTCACACATGCACTCAAAGATCAGTCTTGCTATATTTGCCTTTTGGCCTCTGCAAGATATCACCATTGCTTTGGCCCATCTAAGGTTAAGACCGTCTGATCCTCCTTTCCGATCATCTAAGCACATGATGAAGATATGAGCAATGTATCTCCATTCTTTTGACAGCATGGATTTCTTTATCTCTTTCTTTGACCCAAAAGATGGTCCCTCATACCCCATGCTTCTGAATCCCTCCAAGACTTGATCTTCAGAAAGCTCAACCTCGTCTCCCTGATCTCCTTCCAGACGAAGCACTCTTGCTATGATTTCTTCAGTAATGGCGATATCATTTCCTTCTATCCTCGCTCGAATACAGTGTGGATTAGCTTTAACATCCAACTTAGCTGATCTCCAGAAATCTTGGATGTGCAAAATGTAAATGGATGGTGAGTGAGTGATAGCATGAAAAATCGGAGATTGCTTCAGCCACTTTATGCAGTCTCTGAACCCTGCAGCTTTGGGATTGTCTTCATCCAATATAGCTACGGTGTTGTTCTTCTCATCGAACTTTAAATTAGCCATGATTGCTGAAAACAAATTAGAAAAGTCTAAGTATACAACATAATAAGTGTGTGAGAATAAGTGAAAGCAAAAAACAAAAGAATTAAATTAAATTCGCTCAATAGAATCTATAAATTCGCTAAGGTGAATCTATAAATTCGCTAAGGTGAATCTATAGATTCGCTCAAATCATATGAACTTTCGTTCAAATTCGCTCGACCTTAGTGAGGCGATTATATAGATTCGCTGAAATTCAAGTGACTTTTAGCTTAATTTTGTTGGAAAACATTAAGTTCGCTGTGGTGAATTTATAGTTTCGCTCGGTTCAAGTGAACAGGCGAAGTTGTTGGGTGAATTTACAAATTCGCTTGAGTTCAAGTGAACTTTCATTCAGATTCGCCTGAAGATCAGCAAGTTCGCTGGACGAGGTTTCACGAACCCTAACCCAGGCGAACATGCCAGATCCCACAATGCGAAGTGAAATACACCGATTAAATGCTTCACCGATGTTCGCGACACCTACCTAAAGCTTTTATAACGTACAAATCCAACGGAAATCAAAACTAAAAGAAGACTCTGAAATTTCGCTCGATGAACGGGTATTTTGTTTTTAGGGTTACTGTGAAGAATTTCGCCTTCACTGTAACTTTTATAAGACATAGATTCGCTGTCACGAATCTATAGATTCGCCCGGTAAACTCAACATGTTGGTTTGATATGCAGCTGGTCGAGCTTACTGGCGAAACTATAGGTTCGCTAAAGCGAATCTTAATTTCGCCCGATTCAAAAACAAATTTCAAAATAAGATAAAATTAAAAAAAATTAAAATAAAATAAAATAAAATGAAATAAAACAAAATATCATAAAAAATAAAATTTTGCCTTTTGAATACCTTATTGCCCCACGATAAAATAAGACTTTGCATAAAAATAAAAATAAAATAAAAATAAAATAAAAAATAAAAGAGATTAGAATAAAATTAAAGTTAAACGGTTTAAGGATATAATATCATCTTTTTCTCGAAGTTTTTCAGAGGGACATGACTTAGCGAGATTGCTGATATGTTTGTCCGCTTAAACCCATTCCCTGTTCTTTTCAACTTGTGATCTGCAACTGTTTATCATGTTCTGAATTGTCTTACTAACTCAGCAACTTAGTCCCCACTGATATTTGGTAAAGAATTAGTCTCGACATCAAGGTTTATCGAGCATAATCATTGATTTTTGCCTGCTCACTATACTGAATCTACTTAATGCAAACACAATGACTGACACATACACATATGAGACACTATAATATACAGATGCAAACACACATAAATGCAAGATATAACTCATGAGATGCAAACTCAACCTTTGACAGATTGACGAGAGCTTCAGGTCAATGCTTTCGCATAGCAAAGAAGATCGTCTAGGCGTGTTGATGAGAGCTTCAGGTCAATGCTTTCGCATAGCAGAGAAGATCATCACTCCAGGTCAATGCTTTCGCATAGCAGAGGAGATAAACACACATCTTTCCTTATGTAAAGTATGAAAGTATATATAGTAATGGGCTATTTGAGATCATTTAATGTTTGACTTAGAGGGCGTTATCACCAAGTCACCATCCCGGTGGGAAACACCATAAGCTTCGCATCAATAATCTAATCCTAAATGTAATGAAAGTATGTACAGTAATAGGCTATTTGGGATTATTTAATGTTTGACTTAGAGGGCATTATCACCGAGTCACCATCCCGGTGAGAAACACCATAAGCTTTGCATTAATAATCTGATCCTAATAGTAAACACAGTACATGAGCAAGATGTCAATCAGCAACTCTAAACCAAGTTTTAGAAAAGACTTATATCTTTGTGCAGACCAAAGTATCATGAGGATAATCCTTATTACTGAGTTATGATCTTTAATTTGGCTGCATGATCACTTGTTTACTTCGTTTTTGGGATGAGTCTATCATGCATATCCCAGCGCAAGATGTTCCCCTCTTTCTTACTTCATTTTCTTGAATTCCTGAGAGAATAAAAGTTAAAACTTATTATTAGCATAAATCTCCCCCAAAATTTTTTATTCAAAAGCTTACTTAATAGAAAATTTCTTAATATCGAAAGGAAAGGAAAATTAAGAATAAGAAATAAAAAAATATATATGGGACACAAGGATTCTCTAAGCAGACAAACGACCAAGACCATAAGAAAAATATGTACATATATACATCTCAAACAGTTATTTTACTCAGAAAAAGGTTTCAGAAGGATATTAATCCTAGCATGGAGATCAGTTCGTAAAAACGTGGTTTATCAAATGTTTTAGTGAAAAGATCTGCTTTCTGCTTCCTAGTTTCAATAGGAATAATATCAATGAACCCCTTTTCCTGAGCGTCACGAATGACATGAATTCTTGTTTCGATGTGCTTGGTTCGAGTGTGATGAATTGGATTCTTGGCAATTCCAACAGCGGCTTCATTGTCACAGAAGATTGGAGTGTGAAGGAAGTTGATGCCATAATCCATCATCTGGTGTTGAATCCAGAGCACTTGGCAACAGCAGCTTGATGCAGCAATATATTCAGCTTCTTCTGTGGATAAGGACACTGTTGTTTGCTTTTTTCTTTGCCACGAAACAAGACAGTCACCCAGATATTGACATCCACCGGTGACCGACTTTCTGTTAATCCGGCAACCACCATGATCACTATCAAAAAAATCATGTAAATCAAAGTTCCCACCTTTTGGATACCAAAGACCCAAACGAGAGGAACCCTTGAGATAACAAAAAATGCGTTTAACCGCTAGCTCATGTGATTCTTTGGGATTGGCTTGATAACGAGCACAGTAGCACACGGCAAATGTGATATCTGGACGGCTTGCAGTCAGATACATGAGAGATCCGATCATCGAGCGATATCGATGAGAATCCACGGACTTCCCATTATCATCAGGAGACAAGCATGTTTGAGCAGTAAAGGGAGTAAGTTCTGGCTTTGAATCATCCATGCCAAACTTTGTAATGATTTCCTTGATGTACTTCTCTTGATGAATAAGAATACCTTCCGGTTTCTGTTCCACCTGCAATCCTAAGAAGAAGCACATCTCCCCCATCATGCTCATTTCAAAGCGATCCTTCATCACTTCTTCAAAAATCTTTACACAGCTTTTCATTTGTTGATCCAAAGATAATGTCGTCGACATACACTTGAACAATCAGCATCTCACCATCAACCTCCTTCTTAAAGAGTGTCATATCTATAATCCCACGAGAGAAACCCTTGCTGAGGAGATACTGCGTCAAGGTCTCATACCAGATTCGGGGAGCTTGATGCAACCCATACAAAGATTTGTCTAGCTTGTACACTTTATCTGGGAAATCTGGATCCTCGAAACCTGGTGGCTGACACACATATATCTCTTCATCAATGTTTCCATACAGAAATGCACACTTCACATCCATCTGAAAAACTTTAAAGTTCTTGTGAGCTGCATGTGCAAGAAAAATTCTGATGGCTTCGATACGAGCAACTGGAGCAAACACTTCAGTGTAGTCTATCCCCTCCTCCTGAGCAAATCCTTGAACAACCAATCTTGCTTTATTTCTAATAACAACACCACGATCATCTGGCTTGTTTCGGAAAACCCACTTGGTACCAATGGGACATTTGTTTGGAGGAAGATCAACTAACTCCCAGACTTTCAACTTCCTAAACTGTTGTAACTTGGATTGCATAGAGTCCACCCAGCTTGGGTCTTCAATCCACTTTGACTCCGAGTCCTCACCCCGTCTGTGATAGATCCAACGATGTAGTCATGAGGGTGATCTTTTAAGGTTTTAAAATTAGTGTTAAGCAATGAAGGGTTATGTTGTGATGTTGATGTGGAAGTGGATGGATTTGTGGGAATTTGATCGATATGAGGATGTTGAATGGATGAAGCGGTGGATGGTATGGTAGATGAGCTTGTAGGATTAGATGAAGATGGTTGAGATGATGATCAGATGATGGAAGTGGTGGTGAAGGTGGTGAAGGTGGGATATCAAATGAGGTGGGAGGTAATGAGGTGGTTGCAGACGGTTGCGGTTGGTGGAGTCAGATTCACAGACGAGTGAGGAATAACGTCATCATCATCGGGAATTGGCAAATTGAATGACTTGAAGACAGTGGTAGAATCATGAAACCATGCAGGCTCACTTCCAATGCTTGTTGAGTTTGATTCTTGCCAGTCGACATAGTAGGACTCTTGCACAATCCGCGATCGTTTATTATACACACGATACGCCTTTTGTGTTTCTGAGTACCCAACAAAGAAACATTTATCAGAGACCGCACCAAACTTCGTTTTCTGGTCTTAGGTATTTAACAGAGTACAAGAGCAACCGAAAGGGCGCAGAAAATCAATAAGAGGCTTAATTCCTCGGAACAACTGGTATGATGTCTTCATTTTGCTCTTGACAATCAATACCCGGTTAAGTACATAAGCTGCACAATTAACTGCCTCAGCCTAAAAGATAATCGGAAGCTTTGACTCGATCAACATCGTTCTAGCTGCTTCAATTAGAGTTCTGTTCTTACGTTCAGCAACACCATTTTGTTGAGGTGTTCTGGCAGCACTGAACTGTCTGAGAATACCCTTTTGTTCACAGAATGAATTGAATATGTGGTTTCTGAACTCTGTGCCATTGTCGCTTCTGATGGCTTGAATCTTTCTCTTTCCAAGAACCTCAATCAGTGGGATCAGCTTCATCAATTCCTCAGCGGTCTCACTTTTGTTAGACAGAAATCTCACCCAAGAGTACCTGGAATAATCATCTGTCACAACAAGACAATAAGATTTCTTAGCAATTTATTTAACACTGATAGGGCCAAACAAGTCAATATGTAACAATTCGAGGGGATGCTCAATCGAGTTTTGAAATTTAAGTTTATGTGGCTTTTTATGTTGTTTTCCTTTTGCACAAGCCATACATTTTTCTACCACAGAATAGTCTTTCAGTGGTAGTCCCCTGACCAAATTGTTCTTAACTAACTTGTTTATCAATTTAAAATTGATATGCCCTAATCTTTTATGCCACTGAAAAGATTCATGGGAAGAAGCTTTTGATAAAAGACAGGTCACGGTGGAAGATGATTCTTTCGATCCCATATTTAACAAGTATGTATCATTTCTCCTTGGAGCTCTCATGATCACCATCTCTTCAGGGATAGAGAACTCTGGTTTCAAGAACAGACATTCATTGGTGAGGAACATCACGGGAATATCTTTATCACAGATCTGTGATACACTGAGAAGATTGAATGCCAATTCTGGAACATAGTTTACTTTCTCCAAAGTCAGGAAACCATTTGAGACATCTCCTTGGCCAATCATCTTACCACCCTTCTTGTCTCCAGCAAAAGCAACATATCCACCATCAATTATTCTAAAATTTGTCAGCAGGTCCTTCAACCCAGTCATATGGCGGGAACATCCACTGTCTACATGCCAATAACTATTTACAGCGGCCTCTGAATGTTCCTGTCATAAAAAAAATATTGTTTAGAATTTTGAAATTGGGACCCAAGTCTTAGTGTACTTAGGTCTTGGAGGAACAGATTTTCTGCAAAAGAAACCATGTACAAAAGCTGTCAATCTAGTTCCAAAGGATTTATTCTGTTTATTAAGACCACCTGATATAGGACATTGCTTAATTAAATGATCATCCTTTCCACATCTAAAACAATGGGATCTCAGCCTCGTTTTGGAACAATTTGATGAAGGAACTCTATCAATAGATATTACTTCATCACATTCAGACAATCTTGAATCTGAATCACTGTTCGAGTCATATGACTCGTTTGACTTCTCTGTCATAACATTCTCTTTAACTGGTTTTTGTTCACTTTTATCTTTGTTATCTTCAGAGGAAGAAGACGTTTCTTTACCTTTTGGTTTAGAAATCCTTATTGGTGTAAAAGATGGGATTGGATGAGAGAAGAATTTGTTAAAGCAATTAGTTTTTGTTTCACTTTCAGAGACATGACCTGAAAGTTGAGCTGCATCATTCATACACACATTAACATTAACTGTAGAATTTAAAACATTTAAATCATCACGAGTGTTTGAAACAGAACATCCTAAGTTACTATTACATTTCCCAGAGTTTGAATCCAAAATAGTTCCACCAGACACAAAATGATTACTTAAACTAATGTCTACAAATGACTTCTTGGAATTAAAATCATTAATACTAGAGCTCCCGAGACCAACACTGCCACCATAATCATATCCTTCTCGCAACTCCTTAGAATTATCTCCTTCTAAACCTGCAACAGAGCTGTTAGTATCATTCTGTATAATCTCTTGTATCAACTCATTTGATGGATGAGGAGTGGGCATAGGAGAATAACAGAAAGTACTAGGTGGAGGATATACCAATGCATCATTTTCATTACCCAAACCGGTCTTTATCCTTGCCCCCCTTTGTTTTTTGCATAGTTCCTCCCTTTTCATGCTCGAAAGAGACCACTGTTCTAATTTATTTTTAAGTTTTCTGACTTCAAATTCAGCAAGTGTGACTTGTTTAGTTAAATAGTTAACCTCACAGTTCTTTTCCAAAAGTGTCCTTTTGAAATGTTCATTTTCTTTCAAGGCTTCTCTTAATTTAACAAAATACTTTGACTCATTTTGTTTAAGCTCTTTATTGGTTTTCTTTAATTCATTTTCATTCATTATAAGCAACCTATTAGCTTTATATATACCAATCAAACGAATTTTGCATGCAGAGGAACACATGTCTTCAACAATTTCATAAGGAAGACCCATTACCAGTTTTTCTGCTGCGAGAGCACGATCACATTGACAATAAGGAGTGTTCCTCTTGTACTCCTCCACAGCTTCTCTCTTGGCTTCTTCAATCCTTGATTTCATTTTCAGCTCCTCGTTTTCACCAGCCAGCTTAACCTCTTCCTTAACAGCTTCACATACCAGACCAGTTTGAACAATCTCTTCTTGAACAACAGCTTGATACACACCTAAACATTCCTTAACCGTTTGAATGGCTTCAGACCCAATAGATTCACCATTGCTATCAACTTCATTATCAACTTCACCATAGAACTCCTTGAAAGGATCAAAACTGTAAATGTCCCCATCATCAAGAGCATGTTCCTCCACTATCTCAGCAATCAGTGCATGGTTGATTTCCTCCTTTGATTCTTCAATTTCTGCACTCCAATCAAAGTTGGTCAACAGAGCAGTTTCTTTCTTGGGCTTAGCTTCTTCAACTTTATCTATGACTGGGATGGTTCTTGAGTTTCCAGAATTAACAGGTTCAGTGACAATGGGAGAAGTACATTCTCTTTTGAAATGACCAAGCTGCTTACAATTGAAGCATCTTAGCTTAGACTTGTCATATCCTAGAGCATTGTTCTGACTCTGGTTTCCAAAATTTTTCCTCCCAGTTCTTTCCATGAACCTCCTGGCACGAAGAGTAAGCATGGCCATTTGCCACTGAATGTCGGTTTCTTCAAGGTCATCAGGATCAACCTGATACATATCTTCCACTGTCATACCACGACCTTTCAATTCTCCAGCCACCAAAGCCTCATAACTGTGCACAAATAATCCAAACAGTGCCATAGTATCGTGTGGAATTTGAGTAAAAACTAAGGCATTTGAACTTGACCCAGCATCCTTACAACCACTTCCTGAGTTAACAATTTTACCATACCCAGAGTTAGCAAAGCCACCATTACCAGATGAACTCCCACAAGCTGCACCATAATAGTTAGAGTTTGCAGCAGATGAAATCAATGCAGCGTTTTGAGGAGGGACATTGGGAGACATCATGGTTTGATTATACTCTCTTCTCTTCACATCAAGATCAAATGACTTTAACTTGTTGATTACATCCATCAACTTGTAATCAGCAAAATTTCTTTCTTGTTTGAGTAATTTGATTTGCAGACTCCACTGAGCAGGAAGAGAGTCTAACAATTTACTCACTTGCTCATGATTTCCAAGCTGTTCATCATACTTCTTCAGGTTGCTTGAAACTGACAGAAAACGGTTTGTTATATCAGTAAGTGTCTCATGCTTATATCCCACGAATGAGTTAAACTCCTTCTGAGCCTGAGCTTTCTTGTCTTTCTTCAGATCTTCGTTCCCGTCATAAAATTCACATAAGGCATCATACAATGCCTTAGCGGTAGTGTGCTCAGCAAACCTGTTATAAATATCCTGATGTAGGCACAGAATCAAAGCTCCAAGAGCTTTCTTGTCGCGATCGAGCAGCTTGATGTCAGTCTCAGTATAAGTGCTAGGATCCTGATTTGGTGAAGTGATAGATCCAACAGTTGTTGTTGGTAGGTGAGGTCCGTTAGTGATAGATTCCCACTGACCATGATCAGTGTAGAAGAAGAAAGCTTTCAAGCACCGTTTCCAATCCTCAAAATTCTCTCCGTTGACAAGCCTCGGTGGCCTGTTTGGTTGAACGCACTCCATATCAGTCAGATTCACACTTGAAGTAGACATGATGGAATCAGAAATTAGATTCTCTGAAAAGATGTAAATTCGCTGGCAAGTTTGCCGGTAAATTCGGTAGGCAAACCAACAGCAGATTCGCTCGAATCAGTGCTATTGCAGCTCTAGTTCGCTGAACAAGTTCGTAGAACTAGTAGAACTTTCGTTCTAGTGGTAAATTCGACGATATCTTCGCTTGAGAATAAGGTAACAAAGGTGAACTTTCGTTCAATGACTGCAGATTCGCAAAAAAATTCAGAGAAAATAGATTCGCTCGGGGAGTCACAAATTCGCTGGAAGAGCACTAAATTCGCCTGATGAACAAACAGCACTTTTCGGTCTGAAAATCACTCTAAACTCATCCAAATCGCTATGAATTAGTGATTGGATGATTGGGATGTCTCCTTACTACTTGAGCAATGGTTTTTCTACGAATTTCTATGAGTAAAACACCCTTTGATGATGCAAATCGAATGAAACAGTGACTTTTCTTCAAAAACACCTCAAAACCCCAAAAACTCAACAAATCAAGAGCACAACGGCTCTGATACCATATTGTTGGTCCATTGGTGATCGATTTACGTGCTATTGAGATGATAATCACAATGATATCTCAAGAATACAGAATCAAACAGTGCAAAAATGAAGAAAAGAGTTTCAATATGTAGCCATATGATCCAAACTCAATCAATATCAATAAACAAGGCTCAAAGATAACAAAACAAACACAATTCCAGCCTTAAACGAGCTATGACACAGTAATGCAAAAGTATTTCTCAATTAGGTATGGCAAAACTTGCTGCCAAAGATACATCAACTGCATATATATAACCAGACTCAAATTCGCTGGTAGATTCGCTACAGCGAATCTACCCTGACCAATGTGTAAGTTCACCCGGCGAGCAACAGTTTCGCCGGGCGACCTTCTTCAGCTGACTACTAGCGAATCTGTAGATTCGCTAGTAGATTCGCTGGGTCAGAGCGAAACTAAACTATTACTTACATAAATCAAAGTTATCTAACATTTGTCCTATTACATCCAAAATGAAAGAAACTAAACTAAACTAGGTAAGTCCAACCTATCTATATCATCACATCAGCTTGACCACCATGCTGTTTAGTGCAGCAAGCTGCTCTAACACAGAGACAGGTGGTATGAATGAGCTAGTTGGAGCAGATGAAGTCCGGTTTGGTAAGTAGTGGTGGTTGTGGTGGCTGTGGTAAATATAGGAGAGGATGGGAATGATGTAGTAGGGGGTACAGTGGTGGTGGTGGTGGATGTGGGAGTGTGAGATGTAGGAATAGTGGTGGTGGCTTGAGGTCTTTGGGATGGAGTGGATGTGGTGGCTGTGGTAGTGACGGAGGTGGTGAATCGTATTTGTTTACTCTTCTTACCATGCGGTCTCGCCATGGTCTTCTTCCTTTTCCCAGTAGACATCAGGGTTCCTACTCTGGTGCTAGGTTCATCAGGGGCATAAGCCGGATCAGACTCTGTGTGTGGATCCCCTGATGTGCCAGACTGACCACCCACAACCCTCAGTACTCTCTCTGTGGCAACCACTTTGCTGCCAACTCTCCTGGTCAGACCTTTTTCGTCGCTCACTTCCTCAACATCGTCTGGCGGGCAGAAATCAGGTACAAACCCGGCATCAGCCACGTCTGTATGTGGTGACGACTGTGCTGTGTGAGTGGAGGGGCACTCAGAAATAACTGGCCCACCATTGCCATCATGGCTATCATCGTCATCTGAGTCATCAGATGGTATCGCAATTACCTCAGTGTCAGATCCGCTGTCATCATGACGCCATTTGCATCTACTTGGCGCAACATAATCTGCCCGGGCCAGATGCCCTATCAATCTCTTCGTCACGGGCTTGACCTGCTTGCCCCTATACACCTTCATTCTCCCAAGAGTGATGTCATCCATGATCTCTAATGCCACTGAATCACTCTTCTCCTTGGGCAGATCAGGCAACTTCTCATCAAAAATCAGCTGTAGGAATCGGGGGTACATGCAGAAGCCTTCCTTCCCCTTTGCCTCTAAATTCTCTATCAGATATGAGAAGATCATGTTGGAGAAGCTAAAGGGGTGGTTTAGGACCAATGCAACATAGGCATTCTGGATTTGGTTCGACAGATCATCAAACCCACCCCTCCTGGATGCTATGCACTTCAGTATTACGTGTGCTAGGTACTTGTGCTGGGGGCTCAAGTTGCTCTTGTTCAGCACACCCGAGTTGATGTCCCCGCAGTACCCGATCCTCATAAAGCAACCTCGAACAGATCGATCTACCGAAGCTCCCTCCCAGAATGATTGGTGAATGGACTGGTAGGGAGTATAGAGTGTAGATATGGCTCTATATATCCGTGATCTCGTCAAAAAATCGATGATCCCAGCAAACTCACCACCATTCCTCTAGGTGGAATCCAAGTGAGCACAAATGTTGTGCTTTGGATTAATGGACCAACGATTAGCCATATTCCTGTAACAGATAGCAAACGCACGTGAGAACACATGAAAAATAGAGTTTGACCAAATCAGAAAAACTATTCAGTTCAATCGTGCGATTGAACTCATTCGTATGATTCATGCGGCCGATTGAATGAATCGTCCCTTTCAATCGAGCGATTGAAGTTCATTCTGGAGTCCTGTCGTATGACACACTCAACCCATTCGAATTATTCATTCGGCCGATTGAATGAGTCGCCCCTCTCAATCATGCGATTGAAGTTCAATCTGGAGTACATTCACATGACTCACTGTTCGATTCCATTAAGACTCAGTTCAACCAAATGGCTAAATTAAAAATTAAGTTCATGTTCATCAGACTCGTAATCATGTATCTGAACCACCTAATCCATTGATTTTAACATTATATGTGATTAAGGTAGTTTATTGTTCAAACTTATTGTCGGTTCAAAACTAGGTCAAATACGTTCGGATTAAAGCCACATTCGACTGTGAACATCATCAATCATTCGCGTAATACCTGTATAAAAGTGCCAAAATGTCAGAAATCAAGTATAATCGATGTTTGAGTTCAAATCAAATTTGGGCAGAGTAACGGTGCGATTTTGAGATTTAGGGCGAATGGGGTCTGCGATCGACTGAGTTCCCTATTTATACTAAAACTTATCTCAGTCGGGCGACTGAACCCATTCTGTCGATTCATTCGGCCGATTCAATCTCCAGTCATACGACCGAGTCTAATCGAATGACTTAGTCGTGCGATTGAAACTGGGTCGTACGATTCACTTAATCGACCAGTTTCATTCGCTCAATTGACCTCCATTCGCATGTTTCACCTAGTCAGTCACTTTCAATCGGCCGATTGGGCTCATTCGCATGGCCCAATCGTACGATTGTCTTCATTCGTATATCCCATTCGTACGACTGGATCATACTCATCATGAAGTCATGCGATTAGGCTATACTTGTACCATTTTAGTCATTTCATTTACCAACACTTAGTTTTCTTAAACAATTGATAAAACATTATGTGCAATTGATCATCTCAGACATGATCCATTTATCCACCCGATCACCTCAGATGTGATCCATTTATCCAGCCGATCACCTTAGATGTGATTCATTTATCCACCAGATCACCTCAGACGTGATCCATTTATCCCTCTGATCACCTCAGACGTGATCCTTTTAACCTTTCAGAAACAATTTGTTTAAGTAAACGTTAAGCTCGTTTAGTGACATTAACAGATAACAATATACATAGTCCGACATTGACACACTTATACTAATAACTTGAAAGAAATTTTAAACTACGAACAAAATGAACATCTTTTTGTGATTTTGTTAGGGCAGGTTTGTGTAGCCTATTAGCATTGACATTATATTAAGGACAGACTCATATGGAATCAGACAGGCATAAACAACATTACTTGGAACCGTTGACTTGTATTTAACTTTAAACACTTGCATAAATTTCATATCACAGTTTTCTCACTCATCTAAGACTTCTAAGATCTAACTGGGAATCATGCTTGATATGATACGTAACGTACTTTGATTATCAACTTCAGTCGGTGCATACACGACAATTGTCAGTATACTTGTCCACTTAAATCCATACACAGAATTTTGACACGCATTGGTGAAGAATTAAGTTATATTATTTCAACCAACATTTATGGATCCCAAGCTTATATGGTAATCAATGTTCCTTTGAGGACTTTCGAGCGGTCTATAGGTATTTGACAAGAAGAGACTATTCTTAGAGCTTTCAAAGAGAGCCAAGCCTCAGGTCAGTGCCATCGCACAGCAGAGAGGCAGCAAACAACAATGAATTCTAGAATATGTAGGTTATGCTTATCCTAAGGTCAGTGCCATCGCACAGCAGAGAGGCACACAACCTATCTCCTTGTTAGAGCATTTCTTATTTTTCTTTTTCACATAACGCACCAACAACATTTTGTTATCAGCATGATTGCGCTTATATTCATTTTTTTATTTTGCTCTTTTTGTAGTCACACGCACACCTTTGGTGGCGTTTATTTTCTCGTTATCCCTTATCAGAAATGGCTGATTGTGTTAACCAGTGATAAGATGGGAACCCATAGTTGATTGAACCATTTAGTTTAGATTAAGTTTACCAATGGCGTCTACTCGTCTATTGTGTTGAATCTACCGACACATCGTATAGTGAACTAGCACCTCCCTAGATCAACTTTCTCCGTGTAATTACAATATCAACCTAGTGTACTATCATTTTCTCATTTTGTTAGACTTAGAGTTCTCGGATTTATAATTTTTCTGTGATTTAATTGACCTTGCAAAATCGAAAATCCTTTTGGTGTTCCAAGTAACTCGATGCCTGTGTACTATCACTTTCCATTTTATTGAGTCACATTTCCTGTCCTTTTATCTATCCCTTTTCAGCTTTACTTACCTTCCCCCCCTTTTTTTAAGTAAATGAATACTGAAATAATAAATAATCTCCCCCTAAAATTCTAAAACGGAAAATCTTTTTGTGTTTTTGAATTTTATACGACAAGGAAATTAAAAACATTAAAGAAATACTAAAAATTAAAAAAACGGTGTCGGACTATGTATCTGTTTCTTCTAATATAACATCACTTTTCTTTTTAACCCCGTTGACCTCTAGCAGATAGAAAAATCTGGGTTTATCAAATGGTTTGGTGTAGAGGTCAGCGCGTTGAAAATCCGTGTTAATTTTGACTACATCAATTAAATGTTTTTCATAGCAGTCGCGTATGAAGTGATACTTGATGCCTATGTGTTTGGTCTTTGGATGTTGGACCGGATTTTTAGTTACTGCAATTGCAGCAGAATTATCAACAAATATAGGAGTAGAAGTGAAATGCAAACTGTAATCACGCATTTGCTGTTGTATCCAAATGATTTGAAAGCAGCAGCTAGCGGCGGCAACGTATTCAGCTTCACAGGTAGATAGAGCGACTAACGTCTGCTTCTTGCACTGCCAAGTTACCAATCTTCTCCCAAAAATTGACATCCTGCTGACGTAGACTTGTAATTCATTTTGCAGCCTCCATAATCCGAGTCACTATACGCCGTTAGTTCAAAGTCATCATCATGAGGATACCACAACCCCAGTGTTGGAGTACCCTTCAGATAACAAAAAATCCTCTTGACTCCAATCAGATGATTTACTTTGGGTTTCGCTTGATATCGGGAACACAAACAAGTGGCATACATGATATCTGGACGCGAGGCAGTGAGATACATGAGAGATCCAATCATCCCACGATACATGGTGGCATCCACCAAATCCCCATTCTCATCAGGAGCCATATCATGATTTGTGGCGAGTGGGGTACCAGCAGCAGAGACATTTTCCATATCAAAGCGACTAAGAATGTCACCTACATACTTAGTCTGATGCAAAAAGATGCCGGTAGGGGTTTGATCCACCTGTAATCCTAGGAAGAACTTCATTTCTCCCATGGCACTCATCTCAAACTCAGCCTTCATCACAGATTTAAACTCTTTACATAACTCTTCGTTTTGTGAACCGAAGATTATGTCATCCACATATATTTACACAAGAAGCAAATCACCATCCTTTTCTTTGATGAACAATGTAAAGTCAATCACACCCCCGCGAAAGCCGTGCTTCAACAGATGGGTGGAAAGCTTTTCATACCAAGCTCGAGGAGCCTGATGTAGCCCATACAGAGCCTTGTCTAGCTTGTAGACTCTGTTCCGATGATAAGGATCTTCCAATCCTTCGGGTTGACTGACATATACCTCTTCACGGATTTCCCCATGCAAGAATGCACTCTTAACATCTAGTTGATAGACTTTGATCTTCATATAAGAGGCGTAGGCTAGAAAGATGCGAATAGCTTCCATTCTAGCTACTGGAGCAAAGACTTCATTGTAGTCGATTCCTTCGACTTGTCTGAAGCCCTGAACGACCAACCGTGCCTTGTTTCTCATAACAACACCCTGGTCATCCTTCTTGCATTTTAGTACCCATTTGGTACCAATTACTTTGACTCCTTTGGGTCGGTCAACAAGAGTCCACACTCCAAGTTTCATGAACTGTAGCAACTCCTCTTGCATAGCATTGACCCAGGCTTCATCCTTAAGGGCATCACTTACGTGTTTGGGTTCAATTTGAGAGACAAAACATCTGTAAGCTCCAGACGTAGCCCTTTTCCATTACTTCAGCGTAATCAGCAGTGTACAATCGACTTCGAGTCTGCACGCCGGAGTGAAGATCACCAATGATGGCATCTGGCGGATGACTCGTACTGATCCTAGTCTAAGGAGTTGTAGGACCAACAACTTCAGAGTCCAAAGTTGTGACGAGAGGTTCAGTATCTGTATGTCCAAATGTAGGTTCAGCAGCTGAAGAGCTTCCTTCTTGATTAACATTTGGTGCATTGCTGGTTTCAGTTGCTTCTTCTTCATCAGAGGAGTCCTCACTATCATCCTGATCAGCTGTGGCAGATCCCGATGAACCACTCGCAGGTGTTGCATTGCTAGTATCCAGATTTGGTGAGTTGAGAACATCGTGCATCATCTGAGTAGCAATATCATCATCTGAATCTATCTGAGGAAGATTGAATGATTTGAAAAAGGCATCGTAGTCAAAGAGTGACGATGGGCCTTTCCAGCAGGGGGGATAGTGAAACGTTGAACATCAATATTACACCATACTTCTACCTGACTAGTAGAGTTGTTGTAAACTCGTTTGTCTAGTATACTGTGTCCCAGAAAAATCCCCTGATCTACCTTTTCATTAAACATGCCTTCTTGAGTTTTCTTCAGAAGTGTACAAGGAGCACCGAAAGGTTCCAAATACTCCAAGTTTGGTTTATGCTTCTGTAGTAACTCATAGCAAGTCTTCCCATGCCTTTTCACTACTGACACACGATTGAGTGTGTAGCAGGCATTGGCTACAGCTTTGTTCCAGAATTGCACTGGCAGTTTTGAGTCTGCCAACATAGTCCTGGCGGTCTCGATCAGGCTCCTATTCTTTCGGTCAGCAACTCCATTCATCTGTGGTGTGTATGCAGAGGTGAATTGATGAACCATTCCCTTTTCTTTGCAGAAAGCATTCATCCACTGATTCTTAAACTCGGCTCCATTATCTGAGCGAATCTTTCTCACCTTCAGTTTGTAGAGTGATTCTAGAATGGTGACCAATACTTTGAATGACTCAAAGGTTTCTGACTTTGCTTTCAGAAATATCACCCACGAGAATCGTGAGTAGTTATCAGTGACTACGAAGCAGTACCAGTCTCCAGCGATACTCTTCGTGCTGACTGGACCAAAGAGATCCATGTGCAGTAGCTCCAGGGGCATCTCGATAGAATTGACATTCTTGGTCTTGTGAGATTTCTTGGTTTGCTTTCCTTTCTTGCATGAGACACAGAAATCAGGAAGCTTGAAGTTCTTGACAGGAACTCCACCAACTAAGTAGTTATGAATCAGATGATTCATCTTCCTATGATTAATGTGTCCCATTCTTCTATGCCACGAGATGGAGTCCTTCTCTGTAGCTTTGGATAAGAAACATTGAACAGTAGAAGCACTAAAGCATCAGACATATCTAGAACATACAAGTCATTATATCTAGATGCGGACATTAATACCTGCTCCTCTGGAATATCCATTTCTTTCTTCAGAATGTAACATTTGCGATTGTCAAACATGACTTTGAAGCCCTTGTCACAAATCTGAGACACAGAAAGCAGATTGTTTTCTAATTGCTGAACAAAGTTGACTTTGTCGAACCTTACCTTTTCATTACCTACTTCTCCCTGAGTGGTAATGTATCCTCCTTTGTTTCCAGCAAAGGAAATGTGTCCCCCTTTAATTTGTTTGACATTGAAAAGGAGAGACTTATTTCCCGTCATGAGCCTGGAAGCTCCGCTATCTACGATCCATGTATTTGTAGACGCACTATAGCGGACAACCTGCACATAAGAGAAAATAATCAGTTAAGAGGGGGACCCAAGCCTTGACTGGCTTGGGTTTCCCAGAGGAATCAATCATCATGAATTCGACCCACTGTCCTTTATCAGTGGGTGGAATCTCAACATTCAGCTTGTCCTTGCTGTCAGACTCATCAATCGTTTTGGCTTTCCACAAACCATCCCTGTGAAAGGATTGTTTGTGATAAACCTTAGACTGATTTATAGTTTGAGCATATGGTTTAGATTTAGAAACAGGTTTCGCCGCTGGCCTCACAGACTTGTCAGTGGCTTGTCTGTGTTGCCTTTGGCATGGTGGAGACGAAAACGACCTAGAAGGTGTTTTAGACCGAATAGGTGTTTTCGATCTAATAGGAGTTTTAGATCGCTGTTTTGAATCTAGATTAACTTTGTTGTTCAGCTCAACTTTAATTCTTGGAGTCTGATAGCGAGGACAATGTGTAGAAATATGACCGCGTTGTCCACAAGTATAGCAGGACCTCCATTCATCAAGGCTAGGAGATCTCTTGTGGGGCGGTGAGTAAACTTCCGGTTCTTTCTTTTTGTTCTCACTTTTAAGGCTTTCACCTCCCTTGACAAATTTAACTTGTTTAACATTATGTGTGTATTGTCATGGAAGATGATGGGATTCTTGTTTCACTGATTTAGATTGAGTGGTTTTGGAATTCTTAGGTTGTGTGGTTGTCAATTTTTGACCCAACCCAAGGTTTGCTTCAACATTCTCGTCCACCCGGTTTTCAGTGACTTGTTTGCCGGTTGTGCCTGATGATGATGCTTTCTGGTCAGAAACCGGAGAGGCAGATTTAACTGCTGTGTCCGGATCGCTGACCAGAGGAGTTGTCACCACATGATCCTTTATTGGGTTATTATTAATTGGACGTTGTTTGGTGTTCAAAAGGATCTCATGTGGTGGAGGCACAACCTTATATCCCAAACCTTCCCCGTTGTTGCGTTCTTTAACCAAGTTTTTCAAAATATGTGAGGAACTAGCTAGACTGTGGAGTTTTTGTTACAAAGACTCGTTTTCAACTTGTAAAACCGCACATTCCTTTTTAGTTTCTTCGATTGTTTTTAAGTAAAACTTGATATCATTTTCTTCGTTAAATGCAACAACCTCAGTTTCTTTTAAATGTTTCTTTAAAGCTTCAACCTTTTCTTTATAGCTGTTTTCATTTTGTTTTAAGATTCTGTTTGCCTCAGTGCACAATTTTAAATCATTTACTAAGTTATCATTGTGATCTAATAACCTAGCAAATTTCAGGCCAATGCTTTCTCTAAACTTTTCACATTCAACACACGCATGTTTAATAAATAAATCATCCTTAGATTCTACCTGTGCTGATGTAGATGTTCCAGCCATGAAAGCATTTTGGGGTTCAGAATGTGGTTCAGATTCAGCATTCAGTTCATCCTCAACAATTTGATCAATTGCAGATATGTCATCATCCAATTCAGCAGTATCAGGCTAAGCTGAGTTCTCCCCCTCACTCGCTGAGTCTTCATTTAGATCGTCAACAGATGCTATGTTGGCTTCACTATCAGGTAAGAAACAAAAGGACCAGTCCTGTCCTTCATCACCTTGCGCCACCATAGCCTTTGAGTCACTGCTGGTTGAAGCTGGCCTCTTCTCTTTCTCTTGCTTTGTGAAAGAGGAGAATGGGTTTCCATTTCCAGTCTTCTTCGGTTTGACACATTCCCGCTTGAAGTGTCCTTTCTCCCCACAGTTGAAATAGGTGACTTTTGACTTGTCGAATCCGAAAGTAGTATCTTTTGTAGCCACCGGATTTTGACCTGTTTTCTTCACAAATTTCTTTGCTCGTCGCACAGCACTTGCGAGAGCCCACATAATATCCATCCTCTCAAACTCATTTTCATCCACCTACTCATAATCTTCATCAGCCAAGTGGCAGTTTCCTATCTTCCCAGCAACCAAACCATCACAGGAATGGACCACAGCAGCAAGCAGGTCCATGTGTTCCTTGGCCACTTCCACAGTTACCTTACCCAAGTTCTCTGTTACTAACTTTGTCGATTGAGCTTCAGTAACACTGTGTTGAACCCCTGATGAGACCATTGACTCACCAACAGATGATGAGCTTTGTCCAGATGCAAATGTATTAGTAACAAAAGTAGTTTGCAGAGGAGCATTTGAAGACTTGGCATTAGGAGTTGGAGTCACATTATAGAGTGTCGAATCCTGAGCATAAGAACCCTTCTTTGCCTTGTACCTGTGTCTGACTTCTTCTCTCGCAGTTTTAGGATAAAGTCATTTATATCCAATGTCTCAAGAACTGAATTGTGTCTCAAGGTGGAAATAAATGAATCCCATTTTTCCGGAAGACCATCAGCCAAACTAGAGACCTTTTCTTCTTTAGACGTGGTTACCCCATGAGTGTGAAGTTCACTCATCAGATGATAGAAGCGGTCAATAATGTCGTCCAAGCTCTCATTTCCAATAGCAGAAAAATTATCAAACTCCTTTTAAGTGCTTTGGCCTTCAAAGACTTCAGAGTTGAGCTCCCTTCATATCTTTTCTCGAGAGCTTTCCAGAATTTCTTACTTTGTTTCTGATCAGAATACTGATGGAAGATCTCTTTAGGAATAGACTGGGTGAGCATCGCGTAGGCCTTCTTTTCAGCATTATAGGCAGTCTTTTGAGCATCAGCCATTCCACTCAATGTTAATGGCAAACCATCATCACCAACTAGCATGGTGTAACCAGTTTCAATAGAATTCCAAAGATTAGTGTCCACACCATTGAGATGAATCTCAAACCTCTGCTTCCATTGCGGGAACTCATCGATAGACAGAAGCTTAGGTGGCTTATTGTGGTTAACAATCTCATTCTCTAGAAGCAGTAAGTTCTGGATCCTTGAGTCTTTCCCTGCTGAGAACGCGTAATTTTCGGAGTCCATAATGAATGTTGACTTAAACTTGAAAACAAACTGTTAATGCGATTGGGGAGTATGACTGGGATGCGAATGACACTAACTGTATGCGATTGAACTCAAACGTGCGATTGAACAGGCGACTGAGACACTCGGGTGACTGAACAGACCGACTGCCTCAACTGGGTGACTGAACTGTGCGACTGACTCAACTGGGCGACTGAACTGTGTGACTTACTCAATCGGTCGATTGGACTAGGCGACTGACACAATCGGGCGAATCAACAGGCGACTGGACTTCAGTCGTACGATTGAGATAATCGTGCGACTGAGGCTGCTGAAATCGAGGTTTTTCGCAACTTTTGACCTAAAACGCAATATTTGACACCTTAGACGGCTGAAGGTCGAAAAATATTGATTTATCAGAACATGCAAACGTAAAGACTCGATTTTTAGCAGAAAGATTGGATCTTTTCGTGTAAAAACGTTGACTTTACCAAAAACTTGATTGAATCCACGAAGAATCAAGAGCCTATGCTCTGATACCACTTGTTAGGACCGTGTACGTACGGAGTACTAACTGAATCTTCATTATACCGAATCAAATAGTGCGGAATCCTATTTGATTGGTGATCCAATCATGGAGAACATAATCAAGATCAAACCTAACGATTAGAAAACGTTAAGAACGGACTAGGATTGATCTCAGACGTTCTATGAAGTTAGAATTGACTAACAGGACGCTCTGGGTCGACTAGGGTTGCAAGTATTCGAAGTGTTACGTTTTTCCACGAACTAGGTGGTATTTATAGGTAAGGGTTTCTCATTCGTGCGACTGAACCATTCGCATGTTTCAGTCGTGCGATTGAGCTATGCGTTTGATCCATCCGCACGACTGATCCTTTAGTCGTACGACTGGTTCAATCTCCTGCTTCAGTCTTACGACTGATCCAGTCTCCTAGTTCAATCGTGAGACTGAGCCATTCGCATGAAGTTATTCATGCATATGGTCCATTGGCATGGCCCATTCGCATGATAACTTCATAATGTTAAGTTTGAATGTGTTAATTATCATAACATTAAGCATATCAATTCAAACAACCATCTACCTAAATAAACTATCAACCATTCATTGCACAACCCATTAATGAAACATTTAAACATTATAAGCATTCATAACCACTTGCATTTCATTAGTCAACTTTCAATTACATATAAGTAAGACATTACAAAGATATTACATTTAGCTCAGAATCTAGGTACACATGTATCAACAAACTCCCCCTTGGACCTAGATTCCTCTAATGTCTTGCTTTACCCATTATCTCCTCGTACTTCTTGAACTTCTCCTCTCTGGTTACACCTGCATGTATTTCAAATACAAAACAGATGCGTATGACATTCTGGAACTGGAGAGCTTGTACGATGTCTTGCGAGTCATAGAACAGTGGCCACTTGTAGAGAGTATAAACATCATTCTCTGACAAGTTTGTGAGCCACATTGGGTCAAATACCCTAATGACATCCATCTGTCCATCTCTGTTCAGAACTATGACTGCTTCTGCTGTTCGCCAATCATAGTACCACCACTTGCAGTGTGGAGTGATGTCCTGAGGCATTTCCCTAGAGGGATCTTCGACATAGTACTTGGAGGACGCCACTTCAACACAATCTTTGGCCTCCCGGTTCGTGGATCCACTTCAGACCTTCGAATGTACCTCGTAGGTTGCTGAGGCCTGAAGTTTACCCACCTGGTGTGGTACTCTTTCTTTAACGCAGCTTCGAACCAACCTGACATCTTTCTGGGATCAGCATATAGTAGCTTCAGCTTTGCCAGTTGGTTGAGCTCAAAACCAGGTAGAGTTTTTAGATCGTGTGGGAATCTAAAATACTCGATATCTTTCTCTCTCTTAACCGCATAAGCGTTAAGGTCATCAAAATACGCCCACGATATAATCTTGCCAGACACCTTTTGATGTTTCTTCACTCTGTAGAGCTTGGTGTAGGCATCAGACATTGGAGCACTTCGTTGGGCATGAAGATCCGTAAAACAAGCAGCCCATTCAGCCTTTCTCACTTTGACTTCCTCCTCAGTAGCTCTGGCTGTATCTTCTTGTTTGTCGGACTCTTCTTCCATCTTATCCAGAGTATCAAAAGTCTCGCTGACAAGATTATCATCCACATTTAGAATGACATGCCCTTCAGTGTCAGTGTACTCTGGATAGCATTGGTCTGTTATATCATCTATCTCAATCTCATCTACGTCTTTCACTAGTGGTGGTTGTGGTGGCTGTGGTGAATATAGGAGAGGATGGGAATGATGTAGTAGGGGGTACAGTGGTGGTGGTGGTGGATGTGGGAGTGTGAGATGTAGGAATAGTGGTGGTGGCTTGAGGTGTTTGGGATGGAGTGGATGTGGTGGCTGTGGTAGTGACGGAGGTGGTGAATCGTATTCGTTTACTCTTCTTACCATGCGGTCTCGCCATGGTCTTCTTCCTTTTCCCAGTAGACACCGGGTTCCTACTCTGGTGCTAGGTTCATCAGGGGCATAAGCCGGATCAGACTCTATGTGTGGATCCCCTGATGTGCCAAACTGACCACCCACAACCCTCAGTCCTCTCTCTGTGGTAACCACTTTGCTGCCAACTCTCCTGGTCAGACCTTCTTCCTCGCTCTCTTCCTCAACATCGTCTGGCGGACAGATATCAGTTACAAACCCGGCAGCAGCCGTGTCTGTATGTGGTGGTGGCTGAGCTGTGTGAGTGGAGGGGCCCTCAGAAATAACTGGCCCACCATTGCCATCATGGCTATCGTCATCATCTGAGTCATCAGATGGTATCGCAATTACCTCAGTGTCAGATCTGCTGTCATCATGACGCCATTTGCGTCTACTTGGCGCAACATAATCTGCCCGGGCAAGATGCCCTATCAACCTCTTCATCACGGGCTTGACCTGCTTGCCCCTATACACCTTCATTCTCCCAAGAGTGATATCGTCCGTGATCTCTAATGCCACTGAATCACTCTTCTCCTTTGGGCAGATCAGGCAACTTCTCATCAAAAATCAGCTGTAGGAATCGGGGTACATGCAGAAGCCTTCCTTCCCCTTTGCCTTTAAATTCTCTATCAGATACGAGAAGATCATGTTGGAGAAGTTGAAGGGGTGGTTTAGAACCAATGCAACATAGGCATTCTGGATTTGGTCCGACAGATCATCAAACCCACCCCTCCTGGATGCTATCCACTTCAGTATTACGTATGCTAGGTACTTGTACTGGGGGCTCAGGTTGCTCTTGTTCAGCACTCCCGAGTTGATGTCCCCGCAGTACCCGATCCTCATAAAGCAACCTCGAACCATCAGAGGATGCAGCTTAAGTGGATGGTCCTCATCATCTCCAAATCCTAATACTCTCGTGATATCTGCAGCTGTGATCTCGATCTCCCTACCAAAGATAGTACTTCGGATGCGGTAGGGTTCCACAGATCGATCTACCGAAGCACCCTCCCAAAATGATTGGTGAATGGACTAGTAGGGATTACAGGGTGTAGATAGGCTCTATATATCCGTGATCTCCTTAAAAAATCGATGATCCCAGCAAACTCACCACCATTCCTCGAGGTGGAATCCAAGTGAGCAAAAATGTTGTGCTTTGGATTAATGGACCAACGATTAGCCATATTCCTGTAACAGATAGCAAACGCACGTGAGAACACATGAAAAAACAGAGTTTGACCAAATCAGAAAAACTATTCAGTTCAATCGTGCGATTGAACTCATTCGCATGATTCATGCGGCCGATTGAATGAATCATCCCTTTCAATCGAGCGATTGAAGTTCATTCTGGAGTCCCGTCGTATGACACACTCAACCCATTCGCATTATTCATTCGGCGATTGAATGAGTCGCCCCTCTCAATCATGCGATTGAAGTTCAATCTAGAGTCCATTCGCATGACTCACTGTTCGATTCCATTAAGACTCGGATCAACCAAATGGCTAAATTAAACATTAAGTTCATGTTCATTAGACTCGCAATCATGTATCTGAACCACCTAATCCATTGATTTTAACATTATATGTGATTAAGGTAGTTTATTGTTCAAACTTATTGTCGGTTCAAAACTAGGTCAAATACGTTCGGATTAAAGCCACATTCGACTGTGAACATCATCAATCATTCGCGTAATACCGGTATAAAATTGCCAAAATGTCAGAAATCAAGTATAATCGATGTTTGAGTTCAAATCAAATTTGGGCAGAGTAACGGTGCGATTTTGAGATTTAGGGCGAATGGGGTCTGCGATCGACTGAGTTCCCTATTTATACTAAAACTCATCTCAGTCGGGCCGATTCAATCTCCAGTCATACGACCTAGTCTAATCGCATGACTTAGTCGTGCGATTGAAACTGGGTCGTACGATGCACTCAATCGACCAGTTTCATTCGCTCAGTTGACCTCCATTCGCATGCTTCACCTAGTCAGTCACTTTCAATCGGCCGATTAGGCTCATTCGCATGGCCCAATCGTACGATTGTCTTCATTCGTATATCCCATTCGTACGACTGGATCATACTCATCATGAAGTCGTGCGATTGGGCTATACTTGTACCATTTTAGTCATTTCATTTACCGACACTTAGTTTTCTTAAACAATTGATAAAACATTATGTGCAATTGATCATCTCAGACATGATCCATTTATCCACCCAATCACCTCAATGTGATCCATTTATCCACTCGATCACCTCAGATGTGATTCATTTATCCACCAGATCACCTTAGACGTGATCCATTTATCCATCTGATCACCTCAGACGTGATCCTTTTAACCTTTCAGAAACAATTTGTTTAAGTAAACGTTAAGCTCGTTTAGTGACATTAACAGATAACAATATACACAGTCCGACATTCACACACTTATACTAATAACTTGAAAGAAATTTTGAACTACGAACAAAATGAACATCTTTTTGTGATTTTGTTAGGGCAGGTTTATGTAGCCTATTAGCATTTACATTATATTAAGGATAGACTCATATGGAATCAGACAGGCATAAACAACATTACTTGGAACCATTGATTTGTATTTAACTTTAAACACTTGCATAAATTTCATATCACAGTTTTCTCACTCATCTAAGACTTCTAAGATCTAACTGGGAATCATGCTTGATATGATACGTAACGTACTTTGATTATCAATTTCAGTAGGTGCATACACGACGATTGTCAGTATACTTGTCCACTTAAATCCATACACAGACTTTTGACACGCATTGGTGAAGAATTAAGTTATATTATTTCAACCAACATTTGTGGATCCCAAGCTTATATGGAAATCAATGTTCCTTTGAGGACTTTCGAGCGGTCTATAGGTATTTGACAAGAAGAGACTATTCTTAGAGCTTTCAAAGAGAAGCGAAGCCTCAGGTCAGTGCCATCGCACAGCAGAGAGGCGGCAAACAACAATGAATTCTAGAATATGTAGGTTATGCTTATCCTCAGGTCAATGCCATCGCACAGCAGAGAGGCACACAACCTATCTCCTTGTTAGAGCATTTCTTATTTTTCTTTTTCACATAACGCACCAACAACATTTTGTTATCAGCATGATTGCGCTTATATTCATTTTTTTTCTTTTGCTCTTTTTGTAGTCACACGCACACCTTTGGTGGCGTTTATTTGCTCGTTATCCCTTATCGAAATCGCTGATTGTGTTAACCAGTGATAAGATGGGAACCCACAGTTGATTGAACTATTTAGTTTAGATTAAGTTTACCAATGGCGTCTACTCGTCTATTGTGTTGAATCTACCGACACATCGTATAGTGAACTAGCACCTCCCTAGATCAACTTTCTCCGTGTAATTACAATATCAACAAAGCGTACTATCATTTTCTCATTTTGTTTTACTTAGAATTCTCGGATTTATAATTTTCTGTGATTTAATTGACCTTGCAAAATCGAAAATCCTTTTGGTGTTCCAAGAAACTCGATGCCTGTGTACTATCACTTTCTATTTTATTGAGTCACATTTCCTGTCCTTTTGTCTATGCCTTTTCAGCTTTACTTACCTTCCCCCCCCCTTTTTTTTAAGTAAATGAATACTGAAATAATAAATAATCTCCCCCTAACAAGTGGTATCAGAGCCAGGTTTCGATACATAGTCCGACACCGTTTTTTTAATTTTTAGTATTTCTTTAATGTTTTTAATTTCCACAGGTCCCAGGATCGAAACTTGGCTCTGATACCAATTGTTAGGACCGTGTACGTACGGAGTACTAACTGATTCTTTGTTATACCGGATCAAATAGTGCGGAATCCTATTTGATTGGTGATCCAATCAGGGAGAACGTAATCAATATCAAACCTAACGATTAGAAAACGTTAAGAACGGACTAGGATTGATCTCAGACGTTCTATGAAGTTGGAATTGACGAATAGGACGCTCTGGGTCGACTAGGGTTGCAAATATTTGAAGTGTTACGTTTTTCCACGAACTAGGTGGTATTTATAGGTAAGGGTTTCTCATTCGTGCGACTGAACCATTCGCATGGTTCAGTCGTGCGTTTGATCCATACGCACGACTGAGCCTTCAGTCGTACGACTGGTTCAATCTCCTGCTTCAGTCTTACGACTGATCCAGTCTCCTGGTTCAATCGTGAGACTGAGCCATTCGCATGAAGTTATTCATGCGTATGGTCCATTGGCATGGCCCATTCACATGATAACTTCATAATGTTAAGTTTGGATGTGTTAATTATCATACCATTAATCATATCAATTCAATCAACCATCTACTTAAATAAACTATCAACCATTCATTGCACAACCCATTAATGAACATTTAAACATTATAAGCATTCACAACCACTTGCATTTCATTAGTCAACTTTCAATTACATATAAGTAAGACATTACAAAGATATTACATTTAGCTCAGAATCTAGGTACACATGTATCAACACACCATAACATTGTTGATCTTCTTCCTTCTAAAAAAGAAAGTATCAGTTCTTCTTTTCTTCCCTGAATCGCTACATAGCATGAAAAAAATGGTTCTTATCTTCTTCCTTAAAGGTTCTATGCAAAGTCAAAATAAAATGGGCAGAGCAATTCAAAACTCAAGTCTCTTCTATAGGGTCATACGTCTGGAGTTCGATTAGTCGTACGATTTCCCACACTCACGTAAGTCAAATGCTCATGATTTGAAACCCTAACTCAGTTTTGTTGGCCTTTGTTGATCTAATTCTATAAGTTAGTTCTAATGAGTTATTTTATGTATCACCTTCGTAAATCGATCATGAAGGAATTTGAACAGAGCTTACTAGCTTGACGTTTACATATTTGTAGGAATCATTAAGTGGAATCTTAAACTCGAGTACAAAGAGCGATAGAGGTATGTGTGTTGTTTATTTTGTTTTCGATCATTTTGACTGTTTATGTTTTTGGTCTCATTTAAGTTATTGATGTTTAATCTTTGATATTCATGCTCTTTGAGTTTGTTTGATTTTACACGGATGGCGTTTAATTTAGCAATCTGTTATAATAACGAACTGGTTGAGATCATCTTGAATTATGATGTCTTTGTTTATTATTTTATTTGATCAGGACTACCTAAAACAATGTTTGTTTAGTTGGTGTGCTAGCTACTATATTTTTATAAGTGTTATTTAGTTAGAGCTTATTTTAAGTTGGATAAATAATATGCTTTTCTAGGTTTGTTTGATTACAAGCATCGTATCGACAATCTACATATACTTCAATGGCTTATAGAGTTAAAAGAGCAAGAAACTGTACGATGATCCTTTCGATCTAGATTTTGTGCTATTTAACCACATAAATTTGAAAGAAAGTATTTTTTTTGCAACCCTTTTGTTCTTTAATATTATTGAAAAGCATGATTTTACTTTTTTGACTTTTACCGGTCAACGTTTTGTTATTTGGGGTTAACGTGTTATTTGTTCACTTCCAAACACATTATATTTGTTAAAACATAGACCAATCTAATTTATTTGTCTGCATCATTTTATTTATTTATAGAATTTGTTGTTTTTAATGTAGATCTTGAGTTTTTAATGTCTCATCTAGCACTAAACGCAAGTAGTCTCACATTATATTTGTTTCACACCAGATTTCAGCTGTAAGTTAAATGTCTGCTCTTCGTGTTCCGGTGTTCCATAGTAGGTGATTTTCTATGACACTAAGCATTGGTTGAATTCTTAGTTATATGGTGAATTTCTATCTGTGACACTAAAAACTGGTTGAATTCTTAGTGTTCTAATAATATCTATCCCTTTATCTAAAAACTAACAATACTAATGCAGTTGTTGCAGCAAGATTGGCATCCTGTCTGAGCACTACTTCAAGGAGTTGCAGGCCGCTTTCATAGGGTACACTTTGTCGTACCTCTCCCAGCCTCGAATATGTTTATGTTATTTTACTGCGAGTTACAATTTCTCCTATGTGATATGTGTGTTCCTTCTATATGTTCCTCCCTCTATATATTTTATTCTATTATGTTCTTTGTATTATGTTTCTGGATCTTAATCACAATGTTATGCTGCTATGGATATGACTCTAATTATTCTTTAGTTAATTGTATTAGTATTTGATTTTACCTTTTATGGGGTGAATTTTAGTGATTTAATTGGCAAGGAACTCAACACCAAGAGTGAAGCATGTGGTTTGAGGCATTTCAAATTCGGTACACATCTTGGTTGCCTAATTTATTAGTTATCTACATCATGAGTCTATACAAAAATTTTACCTTCACTGAACATTGGGGCTGCAGAGGTGGCTCTTTACAATGGTAGCTAAGGATGTTGCACCAAAATGAACCGTACACATTTCACAATGATCTTTGTCCTTTGTATATGTATTTTTCACCAAACCATTTTGGTTTGGAAAATTGCACAGATGAATCTGTATTTGACTTTTCACAATGGTAGTTAAAGATCTTTTGCCTATTTTCATACCCTACAAGTAAGAAACTAGATTTAAATTCAATAGACTTGCAACTTATTACAACTTAAATAATCCACAGATTTAACTTCAATGTGCAAAACTTATTGTTTGATTCTTAAATATCAGCATTAATTCAGCCAACTTTCTTATTCCTATACAAGAAACAACATTACACCATAAGCACAATATGTTGTGGAAGGCTTTGTTATTTTTACAAATAATCGACTAATTTGCCATTCTAACAGAGAGATCACAGTGGTATGAACGCTTTGTTATTTTTTAAGAGAAGAACAACGTTCAGCTTGTTGTTATGGAAGGCCACTTGTATCAACTATACAAGTATGTGATTATTTTACTCCTTTTTATTCATATTTAAATGATATCAGAGCATTCAAAGTGGATTCATTGCATTTATGATAGCCATACAAACCAAAGCATGAAGAGCATATTTGTCACACCCTCAATTTCCACGAACGGGGTTTTACCGTCAGCGTGTGACATAACCAGGATCTCAGATAAGCATCAGTTACACCAAATGACTCGATAATTACAAATCATATAAGTTGCTTAATTTTAATGAAACAAACCAAATATATTTAAGTATTGCGGAAGTGTTGGTCCATAATGATCGATTCAACAGTGCAAATGATCACAAACACACACATATCCCACTGAAATTCATTGAACTATGAGAAATTCTTGGTAAACAATCAATGTAAAGATCAAACAAGGATGAATAGAGGATATAAAGCTACAATAATGAACAAATAAGCTCCTAGCACCTCTAGCCGTCACACACACACTTTAGGGTTTGAACAAAATGGCAAAACCTACATTAGAACGAGAAAACATTACAATATATAAGCAGACTATCGATTCGCTGATAGATTCGCTGGATAGCGAATCTATCAGATCAAAAGACTAGCTTCGCCGGCACCCAACTAGGTTCGCCCGGCGACAACCTACATAAATCTAAATACTATTAGTTCCGGGCGAACCTGTAGGTTCGCCCGTAGGTTTGCTAGAACATAATCTAAACAAATACAAATTAAAGACAAAAATACCGACAGGCCGGTGAGTCCAACCTACACTAGTCATCAATACTCCCCCTAGGTTGGACCTCACCCAGAGGGTTTCTAAATCAGCTCCAGCCTTTTACTTTCATACTTGATCAGCTCCGGCAGCTTGCTGAACAATCTGAAAAATGTCCTGAGCAATGACTTCAGCAAACGTTTCTTCCTCATTAACCTCTTGAACAAACTTGGCTTCTAAAATTTCTGTATCAGGCTTGTTAATAACAATAACTTCCTCCTGATTTGTAACAGAACGCTCCTCAGATCAAACTCTAGAATCACTGGTTTCTCGATCAAACCTCTTCTCAATCGTTCTATCCATCTGCCTAGCCAGATCATCCATATCCATCCTGAAATCATCAGCTTTCCTTACTTTCTCAGCAACCTCCTCTATCTCAGCTCTAATTCCCCGGGCTTTGTTGGCAACCATAACAAACAGATTTGCTTCAGCCTTTGTTTCCTCTCCTGCCCCATGGTGGATCACATTCTCACACAATACCTTCAGATCTTCATCACAGAAAGAAAACACTTCGATTGGATCAAACAATCTGATTTCAGGAACACCTTTCACTCTAATCACTGCTTCCCCTGTGTTGTTATCATAGAACCATTTTTCGAATGCTTGCAATCTTGGGGGAAGAGGATCAGGTATCCTAATGCGATCAACAGTCTTTGCTGGTTTCAGTTTAAGCACAATCTTTCCTTTGCCAGTCAACCAATCAATGTCTTTCTTCGACCTCTTTCTATCCATTTTCATGAAGCCAAAAGCCGTGAAGTTATCAGACAAACCCTTTTTAATTTCTAACTCCAGCAACTTTGCCCGTTCACTCTGTTCAGCTCCAAGCAACGGGATCTCTGCCAATCTCCTCAAATCCCACCTTGGGAGAGTTTGAAAGCTTTTCGTTTGTGAAAATATGAGATCCCTCCTCCTCTTCTCTTAATCATAAATAACTTGAGCTCAGAGTTGTATTTCCAGCTAAAAATCTTCTTATCACTCTCCTTTCTTGTTGGATTTTTTATGTTCTGGAACAGTGGAGTTATATCTTCAGCCTTCTTTTCTTTAACAAACCAGTCAGATTGATTTAACTCTACAGTTCCAGCTTTAGATGACCCAGTTTCTGCCACATAAGTCACTGGACGTTCATCTACCTCATAAAACTCAGGTTCTGAGCTGTAATCCACCAGCTGTTCATCAACTTCCCCTTTTCATCTATCAAATTGAAATTTACTTGTGTTCCACCAGCCATTTCCGGACCAGAAAATGTATCCATATCGAACCCCATTTGTTCATCAAATCCTGCATCCTCAGCAACCATCTTTTCTTTACTCTTTGACCTTAAAGGATCCTCTGAACCACCATCCTTATCTCCTCCAGATTCACCTTCAGCAGTACCAGTCAATCCTTCATACACTTCAAAAGAGTTTCTTGCAGCTTCTTTCAACACTCTCAGCTCCTTTTCATACATTACAGACTCCATCCCAGCTTTAGCCTTCATTTCATTCAGTTTGGTGAAGGCTCGAATTAGCAAACTCTGATGATCCTTGAGCATCAGGGCCATACCCTTAATAATATCACCCTTCTGTTTATCCCTCCTTTCTAGCTCAGCATATTTAGCTTTCAGATTGGCCAACTCAACATTCGCATTCGATTCAGGAGTATCAGCAGGTTTGACCGGATCCTCGTGCCTCCTTTTTGTTCTTCTTTCTTCTACTTGCTGAGAGCTAGACCCAGTCTCAGCTCTTTTCTTTGTCCTTCTCTCCCTTTGAACATCTAACTCCTCCTGTACTTCATCAATCTCTTTATCTATACTGTAATCTTTGTCACGAGCATATGGCTTTCTCTTTTTCAGCCTCACCTCACTTTGATCAACATTTTGTGCCTTATTTCTCTTCTCAATCTCGATCAATTTACTAATATGGCTCCATCTTTCGGGTGGATACATGTTCTCCCATAAGTAAGCAATATTTCCCACACAGTTATATCTAACTGACTTACAATCACCAAAAATCCTGATATTCATTCTCCATATCTTCAAAGTATCACCAACTATGGGCAAGTCTGGCTTCAAATCATTTAGTATCATCTTGAAAAATCTGGGATACAACAGCCATTTGTCCTTTCTTTGAGCATGAATATTCTGCACCATGTAGTCATAAATCAGCTTAGCTATATTTCCCTACTTGCCTTGGCAGAATAGAACCATTGCCCTTGCCCATTCCAAGTTCAACCCATCGGTTCCTCCTTTCCTGTGATCCAAACACATGATGAATATGTGCGCAATGTATCTCCATTCTCTGATTAAATAAGACTTGATAAACTCCATCTTCTTTTCACCAGGCATTGGACCTTCATATCCTGCCTTCCTTAGTTCCTTGTATACTTGCTTAGCGTTCGTGGGGACCTCATCACCAACATCCCCAGTCAAATGGAGTATTTTGGCCAGATCATCAGATGAAAAGGAAATTTCTTGATCCAGGACTTTAGAAGCAATCCTTGAGGGAGTCACACCGACATCTACCACTGCGTTTCTCCAAAAGTCACGAACATGCGTATCATAGACTTCAGGGGAGTGAGAAATAGCATGGTGGATGTGAGATGACTTCAGCCATTTAATGCAATCTTTATAAGCAGCTGCTTTCTCATGGGTTTCATCTAGCAGAGCACACATATTGTGCTTATCGAAGAACTGAAGAGTCGACATGGTATCTGAAACAAAACGGAAGTTGATTAGATTGATGTCAAAGCTGAAAAGATGTGAAATTTTGAAAAATTAAAAAAATGGATAAGTTCGCTGAACAGATTTAGATTCGCTAACAGCGAATCTGATGATGCCAAGAACCTATAGGTTCGCAGACAGACAGGCGAACTTATACGTTCGCTGGGAACTTCGCGCGAATCTATTTGCCACGCATGAGCAGCATGCCGGCATAGATTCGCTTAATAAGTAGAACTTTCGTTCAGATTTGCTGATAGAACACTAGGTTACTGAAAACCTAGTTTTGAAAATCAGAATCAAACATTGATGTTAATCCAAATGATGCATAACATGACTTAACAGGACACAATGCGAGCAAAACCTATCATTTATTTTATGCACTAACGGTCTTTAAGAGGGCCTATTTGAATCGAAGAACCGCGATTAACATACGTTATAGATTCTTGAAGAAAGACCGATTTTTGATGAAATGAAAGGCTTAAGTAAGGACGACACACTTACAGAAGAACAGAACATGCAAGAAATGAATGAAGCAAGCAACGAAAATGCAAATGAATCTAAGGGTTTCGGGACACGCAGTTCACAGTGCAGCGAATGAAGTGCTGCACGAACCTGTGAACTGCTTATATAACCCTTAGATTCGCTGGCCTCGAATCTATAGATTCGCCCGTCAACACAAAGTCAAAAGACTGACAACACCAAGACCAGTGTCGGGCGAACCTATAGGTTCGCTGGCACATTCGCTGGAACCCTAAATTTTGTTATTTTTATTTTTTGAACAAATAAATAGCCCTTTTTGAATACCAAAACATCCCACAATACCTAAACTCAAAAACAAGATAAAAACTTAAAACTTAAAGTAAAATAAAATTGAATAAAGTAAAACAAAAATTAAAGGATATCCGGAGAGTCATTTATTAGCGAGATTGCAGATATGATTGTCCACTTAAACCCATGCCAAATTCTTTTCAACAAGCAATCTGCAGCTTCCTTTTATCATGTTTTTGTAGATTTGAGGAATCTCGGGCAATTCAGTTCCCACAAGCATTTGGCAAAGAACATATTCTGTCATCAGGGCTTATTGAGCATGAGTGATCATTTATCTCTATGCTAGATCCTAGGGTGGGCATACACAATGATCATTTCTGACACATTGAATGCAAGGGCTTATAATTGAAATGAACATAGACAATGATCAATTGAGAACCATTGTGAATGTGAACAATCAAGGCATATTAGGGAGTGGCTTTAGACAATGATCCCAATTTTGAGAAGCATTGTGAGGGAATAATTGCTTTAGATGCTTGATAGGCTTTGACAATCCATATATTTTGATGGATGTATGATGTAGATCTTTGATCTTCTTTTTCTTTTGAGCATTTAGGGTTGCAGATGATGAGCGCTCCAGGTCTATACTCACATATAACAGAGGAGATGATCATCTGAGCGTGCTAATGAGAGCTCCAGGTCTATACTCACGTATAACAGAGGAGATCATCACTCCAGGTCAGTGCTTCCGCACAGCAGAGGAGATAAGCACGAAAGGGATTCTGAAGAGCTAACTAGATTAACTAGAAGCGTCATTCAGGGCTAGGTGAAGGGTGATTTGGGGTTTTACAGAGGATTACAACAGAGATAGTAAACTCTCAACCCGTTTAGACATGGACTTGTATCTTTGTGCAGGCCAACATGTCATGGAAATAATCCTTATCACCGTGATCCTTTGAGCTTTATGTTTGGCCACATAATTACTGTTTACTTCGATTTGAGGCTGAGCCTATCTTACACATCCCAAGCATAATACTTCTGACCTCCTTCTAACTCTCATTTTCTGCACGGATAGCCTAAAAAGTAGCAAAATTTTGATACTTAGCAAATGATGAAATCTAATCTTATACTCCCCCAAATTTATTTGATAGCTTATCTAATAGAAAATTTTAACAAGCAAAAGAATAATAAGAAAAAGAGTAAAGAAATGTGTGACAGAGGGATTCTCAAGGGCAGAAAATAAAAGAGAATATTTACATATTAAACAACTGTTTTTCTAAAAAAAGGTTTTTCAGAAGGATATTAATCCTAGCATAGTAATCAATTCATAAAAACGAGGTTTATCAATGTTTTTGTGAAAAGATATGCTTTCTACTTCCTTGTTTCAATAGGAATAATATCAATGAACCCCTTTTCTTGAGCGTCACGGATTGCATGAATTCTTGTTTCGATGTGCTTGGTACGAGTATGATGAATTGGATTCTTGGCAATTCCTACTGCGGCTTCATTGTCACAAAGATTGGAGTGTGGAGGAAATTTTGCCATAATCCATCATCTGGTGTTGAATCCAGAGCACTTGACAACAGCAGCTTGATGCAGCGATATATTCAGTTTCTCCCGTGGATAAGGAAACTGTTGTTTGCTTTTTGCTTTGCCACGAAACAAGACAGTCACCCAGATATTGACATCCACCGATGACTGACTTTCTGTTAATCCTGCAACCACCATGATCACTATCAGAAAAGCATGTAGATCAAAGTTCCCACCTTTTGGGTACCAGAGTCCCAAACGAGAGGAACCCTTAAGGTAACGAAAAATGCGTTTAACAGATAGCTCATGTGATTCTTTGGGATTGGCTTGATAACGAGCACAGTAGCACACGACAAATGTGATGTCTGGACGGCTTGCAGTCAGATACATGAAAGATCCGATCATCGAGCGATATCGATGAGCGTCCACGGACTTCCCATTATCATCAGGAGACAAGCATGTCTGAGCAGTGAAGGGAGTAAGTTCGGGCTTTGAATCGTCCATGCCAATCTGTGTGATGATCTCCTTTATGTACTTCTCTTGGTGAATAAGAATACCTTCAGGTTTCTGTTCCACTTGCAGACCTAAGAAGAAGCACATCTCCCCCATCATGCTTATTTCAAAGCGATCCTTCATCACTTCTTCAAATTCTTTACACAGCTTTTCATTTGTTGAGCCAAAGATGATATCATCGACATACACTTGAACAATCAGCATCTCACCATCTACCTCCTTCTTGAATAGTGTCATATCTATAGTCCCACGAGAGAAACCCTTGCTGAGGAGATACTGTGTCAAGGTCTCACACCAGATTCGGGAGCTTGATGCAACCCATACAGTGATTTGTCTAGCTTGTATACTTTGTCTGGAGAGTCTGGATCCTCGAAACCTGGTGGCTGACAAACATAGATCTCCTCATCAATGTTTCCATATAGAAATGCACACTTCACATCCATCTGAAAAACTTTAAAGTTCTTGTTGGCTGTATGTGCAAGAAAAATTCTGATGGCTTCGATCCGAGCAACTGGAGCAAACACTTGGTACCAATCTGGCTTTGTTTCTGATAACAACACCACGATCATCTGGCTTATTCCGGAATACCCACTTGGTACCAATGGGGCATTTGTTTGGAGGAAGATCAACTAGCTCCCAAACTTTTAACTTTCTGAATTGCTGCAACTCAGACTGCATGGAGTCCACCCAGCTTGGGTCTTCAAGTGCCTGTTTGTAATTCTTTGAACAATCTGAGATAGAAAAGCTGCATAAAGACACTCATTTATCAATCCACTCTGACTCCGAGTCCTTACTCCGTCTGTGATAGATCCAATGATGTAATCGTGAGGGTGATCTTTTAAGGTTTTAAAATTAGTGTTAAGCAATGAAGGGTTATGTTGAGATGTGGATGCGGAAGTGGATGGTGGCAGTATAAGATGAATTTGTGGGGATTGGATCGATAGGAGGATTTGAAATGGATGAAGATGTGATGATAGATTGTTTGAGAGACAAATGAAGTGGGTTGTAATGATGTGGAAGACGGTTGCGGTGTTTGGTGGACTAAGATTTACAGGCGGGTGAGGAGTACATCATCGTCATCGAGAATTGGAAAATTGAATAAGTTGAAGACAGTGGTAGAATCATAAAACCATGCAGGCTCACTTCCAATGCTTGTAGAGTTAGATTCTTGCCAGTCGACATAGTAGGACTCTTGCACAATCCGCGACCGTTTATTGTACACACGATACGCCTTTTGTGTTTCTGAGTACCCAACAAAGAAACATTCATCAGAGACTGCACCAAACTTCGTATTCTGATCTTGAGTATTTAATAGAGTACAAGAGCAACCAAGGGGCGCAAAAAATCAACGAGAGGCTTAATTCCTCGGAATAACTGATATGATGTCTTCATCTTGCTCTTGACGATCAATACCCGGTTGAGAACATAAGCTGCACAATTAACTGCTTCGGCCCAAAAGTTGATTGGAAGCTTTGACTCGATCAATATCATTCTAGCTGCTTCAATTAGTGTTCTGTTCTTACGTTCAGCAACACCATTTTGTTGAGGTGTTCTGGCAGCACTGAACTGTCTGAGAATACCCCTTTGCTCACAGAATGAATTGAAAATATGGTTTCTGAATTCTGTTCCATTGTCGCTCCTGATAGCTTGAATCTTTGTTTTCCAAGAACCTCAATCAGCGGAATCAGCTTCATCAACTCCTCAGCAGTCTCACTTTTGTTAGACAGAAATCTCACCCAAGAGTACCTAGAGCAATCATCTGTGACAACAAGACAGTAAGATTTCTTAGCAATTGATTTAACACTGATAGGGCAAAATAAGTCGTATGTAACAATTCAAGGGGATGTGAAATCGAGTTTGAATTTAAGTTTATGTGGCTTTTTGTGTTGTTTTCCTTTTGCACAAGCCATACATTTTTTACCACAGAATAATCTTTCAGTGGTAGTCCCCTGACTAAATTATTCTTAACTAACTTATTTATCAATTTAAATTGACATGCCCTAATCTTTTATGCCACTGAAAGGATTCATGAGAAGAAGCTTTTATTAAAAGACAGGTCACGGTGGATGATGATTCTTTTGATCCCATATTAACAAATAGGTATAATTTCTCCTTGGAGCTCGCATGATCACCATCTCTTCAAGGATAGAAAACTCTGATTTCAAGAATAGACATTCATGGCAAGGAAATCACAGGAATATTTTTATCACAGATTTGTGATACACTGAGAAGATTGAACGCCAATTCTGGAACATAGTTGACTTTCTCCAAAGTGAGGGAACCATTCGAGACATCTCCTTGGCCAATCATCTTTCCTCCCTTCTTGTCTCCAGCAAAAGCAACATATCCACCATCAATTATTCTAAAGTTTGTCAGCAGATCCTTCAACCCAGTCATATGTCTGGAACATCCGCTATCTACATGCCAATAACTATTTACAGCGGCCTCTGAATGTTCCATTTTTTCGGCTGCAAGAGCGCGGTCACATTGGCAGTAGGGAGTGTTCCTCTTGTATTCCTCCACAGTAGCTTTCTTGGCATCTTCAATTATTGAATCCATGTTCAGCTCCTCTTTTTCACTAGCCTTTTTTGTAGCGGATTCACAAACCAGTTTAACCTTATCTTTAACAGCTTCACACACCAAACCAGTTTGAACAATAGCTTCATTACCCACAGCCTTCTGAACCACATCAGTACTTTCCTTAACCTGTGGATCTTGAATAACCTCAGACCCAATAGATTCACCTTTGTCATTAATTTCAATATCAGCTTCACCATAGAACTCTTTGAAAGGATCAAAACAGTCAATGTACTCATCATCAGGAGTTTGTTCCTCCACTATCTCAGCGATCAATGCATGGTTGATTTCCTCCTTTGATTCTTCAATCTCTACACTCCAATCAAAGTTGGTCAATAGGGCAGTTTCTTTCTTGGGCTTAACTTCCTCAACTTATCCATGACTGGAATGGTTCTGGAGTTTCCAGAATTAACAGGTTCGGTGACAATGGGAGAAGGACACTCTCTTTTGAAATGACCGAGCTGCTTACAGTTGAAACACCTGAGCTTAAATTTATCATATCCTAGAGTGTTGTTCTGATTCTGGTTTTCAAAGTTTTTCCTGCCGGTTCTCTCCATAAACCTCCTAGCACGAAGAGTAAGCATGGCCATTTGCCACTGAATGTCGGTTTCTTCAAGATCATCACGATCAACCTAATACATGTCTCTACTGTCATACCTCGTCCCTTCAATTCTCCAGCAATCAAGGCCTCATAACTGTTCACAAATAAACCAAACAGCGCCATAGTATCATGTGGAATTTGAGTGGAGACTAAAGCGTTTGAACATGGCCCAGCATCCTTGGAGCCACTTCCAGAGTTTACATTTTTACCATACACAGAGTTAATAAAGCCACCATTACCAGATGAACCCCCACAAGCTGCACCATAATAATGAGAGTTTGCAGCGGATGAGATCAGTGCAGCATTTTGAGGAGTGACGTTGGGAGACATCATGGTCTGATTATACTCTCTTCTCTTCACATCAAGATCAAATGATTTTAATTTGTTGATAACATCCATCAACTTGTAATCAGCAAAGTTCCTTTCTTGCTTGAGCAATTTGATTTGCAGACTCCACTGAGCAGGAAGAGAGTCTAACAATTTACTCACTTGCTCATGATTGCCAAGCTGTTCATCATACTTCTTTAGCTTGCTCGAAAATGATAGAAAGCGGTTTGTTATATCAGTGAGTGTCTCATGCTTGTAACCCACGAATGAGTTGAACTCTTTCTGAGCTTGAGCTTTCTTGTCTTTCTTTAGATCTTCATTCCCATCATAAAACTCACATAACGCTTCATACAATGCCTTAGCGGTAGTATGTTCAGCAAATCTGTTATAAATATCTTGATGCAGACATAGAATCAAAGCTCCAAGAGCTTTCTTGTCTCGATCAAGCAGCTTAATGTCAATCTCAGTATAAGTGCTAGTATCCTGGTTCGGTGATGTAACAGATCCAACAGTTGTTGTTGGTATGTGAGGTCCATTTATAATGGATTCCCACTGACCATGATCTGTGTAGAAGAAGAATGCCTTAAAGCAACGTTTCCAGTCCTCAAAATTCTCACCATTGACAAGTCTTGGTGGCCTGTTTGGTTGAACACACTCCATATCAGACACATTCACTATTGAAGTAGACATGATAAGATCAGAAATTGGATTCACTGAAACTGATGTAGATTCACTAATATATTCGCTATGTGAACCTACAGGTTTGCTTGGCAGACCAGCAGCAGATTCGGTCGGCAGTGTGCACGAGAGAACAGATTCGCTGAGCAAGTTCGCTCGGTAGGATAAGAACTTTCGTTCAAAAATAGGTTCAGCAGCAACTTCGCTTGGTTGTCAACCAAGAGCAGTGAACTTTCGTTCAAAAGGCTAGATTCGCTGTCCAAAAGGTCAGCAAAGATTGAAAAGCAACTTTCCTTAGATTCGCTGGATGAAACAGCTAGGTTCGCTGAATGAATCAGCTAGGTTCGCTGGATTACGAGACAAACTTATCCAACAACAAATCAACCAAAACTAGCTCAAAACACAACCATTGATGAACGGTTTGTTTCTATAGCTTTCTAATGCCAAAAACTACAATCCCCAAGCGATTTGTATATCAAAAACACAATGAACAAGCTCGAAATGAATCAAAAGAGTCTTTGCCTCATAAAACCCCAAAAGAACACAAAAATCAAACTATCAAGAGCACTATGGTTCTGATACCATATTGTTGGTCCATAATGATCGATTCAACAGTGCAAATGATCACAAACACACACATATCCCACTGAAATTCATTGAACTATGAGAAATTCTTGCTAAACAATCAATGTAAAGATCAAACAAGGATGAATAGAGGATATAAAGCTACAATAATGAACAAATAAGCTTCGAGCACCTCTAGCCGTCACACACACACTTTAGGGTTTGAACAAAATGGCAAAAACCTGTATTAGAATGAGAAAACATTACAATATATAAGCAGACTATAGATTCGGTGATAGATTCGCTGGATAGCGAATCTATCAGATCAAAGACTAGCTTCGCCGGGCACCCAACTAGGTTTGCCCGGCGACAACCTACACAAATCTACATACTATTAGTTCCGGGCGAAGCTGTAGGTTTGCCCGTAGGTTCGCTAGAACATAATCTAAACAAATACAAATTCAAGACAAAAATACCGACAGGCCGGTGAGTCCAACCTACACTAGTCATCAAGAAGCGAAAACAGGAAAACATTTAACAACGGTTTTGGAGCATGCAAACACGCATCCAATCCAATTTATGTAAAGTACATGAAATTGAATCTAGAAAATAGTTTGGGATGAATGCGGAATGACATGCAGTGGATGCTGTGCTCCTAAGCGTGCCACATCAATGTCCTGAGAGAAAACATGTAAAAGTCAGTACAAGACTGGTGAGTTCACAGGTTTATAGAAAACGGTAAGTATCATTATTGAAATTCCCGGATTTTGTAATCAAAGCATATAATGGGTAGCTAATCCATAGTGATCACTATGTGTATGAAGTCACGACCGAGCTGACATGTAATCAAATAATAAAGTAAGCCGGCTGTGGATTCCCCACCACAACACTGTAAAACAGCATAACCGTTCAACCGCTTGACCAGCTAGCGCGATTAGCCCGGGCGGGCTATGTCAATCCCAGTAGATCTACTAACAATCACCTCGCTATTTGCATATAACGGTCCGAAGGGAAAAGTATAACACCATAGTATCATGTATATGCAGTATTACAAAAACCCAATGTAATTTAACGTTTATGAAAACAGAATGTTTCTCTCCCCCAAAAAGAGTATAATGTAAAAGTGGGGCTGTAAACTAACTTGGCGTATAAGTATGTATATAAGATGATTGAATATGATAATAATTGATGTTCCAATGAACTCCTTCACGAGGTACCTAAACATATATACATATATTCTAAGATTTAGGTTAATAATAAGGTTTAACGATGAAACATGAACTAGGGTTTCGAGTGAAATTTGGGGTTTTATAATTAAGACTAGTTATCAAATTCATATATATTGTAATACAATGGAAGAAAGACTTAATTAATCCTTTATGATAATTTATGAAGTTATAAGAAATTAAATTCTTATAATGATTAGTTATAAAATGTAAATAAAATTTATAATTGACGTAATAAAAGATAACGTAAAGATTAATAATAATTTAGTGATTTCAACTATTTAAAGTTATTTTTATAAAAATTAACTAATTATAACATTTGTTAATAATATTTTATATAAAAATTATTAAGGTTTTCAAGAAATAACTTTACAGAAAATTATCAGATAACTTTTAAAAATAACCAAGGTATATAAAATTGATTTTTATAATTTTAGAAATTTTTCTGTATTTTTTTAAAGCTCAAAAGGAATTAAAAAAAATAGTTGATGGCGCCCGGGTTCGAACCCGGGACCTCCTGGATAGCAACCGAGTGGGGAACCAGTGAACCAAGGCATACAGCCGCGGTATCACTCGGTCCCAATTGATTTTATACAGCCTTAACCCATTTCCCCCAAATCGAATGAACGCTAATTCGATTGGAGCCAAATCGATCCCCAATTCGCTGTTATTACCTATCGAATTCATGGGGCTTTTGTTCCCCTTGAAAAAACGAGTGTGTGGATGTGTTAATTACCAGGGAAATGTTGGAATTTGATGAATACGAATGAAGAACAGATCGCGACTGGTGGTGGTGATCGAATGTGGTGTCTGTGTGTGTTTTAATTGAAATAGAATGGGGCAATCGATTAGAGACAGATAGAAGTTCATCTATACTCAATTAATTAGGTGATTATTAGTGTTAGTGGCGATCGTGGCCAGGTTGATCGGCCGAAAGTGTAGATCGCACTACTCCGACTGTATTTTTAAATTGAAGTGGGTCTCGGGTTCGATTCTCCCACGCGAAGTTGTCGGGAAGGCTTGATTGAGTTGAAACCAACTAATTTCGGGCATTGGGGTCGCCGGAGTATGGCCAGAAGGGTGGCCGGCGGTGAAGGTGGTTGATGGGGGGGGGCTGGGTTTTAAACAAATTACACATTTGGTCCCTGTGGTTTAAAGTTTACCATTTTATGTCAAAAACTTTCAAAATAAATTTTAATATTTGCATTATGACCCCCTAACTTTTAAATCCAACTTTATACATTTTTATTTTCTTAATAATTCTTACAAAATAGCAATATGATGTTGTTATTGTTATTATTATTATTATTATTCTTAAATAATAGTAAAATGGATTAATTTGCGATAAGCGGAGAAAGTTAATTTAAATAGTATTAACCGAAAAACTCGGGTTGTCACATTATCCCCTTGTTGAAGGAATTTTCGTCCCGAAAATTAGAACACTAGGGTTAACAAACGAGTGATGAGCAACTGGTCGGTTATCCAGATCATAGACGCGCTAGGTTTTCTGATGGTTTCTTAAGAAATAGGCGTCTGATCATTGAACAGTTGTGGGTACTTCTTCTTCATCTGATCTTCGCGTTCCCAGGTGAACTCTGGTCCACGCTTTGAGTTCCATCGAATTTTGATGATAGGGATGCGACTATGTTTGACTGTCTTGACCTCTCGGTCCATGACTTCCACTGGTTCCTCGATGAAACGTAGTTGTTCATCGATTTCCAGTTCTTCTAATGGAAGAATGAGTGGTTCATCAGTAAGACACTTCCTCAGGTTTGACACGTGAAACACATTGTGTATTCCATTGAGTTCGTCAGGTAAGTTCAGCTGATAAGCCACCGGGCCAACCCGTTTGACAATCTCAAACGGCCCCACGTATCTATGGTTTAGTTTTCCCCATTTTCCAAAGCGTATTACACCCTTGCAGGGTGACACTTTCAACAGTACTTTGTCACCAACCTGAAACTCCAATGGCTTACGACGCTTGTCGGCGTAACTCTTTTGTCGATCACGTGCTGCTGCCATACGGTTACGAATTTGCATGATCTTCTCAGTTGTTTCGTGCACAAGTTCAGGTCGTGTAACTTGGCCTTCTCCTACTTCCGCCCAACAGATAGGAGATCGGCACTTACGTCCATACAGTGCCTCAAATGGAGCTGCCTTGATCGAGGTGTGATAACAGTTATTATAGGAGAACTCAACCAATGGTAAATGAGTTTCCCAGCTGCTGCCAAAATCGATCATACAGGCACGCAACATGTCTTCCATTGTCTGGATCGTACGCTCACTTTGACCATCGGTCTGCGGGTGATACGCAGTACTCATATCCAGCCGTGTTCTCAATGATCGTTGTAATGATTGCCAGAAATGAGAAGTGAACCGAGCGTCACAATCAGAAATGATAGATATCGGCACGCCATGCCAAGAGACTATTTCCCTGAAGTAGATACGTGTCAACCTCTCCATTCGATCAGTCTCTCGGATTGCCAGAAAGTGTGCGGATTTCGTTAGGTGATCTACTATAACCCAAATGGTATCGCATCCGCTGGGAGTCCTAGGTAACTTGTGATAAAGTCCATTGAGATCTGCTCCCATTTCCAAACTGGAATTTTGGTTGTTGGAGTAAACCGGATGGTCTCTGGTATTCTACCTCAACCTTGGAACAAGTTAGGCATCCGCTTACGTATGTGGCTATCTTGCTTTCATTTTTGGCCACCAGTAAAATTCTTTCAGGTCCTGATACATCTTGTCTGAACCTGGATGGATCGAGTAACGTGACTTATGAGCTTCATCCATTATCAGCTCTCGTAAATTCCCGTACTGCGGTACCCAAATCCGTTTCATAAAAAACGGATTCCATCAGCTTTAATCTCCAACTGTTTCTCCATGCCTCGCATGGATTCTGCTTTCAGATTCTCCGTCTTCAAGGCCTCAGATTGAGCAGCCTTGATTTGCACTGGTAGGTCAGAGTGGATAGTCATTTGCAATGCGCGCACCCGACGAGGTTTTAGGGTTTCCTTACGACTAAGGGCATCGGCTACCATATTAGCCTTACCCGGATGGTACTTGATCGCACAGTCATAATCATTGAGTAATTCTAACCACCGTCGTTGCCGCATATTCCGTTCCTTCTGGTCATATATGTGCTGGAAGCTCTTATGATCTGTATAGATCGTGCACTTGGTTCCATATAAGTAGTGTCTCCAGATCTTCAAGGCAAACAATACTGCTCCCAGTTCCAGATCATGCATTGTGTAGTTCTTCTCATGCACCTTGAGCTGTCTAGATGCATAAGCTATGACTTTGTCACGTTGCATCAATACACACCCCAAACCCTGGATGGATGCATCATAGTAAACAACAAAGTCATCAGTTCCTTCTTGTAAGGCTAGGATTGGTGCGCTACAGAGTTTGTCTTTAAGCGCCTGAAACGCTGTTTCCTCTTTGCTGCCCCACTTGTAAATTATTCCCTTATGAGTTAGGGCAGTCAAAGGTTGCGCCAATTTTGAAAATCCTTCGATAAACCTCCAGTAATAGCCTGCCAAACCAAGGAATTGTTGCACCTCAGTAGGCGTCTTTGGTGTCGGCCAATCCTTGATTGTTTTAATCTTTAAAGGATCAACATGTATACCCTTTTCATTCACCACATGCCCAAGGGATTGCACTTCACGCATCCAGAAGTCGCATTTTGAGAACTTCGCGTAAAGTTGTTCATTCCTCAGCAATTCCAGTATGGTCCTCAAATGTTCCTCATGATCTTCCTTATTACGGGAGTAGATCAGTATGTCATCAATGAAGACAATGACAAACTTATCCAAATAAGGTTTGCAGACACGGTTCATGAGGTCCATGAAAACTGCTGGGGCATTAGTCAGTCCAAAAGGCATTACAGTGAACTCATGGTGCCCATAGCGAGTTCGGAACGCAGTCTTAGAGATGTCTTCCTCTCGAACCCTCAACTGATGATAACCCGACCTCAAGTCGATCTTGGAATAGTAGCTAGATCCCTGCAATTGGTCGAACAAGTCATCGATGCGCGGAAGTGGATACTTGTTCTTGATCGTCACCTTGTTCAATTCGCGGTAGTCAATACACATCCTAAAGGTTCCATCTTTCTTTTTAACGAAAAGCACTGGAGCTCCCCAAGGTGAAGAGCTGGAACGTATGAATCCCTTGTCTAACAATTATTGCAATTGCTTAGACAACTCTTGTAGTTCGTTCGGTGCCAGACGGTACGGCACCCAAGCGAACGGAGTCGCTCCAGGTGCTAACTCAATCTGAAATTCTACCTGTCTGTGTGGAGGAAGGCCAGGTAGGTCTTCGGGAAATACTTCAGGAAAGTCTCTCACAACTGGAATATCTTCGACTCGCCTTTCATCCGTCTTCGTTTCAGTAACAAGTGTCAACAAGGCAAGGTGTCCTTTCCTAAGACATTTCTGAGCCTTCAAATATGATATGATGTCGACCACCGCACCCACCTTATCACCTTCCACTGTAAGAATTTCATCGCCCGAGATGGGTAACTTGATCAGCTTCTCCTTGCAAATGATCTCAGCACTGTTCTTGGATAACCAATCTATCTCGACCACTACATCGAAGCTACCGAGTGTGACAGGAACAAGGTCTATGCAGAAAGTGTGTCCAGATAAGCCTAGCTTATAGTTTCTAAACACTTGGGTTGTTGTCATCGTCCTACCATCGGCTATTTCTATGGTGTACTCAGAAGTCAGGTTAGTAGGTACCATTCCTAGTACTTTGCTAAATTTTATGGATACATAACTTTATCAGCACCGGAGTCAAATAAAACAGAGGCGTAACATCCATTAATAAAGAATCTACCAGATATCAAAATCCAAAACTATCGGTCGCATGAAAATAAACCTTTTGTCTTGGAATGAAAAGGAAGAGAAATTCGAGGATTTAAAGAAATAGACAGGCTAGAGAATCAGTCCGAGTCTAAGGGATTAGCACAAATGTCATGGTTTGAATTTCATCCAAATTTGAGGTAAGAGTGAGCATTCATACGAGTAGAACTGATAGGTAGTTTCTACATCAGTAGCTATGTTCTATGAAACCCGAGACTTTCTTGCTCAAGGTGTAGAAATGATGACTTATACTGACTACAACGTTACCACCCGACCAAATTCACCGGACTTAGCATGCATGACAAATTACAATTACGTGTGCACCCGTAATGGTAATTTGCTTTGCATGATCACCCTCGGTTTCTCCTATCAGGCTAACATATCTTATCAAGTACAATGGTCATCAACGATAGGAGTACCAAATATGTATGTATTATATCGGGTCGATCAATCAAAGTATACGAAAGTATCAGTAAGGATCAGGAATCGTTGGCACGCCAAGGTAATTTGACCCATTTGCGTTAGAGACTTGTGTATTGACCATAGTTTATCACTCATCCCAGAAATCCCCAGGTAAGCATAACTGGTCTCACAATGAGATTTATATGATATGCTTGCCTTAGCCGAAGGCCTTTTGCCAGGAAATCTAGAATACAGGTGTCTATGTGTCACAGTGATATGTTAAAGCAAAAGTTCTCAGGCATCCAAATTTAGTAAGTACAGCTTAGTAATCTATGTGTGTGTAACTAATGCAAATCTAGCTATAGTCTAAAATGCAATGCAAATGAGATGTAAGGTTCATTTTTGTTCGCTATCGCTAATGCTCTGATACCAATCTGTCACACCCTCAATTTCTACGAACGGGGTTTTACCGTCAGGCGTGTGACATAACCAGTATCTCAGATAAGCATCAGTTACACCAAACGACTCGATAATTACAAATCATATAAGTTGCTTAATTTTAATGAAACAAACCAAATATATTTAAGTATTGCGGAAGCGAAAACAGGAAAACATTTAACAACGGTTTTGAAACACGCAAACACGCGTCCAATCCAATTTTATAAAGTACATGAAATTAAATCATGGAAACAGTTTGGGATGAACGCGGAATGACATGCAGTGGATGCTGTGCTCCTAAACATGCCACATCAATGTCCTGAGAGAAAACGTGCAAAAGTCAGTACAAGACTGGTGAGTTCACAGGTTTATCAGAAAGTAGCAAGTATCAGTATTGAAATTCCCGGATTTTGTAATCAAAGCATATAATGGGTAGCTAATCCATAGTGATCACTATGTGTATGAAGTCGCGACCGAGCTGACATGTAATCAAATAATAAAGTAGGCCCGGCTGTGGATTCCCCACCATAACACTGTAAAACAGGATAACCGTTCACCTGTTTGACCAGCTAGCGCGACTAGCCTGGGCGGGGTATGTCAATCCCAGTAGATCTACTAACAATCACCTCGCTATTTGCATATTAACGGTCCGAAGGGCAAAGTATAACACCATAGTATCATGTATATGCAGTATTACAAAAACCCAATGTAATGTAACGTTTATGAAAACAGCATGTTTCTCTCCCCCAAAAAGAGTATAATGTAAAAGTGGGGCTGTAAACTCACTTGGCGTATAAGTATGTATATTAGATGATTGAATATGATAATAATTGATGTTCCAATGAACTCCTTGACGAGGTACCTAAACATGTATATATATATTTTAAGATTTAGGTTAATAATAAGGTTTAACGATGAAACGCGAACTAGGGTTTTGAGTGGAATTTGGGGTTTTTATAATTAAGACTAGTTATCAAATTCATATATATTGTAATACAATGAAAGAAAGACTTAATTAATCCCTTTATGATAATTTATGAAGTTATAAAAAATTAAATTCTTATAATGATTAGTTATAAAATGTAAATAAAATTTTATAATTGATGTAATTAAAGATAAGATAATGATTAATAATAATTTAGTGATTTCAACTATTTAAAGTTTATTTTATAAAAATTAACTAATTATAACATTTGTTAATAATATTTTATATAAAAATTATTAAGGTTTTTAAGACATAATTTTACAGAAAATTATCAGATAACTTTTTAAAATAACCAAGGTTTATAAAATTGATTTTTATAATTTTTGGAAATTTTCCTGTATTTTTTAAAGCTCAAAAGGCATTAAAAAAATAGTTGAAGATGCCCGGGTTCGAACCCGGGACCTCTTGGATAGCAACCGAGTGGGGAACCAGTGAACCAAGGCATACAGCCATGGTATCACTCGGTCCCAAATGATTTTATACAGCCTTAACCCATTTCCCCCAAATCTAATGAACCCTAATTCGATTGGAGCCAAATCGATCCCCAATTCGTTGTTATTACCTATCGAATTCATGGGGCTTTTGTTCCCTTGTAAAAACGAGTGTGTGGATGTGTTAATTACCAGGGAAATGTTGGAATTTGATGAGTACGAATGAAGAACAGGTCGCGACTGGTGGTGGTGATCGAATGTGGTGTCTGTGTGTTTTAATTGAAATAGAATGGTGCAATCGATTGGAGACATATAGAAGTTCATTTATACTCAATTAATTAGGTGATTATTGGTGTTAGTGGCGATCGTGGCCAGGTTGTTCGGCCAAAAGTGTAGATCGCACTACCCGACTGTATTTTTAAATTGAAGTGGGTCTCGGGTTCGATTCTCCCACGCGAAGTTGTCCGGAAGGCTTGATTGAGTTGAAACCAACTAATTTCGAGCATTGGGGTCGCCGGAGTATGGCCGGAAAGGGTGGTCGGCGGTGAAGGTGGTCGACGGGGGGGGGGGGGGGGGGCTGGGTTTTAAACAAATTACACATTTGGTCCCTGTGGTTTAAAGTTTACCATTTTATGTCAAAAACTTTCAAAATAAATTTTAATATTTGCATTATGACCCCCTAACTTTTAAATCCAACTTTATACATTTTTATTTTCTTAATAATTCTCACAAAATAGCAATATGATGTTGTTATTATTATTATTCTTAAATAATAGTAAAATGGATTAATTTGTGATAAGCGGAGAAAGTTAATTTAAATAGTATTAACCGAAAAACTCGGGTTGTCACAATATTCACCGGTATCCAAACCTGCTTATGTCAAAGATATTAGGAAGCCATGGCAATAAAAAAGGAAGTGATACAAGAAACATCCAGCCTTGATTTTTATGAAGAATGATGGTCAAAGCATGGTGATTAGGTCAATAGATGTGTAATGTTTATGACAAAAAATGATTTCATCATAATGCATGTAGTTGACGAGCGGATATATAACTTTATCTTTCTATGTCTATGAGTTTTATATTCTTATTCTGTGTGTTCAGATAGTTATATTAATACACTCCGTTTACCACTGATATTTTTTCTTGGTGTTTTTATTATTATTTAATTTAGATCCGTAAGGCTCATGATATATAAATATACTACAGTGACATACGAATAAGAAAGCTAAAAAAATTACCACACAATTGAAGCCACGAGAGTATTCACTAACTAAAAAAATGAGTATAGCCTGTAAATTATCTCCACCACCGCATCACGTGGGTTCCATACTAGTGTATATATATGTATGTATATATATGTATGTATATATATATATGTATATATATGTATATATGTATATATGTATATATCAATGTATATATGTGTATATGTATATATCTATGTGTATATGTATATATGTATATATGTATATATGTATATATGTATATATGTATATATGTATATATATATGTATATATGTATATATATATATATGTGTCTGTATATATATGTATATATGTGTATATATATGTATATATAGATATATATGTATTTATATATATATATATATATATATATTTTATATATATATATATATATATATATATATATATATATATATATATTATATATATATGTATTATATATATGTGTATATATATATATATGTATATATATGTATATGTATATGTATATGTATATATATATGTGTATATGTATATGTATATACATATATATATATATATATATGTATATATAGATAGATAGATAGATAGATAGATAGGGGCTGGTTAAAAAAAAACCATTTGCCTAAAAAGTCTAAAAAGTAATATGAGACTGACACATGATAATATTTAAAATTAAATAGGAAATGTAATATTATCTTTAATAAAATTAGTTTCTTTTATTTTCTTCAATCTGTTGCTAATCTCAATTGATTTTATTCATCTCTTCTTTAATTTTTGATTTCATTCAATCAAAACTTAATCCAATTTCAACGTAAAATTAATTTCTTCTTCTAGATGTCAAAATACCACATAAACACAACATGTTTTGTGTTGTTTTACCCAGAATGTGTTGTTTACCCTAAATCAACTAAAAACATTAGTGTGTGTGAAAAGTATATATATTTTGATAATGTTTTTTCGCACAGATTCAGTTTAATTTGGTTATTACTGATACTAAACTATACACACAAAAGACAAGTGTACATGTCCTGAGGTAGTATAGTGATGGTAAGAACCGAGTATCAATCCGTGGACACACCTAGCTACTCAATAACCTTAATGATTGACTACAGGATTTGGTTTTTGTTTGGGAAAATGATAAGTTGCATTGATGTAATTAGGGTTTCTAAGGTTTTAGAGATGATAATGAAAATAAAGTAAAACAAAGTTGAAACATTTGGATTTAAAACCAGGGAATAAAGACTATCATCCTAATTAGATTACACTTATGTAATTATGATGAATTGGTGGTGTGATTAAAGATATTGATTAAAGTAACTGTGTTAATATTTATAAATGTGAGCTGGTGTGATTTCTCGTCTATCCGCTCCGTAGTGACTAGGACCACGTCAGGTTGAGATTTACTGCTTAGGTCAAAACGTGAATAATGTAGGTAAATCTTTTGTGACCTTTTCGACATATGATTTCTGAAAACATAACTTAATGTTAAGAAGAGAGTTGATCAAGTTCCTTTTAACATATTATTAATTTTAGAAAACCATAACAATTACTGAAGATTTCTCAATCTAATAAAAGGGAACATGTAAATGATCATAAAGCTAAGGTGATATGATTTCTAATAACCATCTCTAGTTAATTAGCCATAGATTTATTGTCAAGACCGGTTTCACGAATAAAATTTGCTCATACGTTTGTCAACCGTGTATGACATTCACAATTACAAATCATAAATTTATAACTTCCTGTTCAAATGTAGGTGCTACCCATTGAATGTTTTCCCAAGACCACCATAACATTAACACAACATAAATCACACCATTAGTTCATCACAAATTACATAAGTTTCATCCAATTAGGATGATAATAAGAGTTTAGCTCATAATGAGCTTGAACATAACAATAAAAAACATAGAAGATAGGTACGGATTCATAGGTGAAATGGAACAATCAAACCAGTGATCCAAAATGGATGATGTTTTGATAATCCCGAGCTTCTTCCAAGTGTTGTATCCACCTCCCGAGCCTTCAAATGATCTTCAAGTCTTGATACCCGAGAGAATTCTGCAGAGTAACACTCCCACCAAAAGCTTGCCAAAATAGTGAACTTGGACCTCTATTTATAGGCTTTTTGGAGTGTTTAAGCATGGCCCCATGCCCAAAAGGCTTGATCCCGTGTTAGTACAATGCTTACGAAAGTTGGTCGGCTCGTACGTGTAGAGGGTGTCGGGCACGGCCCCGTGACAAATGCAGCATGACCCCATGATTGGGGTGGGGCACAGCCCCGTGTTTGGTTTTAGGGGATAGTACTTTTTGTCCTGTAAGATGTCCAAACATGTGGGTGTGCCAAATTTAGCACGGGGGTGTCTTTCAGGCAAGACATGGGGGCGTGCTTAATGAGGCACGACCCCATGCTTGAATTTTAAAGCTCAGGTTTCTCCAATTTTTTGTTAAATATGCTTCTTTTGTCCATCTTTCCTTTTTCAACACCTGGAAACACAATTTAACGATTTTAAGTTCTTAATCATTATTTTAAGTTCATAATTATTATTTTAAGAAAGATATTAAGGAACAATTGATGTGTTTTTGATACGGTTTTTATGTATAATTTAGAGCACATCAAATATCCCCACACATGAACTTTTCTTGTCCTCAAGCAAAAATCAATTAAAGTAACAATTCCACCAAAAACCAAATAAATCCAATGATAAATACGTCTTTTGGGAAATATGCAAGTAAAAATTATTTCATCAAAATGTAAACGTTTTAAGCATGTATAGAATGATATTCTAGCAAGCAATGGATTAGTTAGTAAAGATTATTATCATGTAAAAATCCACTCTTCTTACAAGATGCACTCACACTCGGCTAAATATATGGAGTCATAATTAGGGTTAAGTATGACTAATATGCTCAATTGCCTAGAATGAATACGTGTGAAATCATATGCTTGTTAAGGGATCAAATCTCCACCTACTTAGATATTTACTTGCATAAATTGTTAGGTCTTTGATGGGTTGTATGGCTCGGGCTTGGGTATGGAGTATTTGGAAAAATGGCTGAAAGCTAAAGACGACGATCTTGGCTTATTTTTCTAATATAAACTACGAGGAAAGCAGTAAAAGGCTCCCTATACAATAATTTAAGCTAGAAGAGATATGCTAACTTGAGGACTCGTTTAATGTCAGATTGTCAAGACCTTATTTTGCTTTCAAAAACCTTACTTCATCTTTTACCCAAAGATACACAAAACTCTCCTTTCGTAAGGATCATTCGGCTTGAAGCCTAATAGTACTTAATCGGATCAGTTCTGTGTATTCGTATTGGAGTTGGTTTGGATCTTTTTGCATTTTCCATTGTGGGACCAATTTCTATAGTTCGGGCATCTTTCTTATCTTTTTGCCCGCCTTTTTATAGCGCTTTTTGAAATTTCACAAAATAACGGAACTTGTTTCTTTTTACACCATTTCTTTCTTGCGTGGTACGTGAGGTTGAAAATTTGTTCGCGAGTTTCCTAGGGAAGTCCCGGTTTTGCGTGATGAACGCAACAAAGTAAATTAAAATCAAAAGAATGCATTCTAGTTCTTTTAGTTCTGCCAGTAAAAGACCAAAATTTTATTCTCTCTCTTTTTTTAAGCCAAAAACGTGTCTTTAACATAAAACGGGTTTTGTTGAGGGCTTTTGGTTATGTGACTTGGTGGCTCGGGTGATCAAAAATAAAAAAACGTTTAAGGTCAACGGGGCTAACTTGGGTTGATGTTCGGTTAAGGAACGTTAAAAGAAAATGGTTGGGGCTTGAAAGTTAAGGTTTCCTAATGCCTAACTCATACAAAAAATACTAATTAAGGTCTCAAAATGTATACCCAAAGCAAGTTCTAATCGCACGTATCATAAGGCACCCTCAATTGAATCCAGAATGAAAGTAAAATTGCAAGAGCTGCGTAAGGATCAAAAATAAACTCACATACCGATGGAATCGGGTAAAAGTGTTTTATTTTACGTGATTGAATATTTTTACTAGATTATTGCTTTCAAGGATATCATAAAAATTAGTTTTTACATTTTATTTGTATGTCATTTATTTACTTATTTATTTCCCGAAAATATATATTTATAATTTGGTTTATTAAAAATTATTTGTTGGTACACATGTCCTCAGTTCTAGTCTAGTGAGCTTAAATATAATAGAACTTCTTCTTGTAACACATACGTAATGTTTAATCAATATAATGAAAAACTCTTCTATATATGTCTGTTGGTTGTTTAATGTTATTTCTATTTATATTGTTGATGTTTACACGCATATATGACAATGTTATATAGGTTTACAGTTGTTAGACATAGTTCTGAACCATTAAAAGGTCAAGAATGTGTTCAAGTAAGTATCCTGATTCACTCGCACGACTGGACCATGCGAATGGGCCAATCGCACGACTGAACCAAGTGATTTAGTCAATCGCACGGTTGAGTCATAAGACTGACTCACTCGTACGAATGAACCAATCGTATGACTCAATCGCACGACTGAGCCATTCGCTTGTCTCAGTCGTACGAATAAGAGTTGTAACCTATAAATACCACTTAATTCGTGAAAAAGGTAACAATTCGATTATTCTCAACCCTAGCCGTCCTAGATCGCACAGAGCGTCCCTTCCAACTTCATAGAGTGTCCTGATCATTGCTAATCAATTCTTAACGTTTTCTAATTGTTAGTATTGATCCGGATTACGTTCTCCCTGATTGGATCGCCAATCAAATAGAATTCCGTGCTATTTGATTCGGTATCACGTTGAATCAGTTAGTACTCCGTCGTACACGGTCCTAACAAGTGGTATCAGAGCCTTGGCTCTTGATTCTTCGTAATTCAATCGTTTTTTGTGAAAAAGTAAACGTTTTTAAGCGAAAAGATCCTTTCTTTCTGCTCAAAATCAAGTCTTTACGTGTGCATGCCTTGAAAACTTAGTCTTTTTCAAGTTTCAGCCGAATAGGGTATTCAAAATAGTGTTTTTAGGTCAAATTGTGTGAAAAAGGTTGAAAAATTTCGAAGTCAGCAGTCTCAGTCGCCCGATTGACTTAATCACACGACTGAACTCCAATCGTTCCTTTCAATTGCACGATTGGATCAATTGTTCGTTTAATCGCACGACTGGTCCATTCGTCTCTGTTCATTCGCACAGCTACCTAAATCGCCTGCACAGTCGTACGACTAAGCTCAATTGCACGATTATGTCTCAGTCGTTTCCCAGTCGTTCTGTCCAGTCGCATACTCAGTTTGTGTTTTTCAAGTTTAATTTAAATTCATCATGGACTCAGAAAATTTCGCATTCTCAGCTGGGAAAGACTCCAGGATACAGAACTTACTTTTACTGGAGAATAAGATTGGTAACCACAATAAGCCACCTAAGCTTCTTTCGATTGATGAGTTTCCGCAGTGGAAACAAAGGTTTGAGATTCATCTCAATGGCGTGGACACTAATCTATAGAATGCTATTGAGATTGGTTACAACATGCCAGTTGGTGCTGATGGTATACTGATGTAGTGAAAAATTACATGAGTTTTTATAGTTGATTTTATATAATTTTCGCAACATCTTATATCTGTTTTACCTCGTTTCGGATACTACTGATTGATTGTGTTTTTTGTAGTAAATAGGAAGAGAAGGAAGCTAAAAACCGTAGAAAAGAGAAGAACGAGCTTCCAGGATCGAAACGAGAGGATCGGGCGTTAAAAGTAAAGAACATTCTGTGAAATTACCTCCGTCGCGCTACGCAACGGATAGAGGAATTCCCTCGCGCTACGCGAGGGGTGAAAAAGGTCGGGAATTTACTATTTTGCCCTTAATGAACCCTAATGGCTGAGATTCATTCATCATCAGACGGCTGCAGAGAGCATCAGGGCGATTTTCGGAGTTCTTGGCCAGTTCAAAAGGCAAGGATTAGAGTTTTGAGAAGCAGAGATTGTGATTCTAGGATTAACGATTCGGTTTTGCGTTTCTTTATCTGTCCTTCGATTTTGTTTGATACAATGTTTTCATTTACTACTTTTGATACTTTTTTAAACATGATTGTTGGCTAGTTCTCTTATCTACCTATGGTTTTGATGAATACATGTGTATGACATGGTCTTTTGTCGGTTTTTGGAACAATAACTTGTGTTGAATGATAATGAAAAGGTTTGGTTGCGTTAATCAGTTGTAAACGTGTATTTGAGTTGGTTTAGATTATTGATTTATTATCTCATGTGTGTCTTGTTGATTGTCTATCAAGTAATAGGTGTGTGCTAGGTCTTTTACTGTGTGTTCTAGACTATTAGATGATTTGCTAGACGTAATAAGTCATTGAGATAACTATTCAAGAAATTAACTAATCAAATATGCAACTAATCTTAGTACTATGAGGTTAATAGGTTATTGGTTCATCGGGTGTGTTTTGATTGCTATTTGGAGTCTCTGTCAGGAGTTCTGTGTAGTTTCCCGTCTCACACTTAGTTTACCAAGACTGATTCACCAACCACTGTCTATCCCAACACGCAAGGTGTTTAGCACTTGTGCTATGAGGTAGAGTGTCTTTAGGGTGTTTCGTTACCTTAGTTGGAGAACCTGTGAGGGTGATCCTTTAAACCAGTGTTTTAACGGCTTAGAGTGTGTTTAGTTGATATCTTTGACAAGGGTCGAGGATTCTCTAAGTAACTTTTGAGTTTAGTATTCTAAGATCCCGGTTCCATAATAGTTTCAATACCAATAGAAGCCGTGTCATGCATGTGTAGGAGTCTTACCTAGGTAGTACTTTTAATCCATTTGAAATCGTCTGTTGATTCGTTCTCACGTTCTAATTTACTTTGATTTAGTTATTTCTTTTAAACTTTGGATTTTTCCATAAAAAAACCCCCCTTTTATTGATCATTAATTTAGTTCTTAGTCGGTATTGCAATAGTTAGATCGAGTCAATTTTACGTTTTTCCATAGAAGTCCTGTGGTTCGATATCCGGACTTACTTAGCTTTACTAGAGTCGATAGGTACACTTGCTTGTCAGTAGTTTAGATTAGAGAGTCTAGAGTATTACTTTGTGTCTAGTTTTTGGTTGTTTTTAATTATTTATTTAAACTACTTTTTAGGTCATCATATACCCTTAACGTTGAGTGGATTAACTGATGCTCAAAAGATTGCCTACAATGCAGAAAAGAAAGCCTATGCGATGTTAACTCAGTCTATACCAAAAGAAATCTTCCATCAGTATTCTGAGCACAAGCAAAGTAAGAAATTCTAAAGCTCTTGAGAAAAGGTATGAAGGGAGCTCAACTCATAAGTCCTTGAAGGCCAAAGCATTAAAGAAAGAGTTCGATAATTTCTTTGCCATCGGGAATGAAAGCCTGGATGATATTATTGACCGCTTCTATCATCTGATGAGTGAACTTCACACTCATGGTGTTACAACGTCTAAAGAAGAAAAGGTGTCTAGTTTGGCTGACGGGCTTCCTGAGAAGTGGGATTCGTTTATTTCCACTTTGAGATACAATTCAGTTCTTGAGACATTGGATATAAATGACTTCATCCTAAAACTGAAAGAAGAAGAAGTAAGACACAAATACAAGGTAAAGAAGGGGTCATATGCTCAGGATCCTACTCTCTACAATGTGACTCCAGCTCCTATTGCAAAATCTTCCAATGCTCCTCTGCAGACTACTTTTGTTTCTAATACCTCTACATCTGGACAAAGCTCATCGTCTGTTGGTGAGTCAACGGTCTCTTCAGGGGTTCAACACAGTGTTACTGAAGCTCAATCGACAAAGTTAGTAACAGAGAACTTGGGAAAAGTAACTGTTGAAGTGGCCAAGGAACACATGGACCTGCTTGCTGCTGTGGTTCATTCCTATGATGGTTTGGTTGCTGGGAAGATAGGGAACTGCCACTTGGCTGATGAAGATTATGAGCAGGTGGATGAGAATGAGTTGGAAAGGATGGATTTTATGTGGGCTCTCGCTAGTGCTGTGCGACGAGCTAAAAAGTTTGTGAAGAAAACAGGTCAGAATCTGGTGGCTACAAAAGATACTACTTTTGGTTTCGACAAGTCAAAAGTCACCTATTTCAACTGTGGGGAGAAAGGACACTTCAAGCGGGAATGTGTCAAACCAAAGAAGACTGGAAATGGAAATCTATTCTCCTCCTTCACAAAACAAGAGAGATAGAAAAAGCCTGCTTCAACAAGTAGTGACTCAAAGGCTATGGTGGCGCAAGGTGACGAAGGACAGGACTGGTCCTTCCGATTCGTATCTGATAGTAAAGCCAACATTGCATCTGTTGATGATCTTAATGAAGACTCAACGAGTGAGGGGGAGAACTCAACTGAGCCTGACACTGCTGATATGGATGAAGACATAGCTGTTATTGATCAACTTGTTGAGGATGAACTGAATGCTGGATCTGAAGCACAATCTGAACTCCAAAATGCTTTCATGGATGGAACGTCTACATCAGCACAGGTAGAATCAAAGGATGAATTATTTACTAAACATGCCTGTGTTGAATGTGAAAAATTTAGAGAAAGCATTGACCTGAAATTTGCTAGGTTATTAGATCATAATGATAACTTAGTAAATGACTTAAAATTGTGCACTGAGGCAAACAGAATCTTAAAACAAAATGAAAATAGCTATAAAGAAAAGGTTGAAACTTTAAAGAAATAGTTAAAAGAAACTGAGGTTATTGTATTTAACCAAGAAAACGATATCAAGTTTTACATAAAGACAATCGAAGAAACTAAAAAGGAACGAGCAGTTTTACAAGTTGAAAACGAGTCTTTGAAACAAAAACTCCACAGCCTAGCTAGTTCCTCACATATTTTGAAAAACTTGGTTAAAGAACGCAACAACGGGGAAGGTTTGGGATACAAAGTTGTGCCTCCACCACATGAGATCCTTTTAAACACCAAACAACGTCCAATTAATAATAACCCAATAAAGGATCATGTGGTGACAACTCCTCTGGTCAGCGATCCGGATACAACAGTTAAATCTGCCCCTCTGGCTACTAACCAGAAAGCATCTACTTCAGGCACAACTGGTTTAAAAATCAATGAAAACAGGGTGAAGAGAATGTTCAAGCATCTCTTGGGTTGGGTCCAAAATCGACTACCACACAACCTAAGATTTCCAAAACCACTCAAGCTAAACCGGTTAAGCACGATAACCACCATCTTCTAAAACAAAACGTACATAATGTTAAACAAGTTAAATTTGTCAAGGAAGGTGAAAATCTTAGAAGTGAGAACAAAAAGGATGTACCTGAAGTTTACTCACCGCCCCACAAGAGATCTCCTAGTCCTGTTGAAAGGAGGTCCTGCTATACTTGTGGATAGCACGGTCACATTCTTCAAATTGTCCTCGCTATCAGACACTAAAGATTAAAATTGAGCTAAACAACGAAGTTAAACAAGTTTCAAAACAAAGATCTAAGACTCCTATTAGATCAAAAACTCCTATTAGGTCTAAAACACCTTCTAGGTTGTTTCCATCTCCTCCGCGCCAAAGGCAACACAGGCAAATCACTGGCAAGTCTGTGATGCCAGAGGTAAAACCTGTTTTTGAAACTAAACCAAAAGTTCAAACTGTAAATCAGTCTACGGTTTACCACAAACAATCCTTTCATAGGGATGGTTTGTGGAAAGCCAAAGCAACTGATGTGTCTGAAAGAAAGGACAAGTTGAAAGTTGATGTACCACCTACTGATAAAGGACAGTGGGTCGAGTTCATGATGGTTGATGCCTCTGGGAAACCCAAGCCAGTCAAGGCTTGGGTCCCCCTCCTTAACTAATCGTTTTCTATTGTGTGTAGGGTGTCCGCTATAGTGCTTCTACCAATACTTGGATAGTAGATAGCGGAGCTTCCAGGTACATGACGGGAAATCAGTCCCTCCTTTACAATGTCAAAAAAATTAAAGGGGGACACGTGTCTTTTACTGGAAACAAAGGAGGATACATTACCGCTCAGGGAGAAGTAGGTAATGCAAAGGTAAAGTTCGACAAAGTCAATTTTGTTCAGCAATTAGAAAACAATCTGCTTTCAGTGTCTCAGATATGTGACAAGGGCTTCAAAGTCATGTTTGACAATCAGAAATGTTACATTCTGAAGAAAGAGATGGAAATTCCAGAGGAGTAGGTATTAATGTCAGCATCTAGATATAATGATTTGTATGTTCTAGATATGTCTAATGCTTCTACTAGTGCTTCTACTGTTCAATGTTTCTTGTCTAAAGCTACAGAGAAGGACTCTATCTCATGGCACAGGAGAATGGGACACATTAATCACAGGAAGATGAATCATCTGATTCATAACAACTTAGTTGATGGAGTTCCTGTAAAGAACTTCAAACTTCCTGATTTTTGTGTCTCATGCAAGAAGGGAAAGCACACCAGGAAATCTCACAAGACCAAGAACGTCAATTCTATCGAGATGCCCCTGGAGCTATTACACATGGATCTATTCGGTCCATTCAGCACAAAGAGTATCGCTGGAGACTGATACTGCTTTGTAGTCACTGATGACTACTCACGCTTCTCCTGGGTGATGTTTCTGAAAGAAAAGTCATAAACCTTTGAGTCATTCAAAGTGCTGGTTACTACACTGGAATCGCTTTACAAGCTGAAGGTTAGGAAGATTCGCTCAGACAATGGAATAGAATTAAAGAATCAGTGGATGGATGCTTTCTGCAAAGAAAAAGGAATTGCTCATCAATTCAACTCTGCATACACACCACAGATGAATGGAGTTGCTGAGCGAAAGAACAAGAGCCTAATCGAGACCGCCAGGACTATGTTGGCAGATTCAAAGCTGCCAGTGCAGTTCTGGAACGAAGCTGTTGCCAATGCATGCTAGACACTCAATCGTGTGTCAGTAGTGAAGCAGCATGGGAAGACTTGCTATGAGTTGCTACAAAAGCGTAAACCTAACCTGGAGTATCTGGAACCATTCGGCGCTCCTTGTACGCTACTGAAGAAAACTCAAGAGGGCAAGTTTAATGAAAAGGCAGATCAGGGGATCTTTCTGGGATACAGTATACCAGACAAAAGAGTTTACAACAACTCTACTGGTCAGGTAGAAGTATGGTGCAATGTTGACGTTCAACGTTTCACCATCCCCCCTGCTGGAAAAGGTCCATCGTCATTCTTTGACTACGATGGATTTTACAAATCATTCAATCTTCCTCAGATAGATTTGGATGAAGATATTGCTACTCAGATGATGCACGATGTTTTTAACACACCGAATCTGGATACTAGCAATACAACACCCGCGAGTGGTTCATCAGGATCTGCCACAGCTGATCAGGATGAAAGTGATGACTCATCAGAGGATGAAGAAGCAACTAAAAAAGCCAAGCACCAAATGTTGGTCGAGAAGGAAGTTCTTCAGCTGCTGAACATACATCTGGAAATACGGATGCTGAACCTCCAGTCACAAATCTGGATTCTGAAGTTGTTGTCCCTACAACACCCATGACTAGGATCGGTACGAATCATCCACCGGATGCTATCATTGGTGATCTCCACTCCGGTGTGCAGACAACACATCGGTTATATTCTGCTGACTACGCTGCAATAATCGAAAAGGGCTACGTGAATTATGGGGCTTTCAGATGTTTCGTTTCTCAAGTTGAACCCAACACATAAGCAATGCCCTGAAGGATGAGGCATGGGTCAACGCTATGCAAGGGGAGCTACTACAGTTCAAAAAGCTTGGAGTGTGGACACTGGTTGACAGGCCAAAAGGCGTGAAAGTGATTGGTACCAAATGGGTACTGAAATGCAAGAAAGACGACCAAGGTGTTGTTATCAGAAACAAAGCACGTTTGGTTGTTCAAGGATTCAGACAAGTCGTGGGCGTTGACTACAATGAAGTGTTTACACCAGTGGCACGAATGGAAGCAATTCGGATATTTCTTGCCTACGCATCATACATGAAGATCAAAGTTTATCAACTGGATGTGAAGAGTGCATTCCTTCAGTGGGAAATCCGTGAGGAAGTATACGTCAGTCAACCCGAGGTGGATAAGTGGATCATGTCTGAGATGATCAGGTGGATAAATGGATCATGTCTGAGATGATCAGGTGGATAAATGGATCATGTCTGACATGATCGGGTGGATGAATGGATCATGTCTGAGATGATCAGGTGGATAAATGGATTACATCTGAGGTGATCAAACGGTTTTATTAAAATGGTCATGTTTGAGATGATCAAATTGCTCATAATGTTTTTATCTACTGTTAAATGAAACTAAGTGTCGTATGGTAAAATGGTTAAAATGTCACAAGAATGGCCATCAGCATGACTGAACCATAAGTATGGCCCAGTCGTACGATTGGAGCATACGATTGAGTCCAATCGCACGATTGGAGGAAACCGACTGTGACAGTTGTTCGAATGAACCTCAATCGTACGATTGGAGGTAAACAATTGGGTGAATCGCACGATTGAGACTCAGTCGCTTGACATACTCATGCGACTAGGCTCAGTCGCACGACTGACCTAAGCGACTAGGCTCAGTCGCACGACTGGGATTTGCCCTAGTATATATATAGGTCGAATCGATCTCAGTCGCGCATTCACCCAAATCGCCTCTCTATACGTACGACCTAACGAACAGCTGCCAAAATTTCATTTGATTTTTGCCATCTATTTGTGTGTTCTGACATTCATTTGTGCTTATACAGGTAATATTCGTGGTGTTTCATCAATAAAAACGATCAATGACATCACGAATCACTCAAATTTTGACCCAACAGTAACCGAAGACAAAAGGCACAAATAAACCACACAAACTAAGCAATAAGTTCAAACAAAACTTAAAATATGCTTAATCGGTCGTTTCTGAGTGCAATGAACCTAAGTTCGGCGTTTAACATCAATTATAGCTCAAAACAAGAATTTGAATGGACATCCAGTCGACTGAACGACTGGACACACTGATGAACTTCAATCGCCCGACTGAGCAGACGACTAGTCTCAGTCGCACGGCTGGGATGGACGAATGGTTTAGTCGTACGACTGAACTATACGACTAAGCTCAATCGCTTGACTAAGTCCACTCGCTTGACTTAGTCGCACGTATGAACTCATTCGTATGAATAGAGCTCAGTTGTCCAACTCAGTCGCACGACTAAATTCAATCATGTGCTCAGTCGCACGACTATACCAAAGTGTAAAGTTCATTGATTTTAATTAGCTATCTTCAACATGCATTAACATTTATTTACATTGTGTAACAGATGGCGAGTCGTTGTGCTCATCTGGATCTGACATCCAGGACTCTGGCATCATCTCATTCCTAAGGAGATCGAGGATTTTCAGAGCTATATCGACTCCCTGCACTCCTTATCGCTCCGTACAGCAGGCATTCTGGGAGAATGCTGCTGTAGATCGATCTGTCGAGCCCTACCATACCAGGAGCTCTATCTTTGGCCAGGCCATAGAGATCACCGAGGAAGATCTTAGGACAGTCCTCGAGTTTGGGGATGATAGTGACTGTCCCACATGACTACACCCGCTAATGGTTCGAGGGTGTTTCTACGGGCAAAGTACTCTGGGGATATCAACTCAGGAATGCTCAACAAGAGCAACCTGAGCCCCCAGTTCAAGTACTTAGCCCACGTGCTGCTTAGATGCATTGCTTCACGGAAAGGAGGCTTTGATGAGCTATCGGAGCAGATGCAGAACGCATATGTTACGTTGGTGCCGAACCACCCGTTCAGCTTCTCGCGGATGATCTTCACTTACTTAGTGGAGAACATAGAGGTGAAGGGCAAGGAGAGCTTTTGCATGTACCCTCGCTTCATGCAGATGATTATTGACCAGAAGCTCCCGACGCTGCCCAAGGAGAAGGAGGACGCTGTGGTGCTCGAGGTGATGGATGATACCACCTTGGGCAGGATGAAGGTCTACCAGGGTAAGCAGGTTAAACCCCCGATGAGGAGACTGTTTGGACATCAGGCCCTGGACGATTATGTGGCGCCAGCAAAAAGGAAGTGGCGCCACGAGGACAGCGATTCGGATGTGGAGCAGGTCGCTCTACCCTCCGATGAATCCGATGATGATCATGATTCTGATCAGGGAGGGGATGGTCAGGGAGAACCCGAACCAGCTCCGATACACCCTGACTTTCATATGCAGGAGGAGGAGGAGTCCGATGAAGAGCCACTTACCCGGACTGCGGGAAGTCGGGAAGTTGCAACTGAGCGGGGAATAAGGGCGGTTAGTGGACGCCCGGGAGAGTCTGGGAGCTCTACAGTTGATCCATCTTACACCCCAGCCTCTCCCAGCAGTCGAGGGGGAACCTCTGTGTCCAGGGGGACACGGAGGAAACGTATGGCTCAGCCACATGGGCTGAAGCCCAAACGTAGGAGGATCACTCTTATCACTACTTCCTCAGCTACAACCACACCACCGATTACCACAACACCAACCCTAATCTTCACCACCACACCACCGATTACCACAACACCAACCCTAATCTTCACCACCATACCACATATTACCACAACACCACCCCCAATCTTCACTACCCCCACCACAGCTACCACCACGACACCACCCCCAATCTTCACCACTACACCACCTACCACTGCTACCCAAGCCGGCCCATCCTTTGTCCCAACAGGTTCATCCCTCCATCCAATTGGAGTGGAGGAACAGCTGGCCGCACTAAACGGAATGGTGCTGAAGCTGTAGGCTGCGGATGAGGAGAAGGCAGCGAGACTTTGTCAGCTTGAGGAGCAAAATGCTGCTCAAGCTTAGCTTATTTCTCAGCAAACTGAGCAGATTTCTCAGCAAGCTGAGCAGATCTCCCAACTCCAGGAGCACAAAGTCCTGTCTATACAGATGATTGAGGAGTTGGAGTCTGCTAACAAGAAGATTCTGCTAAAGCTGAAGGGGTCACAAGCTGATCCCTTGAAGATAAAGGAAGGAGACGGTGGTGATGGTGATGACGATGATGATGAGGATGAAGATGACGAGGATGATGTTGATGCTGATGATGAGGAGGGTGACGAAGATTCTCATGAAAAGGAAGATGATGACGATGAAGGAAATGAAGCCACATCTCCCTCTGATCAAGGGCATGAACAGAGAACCAAAAGGAAACAACATCAGAGGAGACCTTCGTCAGCTCCATCTACCTCCCAATCTACTGAAGATCCAACAATGATTCAAGGCAAAGTTCAGGATTAGATGTCTATTTATTATTTAAACTTTATACTTGAAATCTTGTATCAAATTTTGTGTTATAGATATAAAATTAAAAGGTTAAATCAACATTTGTAATGTGCTTAATGTATACTTATTTGCTCTGCATTTGGTTGTTTAACAGGTTCAGCTAAACAAGTTGATGAGCATGATGTTGTGCCTCTTTGTCAATTTGAATCAAAATTGACTATGATTCTCGATTTGCAAGGGATCGTACAACGATCTGTCTGTTACACAACTGAAGAAGAGGAGATAATACATGATTTAACAGATGAACAGGTTGCTGAACTTTTTAGCCTGAATCCTGATGAGCTGATAAAAGATGCTCCAGAGGTCGATGTAGTCAGTGATGAAGAACTACAAGATATCGACGAGGTGGAGATTGAAGATGTGACTGCTGATCACTATCCCTAGTACACTAACGCCGAAGGCGAGGTGCTACCAGATCTGGGCGATACATTTGACAACAGTACACTTGTTAAAGTTGAGAATATGACTGCTGCAAAAGAGACAACAGCCGAGGATCCTCAGGTAGATGATGCTAATTTAGCATTTGAAAAGGCTGAGTGGGCAGCCTGCCTGGAGGAAATGAAAAAGCAACGAGCGCCTACAAAGAATAACGCCTACACCAAGCTCTACAAGGTGAAGAAACATCAAAAGGTGTCAGGTAAGATTATTAGCTGGGCATACTTTGATGATCTCAAAGTATATGCCGTGAAAAGAGAGAAGGGAATAGAGTATTTTAGATTCCCACACGATCTGAAAACTCTTGCTGGATTCGAGCTTAATCGTTTAGCCAACTTGAGCCTCCTGTATGCTATCCCTGGGAAGATATCGGGATGGTTCGAGAAGGCACTGAAGAAGGAGTACCTTACGAGGTGGGTCAATTTTAAACCTCAACAGCCCAAAAGGTTGATACATAAGACAGAGGTTGACCACACCTCCGGAAGACCGAAGGTAGTTTTGAGATGGCACCCTCCGCATACAATGTCGCGTATTCCATTGAGGGAAATGCCACAAGATTTTGTACCCCATTTTAAATGGTGGTATTATGACTGGCGCACTGGTGAAGCGGTCATAGTTTTGGAGAAAGAAGGGAAGGTCGAGACAATTAGGGTATTCGACCCTATGTGGCTAACTAAGTTGTCCGCTTCAGATGTATACATCTTGTACAAGTGGCCACTATTTTTTGACACACAAGATATCGTGCAAGCACTTCAGTTTCAACACGTCATACGTTTATGCTTCGCACTGGATATTCATTCTAGGGTTTCTAGAGAAGATCGGATGAAGAGATTTGAAGAGTTCAAGAAAGAGGTCAAAGTCTAGATAGAACTAGGTCCAAGGGGGAGTTTGTTGGTACACATGTCCCCAGTTCTAGTCTAGTGAGCTTAAATGTAATAGAACTTCTTCTTGTAACACATATGTAATGTTTAATCAATATAATGAAAAACTCTTCTATGTATGTGTGTTGGTTGTTTAATGTTATTTCTATTTATATTATTGATGTTTACACGCATATATGACAATGTTATATAGGTTTACAGTTGTTAGAAATAGTTCTGAACCATTATAGGGTCAAGAATGTGTTTAACTAAGTATCCTGATTTAGTCGCACGACTGGACCATGCGAATAGGCCAATCGCACGACTGAACTAGGTGATTGAGTCAATCGTATGGTTGAGTCATAAGACTGACTCACTCGTACGAATGAACCAATCGTATGACTCAGTCGCACGACTGAGCCAGTCGCTTGTCTCAGTCGTACGAATGAGAGCTGTAACCTATAAATACCACTTAATTCGTGAAAAAGGTAACACTTCGATTATTCTCAACCCTAGACGTCCCAGATCGCATAGAGCGTCCTTTCCAACTTCATAGAGCGTTCCTGATCATTGCTAATCAATTCTTAACGTTTTCTAATCGTTAGTATTGATCTGGATTACGTTCTCCCTGATTGGATTGCCAATCAAATACAATTCCACGCTATTTGATTCGGTATCATTTTGAATCAGTTAGTACTCCGTCGTACACGGTCCTAACATTGTTTAAATTTTTGGTTTCATGTCACCAAATTTAATAGTGAAGTAATTTTTATAAAAATTCTCAATTTGGACATTTTTAGCAAAGTATCACATCTGTGTGTCAATTAACCCATCCCCACACTTAAAATTCATATTGTCCCCAATATTATTAATAATATAAAATAAGGAAAGTTAACGAGATAACTCCCCTAACAATGATGAGGTTGACTCATGCCTTAAATTGTGAGAATCCTTGGAATCACCTGAAATATCATCAATTTATTGAAAGTATTAAAATCCTAAACACACAAAATAAGAAATAATATGACAAAAATTTAAAGATAGATTGGCATAAAATAGTTGTGCCCGTGCCCCGAAAGTGATACTATTTTCAAGGGCTTTGTGGTGGGATATCCCCCCACTCATGATACATTCGGTTTCTGATGTGCGTGACATCATTGCTCAGGTCATCTACTCGGGCGTGTAGGTTTTTGACTCGGTTGAAGGCTTGTTGTCGTATTCGAATGATCTCCTTGCATGGTTGCTGGTGGTTTGGATTGCTTTATTAAGATCTAACATAGTCGGGAATTCTCCAGCGTGTGTCGGCATATCGAGGTCCATGATGATTTCCTCGGGATCCGTCGGATCCCATATTTGTCCCTTTTTATCCATAAACCTCGGCTGTCCATTTGGTAGGGTTGTTATCATGTAGATACTCGTGCAAATTATCAAATCCAATAATCCTCGCATCACTCCTTCAGTTCTTCCGTGTTACACCCATATCTCTCGTATGAGTTCAGAATTCAGCTTCCTCCAAATATGGGTGTTGGAGCACCTGCAGTTGCATTTCTGGCAAAAAGATTACAAAACAAGTATCCAATATTGCATGGTAATTGATTCGTCATACAATATAAAATGAATAAGTCCCTTAGACTAACAACTCCCTCGCTTTGACCACGAGCTATTATGGAATGGCTAAGCAACCGATGTATGTAGGTAACACGGGTCTCGAATTTAACTTTTGGTTTTACTCGAGTTAAACACTCCTGTTCCAATTCTTTCCTAAAATGCTTTTCTCATGGAACCATATTCCACGTCCCTACTCTCCTTGTCTGGAAACGTATGGTATGCTGACATTACTGATATTGCTTCTTCCTCCATTTCTTGTTCTGTATAGATGCCAACATAGACATTAAACAAGGTGATGGATGTTTCTCACCAACATCCACCTAATCTGAATGAAACTACTTCATCATCCCACGGGTTAGAGTCTTTCATGCTAAACCTAAAAGATGCTAAAAATTGAAGAGTTAGTTCATAAACAGAAGGTTTGTTTTGTGAGAACAGTCGCTTCCACTGAATTCTCAGTAAATTATTATATCTTTTGAGCTGTCCGACAGCTGCAAAGGTTTCTTCATCGGCCTGCAAATGTGACTTTTTAGCCCTTTGTAACAGTCTTTGCAGCCGGTCACGACACGATCTTTCACGGTTTCCCTCGAATTGCAAATAGGGATGATTCATGATATTGAAATTTTTGACAAATAAGTTAAACTATACAAAACATATTTCTGGAATCGTTTCATTACGTTGGTGTCAAACATGGGTTTCATGAGACATAGTTTCAAATTTGTTAAACACATGTTTTAAAAAACAATGAAAAGTTTGGTATTCAAGAAAAACTGTTAAACATGGGGGTGTGTCTCGTGAAACATGGGGGTGCGGTTAACATTTTGAAGTATGAAATTTTAACTCGAGCACCCGTGGATTTGTTGGTAAACCTTTGGTTAAGCATGGGTTTGACATTTCCTGGCTTGAAAAACCAAAGATTACACATGTAACATTTTAATCACTTGTTAATAATTCAAGATATATCCAAAATATATATATATAGTGTTTACGCACCATATATTTGACAATTTGCACTTTTGTAACTTGAATGTACTTAACAATGTTATAACCACGAATTATGAAGATAGTCTTGTTAACAATGAAAGGAAAAACATAATAGCATCTAACTAAACATAGTAATTAACACTAATCAAATACAAAGATAAGCATGAACAAGAAGGCTTAAAGTATTCATCATTCCATAAACTTTTTACTACAAGGTTTACATGTAATTGCTAGGATTTCGGTTGTTTAGAGACCTAATCACCTAACCACATGTAAATGACCATCATTATGCTAGGAATTAGTAACACTAGCCTCTTGGATAATCACACTGGAAAGAACTCTTGAAAAGAAGAAAGAAAAATGAAAAAATGATGAAAAATGAGAGTGGATGCGTGCTCATGTCATTCACATGTAAATGACCATCGTTATTGCAGCATGCATTCGATATTTATGATGGAGAAATGTTAGGGAACAAGACAAATGGCTGAAACAAGTTAGATCATGTCATTTTTTAATCAAGCATGGGGGCGTGCCTCCTTAGTTATTGGGGTGTGCTCCCCTTGTGCTGCCCAGTTTTAGTTTTTCGTTGTTCCGTTTTTCTGTTTCGCGCGTTACGCAATTTACCCCGGTTAAGTTATATCACTTCCAAATCATTATGAAAGCTACGAAGATAGTCCTAGTGTTAATTAAAACAAGCCAAATGACAATTACATTTCCTACGTTCCTACGATTACATAATATGTTGAAAGCCGAGAGTCTGAAACTGCAAAATTAGACTCCTTAACATGCACCGGTGCACATAACACATCACGAAATTCTTCTAAAAGAAGCCTCCACAAATTTCACGTGGAAGATTCGGGATGGGATAGTATGAAGTGTGGTTACTTAGTTCTACGAGTTGACGGTTGATGGAAACGAGTTCCTCTCCCATCTCCTAAACTTTTTGGATGAGTTCAGCTAGGTGCTGAGATTCGATAAGGTTCATCTCAGTCAACTGTTTGATCAGTTCATGAAGCTTGAAGAAGTATTCTTGCGTTGTTGGCTCTCGTGTTTCAGAACACGGTTCTTCGCAGGATTCTAGTTTGAACTTTCGTGACTTGATTCTTTCATCTTTTGAACGTTTTTTGAGCAGAAATAGATTTGATGAAAGCTTGGAACAAGTGTGGTATTTATATACAGGTCGTGAAAGTTGATCACGGGGGCGTGCTTAGCTAGGCACGGCCCCGTGTTTGTCAGAAAATGTCTTAAATTCGACCTGCAACGTTCTAGAATTGTCAATGGAGATCGTGGAAAATTTTTGTCAGAGGCATGGGGGTGTGTTCCATGGGGAATGGACCAGTGTTTGTACTTGTGAGGTCCTAGAAAAAATTAAAAAGTCAAATAAAACCTATGTACAGGTGTCGGGTTTAACTTTCGGGTCTTCGACACAACCCTTCCCCACACTTAGTCTTCATCAGGGCGGAGGTGTAATTCCTCCAAGAAAATCTTGGTTGGTCCATCTTTATATGGTTTTAAATGATGTCCATTCACTGTGAAACTTAAACCATTGTGGTTGTTGATTTTGATGGAACCATTCGGAAACACGTTTTTAATCGTGTAAGGTCCAGACCAACATGATTTCAGCTTTCCGGGAAACAAATGTAAATGAATGTTATATAGTAAGACATAGTCTCCTATATGAAATCTTTTAGTGTTCTTTAATCAAGAGTCATGGAACTTCCTTGCTATTTCCTTGTAAACCCTAGCATTTTCGTATGCTTGTTCTCTCAGTTCCTCTAGTTCGTGGATTTGTAAAAATCATTTTTTTCCTACAAGGCCTTAGTCTAGATTTACTGCCTTGAGTGCCCAATAGGCCTTGTGTTCCAGTTCCATAGGTAGATGACACGACTTTCCATAAGCGAGTTTGAATGGTGTTGTGCTAATGGGAGTCTTATAAGCTATTCAAAAAGCCCATAATGCATCATCTAGCTTGGTAGACCAATCCTTGTGATTTTGTCCTATGGTTTTCTCAAGGATTCGTTTGATGCCTCAGTTAGTGACTTCAGCTTGCCCATTTGCTTGTGGATAATAAGCAGTTGTGAAGTAATGGTTTACTATATAACAAGCCACTGCTTTTTTCGAGCTAGTTGTTACAGAAATACGTTCCTCGGTCACTAATTAAAGCTTTAGGGGCACCAAAATGAGAAAATAATTTCTTAAGGAATCTGACAAAGTTTCTTGTATCATTGGTAGGTAGGGCTTAAGCTTCGGCCCATTTTGAGACATAATCGACTGCTATCAAGATGAAACGATTACCAAATGATACCGGGAATGGCCCCATGAAATCAATACCCTATATATCAAATACTTCGCATACTTCAACGGGTTTTTAAGGCATCTCATCCTGTGTTGAGATGTTGGTTGCTCTTTGACATGCGTCACAGGTGCGTACGGTATTAGGAGCAACTTTTAAGATCGCGGGCCAGTAAAATCTAGAGTCAAAGACCTTCCTGGCTGTTAGGGTTGCTCCATAGTGTCCTCATGTGGGTCCTTTATGACAGTGCCTTAGGATCTGTTGTGCTTCACTTCCATATACACATCTTTAAATAAGTTGGTCTGCACCGATTCTGAATATATACGGGTCTTCCCAATAGTAATGCTTAATGTCAGTAAAAAATTTCTTCTTTAGCTGATAAGTCATTCCCTTGAGTAATATTCTGCTTGGCAAGTAATTTAAAAAATTGGCAAACCAAGGATGTTCATCGATTGAGGATTGGATGTTCACAAGGAATTCATGAGGAAAGTTATCGTTTATTTCGAATTCCTCATTTTATGAAGGACTTGAATTTTCAAGATGCGAGAGATGACCAACTGCCAGATTTTCTACCCCTTTCTTATCACGAATTTCGATGTCGAATTCTAGTAGCAGAAGTATCCAATGAATCGATCTTGGCTTTGCATCTTGTTTGTTGAACAGATAACGAAGGGCTGCATGATCGGTATAAACGATTGTTTTTGAAAGTATTAGGTACGAGCGAAATATGTTGAATGCAAAAACTACTGCAAGTAGCTCTTTCTCGTTGTGGTGTAGTTTTCTTGTGCATCGTTAAGGGCCTTGCTCACATAGTTAATTAGGTGGAATTGCTTATCTTTCGTTTGTCCTAATACGGCTCGTATCATAAAATCACTTGCGTCGCACATTAGTTCAAATGGTAGAGTCCAATCAGGGGAAACCATGATTGGAGCGGTGATCGGTCTTTTCTTTAACAAATTGAATGCACTAATGCATTCATCATAAAATATGAATTGTGTGTCTTTTTCAAGAAGTTGAGTCATTGGTCATGCGATTTTTGAGAAAGTTTTGATGAAACGATGGTAGAATCCTGCATGACCTAGGTAGCTTCTGATTTCTTTCACGGTTGTGGGATGTGGAAGTTTGGAAATAGTATTGACTTTGGCTTGATCAACCTCAAGCCCTGCTCGAGAGATCTTATGCCCTAACACTATTCCTTCGGTAACCATGAAGTGGCACTTTTCCCAATTCAAAACAGGGTTAGAATCTTCAGATCTAACCAACATCTTTTCCAGATTTTCCAGACATTGTTCGAATGTGTTTCCAAAGATAGGAAAGTCATCCATGAAAACTTTCATTGAGTGTTCGATCATGTCATGAAAGATTGCTACCATGCATCTTTGAAATTAACAGGGGCATTACACTATCCAAAAGGCATTCGTTGATAGGCAAAAGTACCATATGCACAGGTGAATGTCGTTTTATCTAGATCTTCGGGAGCAATAGGAATTTGGAAATATCCTGAGAAACCATCGAGAAAATAATAGAACATTTTTCTAGATAGTCTCTCAAGCAGTTAGTCGATGAAAGGCAGAGGGAAGCGACCCTTCCTTGTGGCGTGATTGAGTTTGCGATAGTCAATGCAAACTATCCATCCTATAACCGTACGAGTTGGAATAGACTCATTCTTTTTGTTAGTTACAACAGTCATTCCTCCTTTCTTTAAAACAACTTGGATGGGAGTGACCCAAGGTGAATCAGAAATAGGGTAAATCAAATCTGCATCTAGGAGTTTGATTACTTCTTTCTTTACCACCTCTTGCATGCTCGGATTTAAACGTCTTTGAGGTTGAATGATGGATTTGAAGTTTTCCTCCAACATTTTATGAGTGCAAAAGGATGGATCGATTCCCTTGATATCCACGATTTTCCATGCAATTGCTCGTTTATGTGCCTTGAGCACATTGAGCAACTTGTTCTCCTCTATCAATATATATAACTATATATATAACTATTTATATATATATATATATATGTATATATTTAAATATAATATATATACATATATACATATATATATATATATGAATATATATAACCACATATATATAACTATATATATATAACTATATATATACATAATCTTGTATATGTGTAATATACAATAAAAAATTATGATTTCTATTGATGTTGACGGGTTCTCGCAAGTTCTCGCAATAACACAGGGTTCTCATTTGAACCTTACCCTATGTGTGTATATATATAATATATATATATATACTACATATATATATACATATATATATACATATATACATATATATATATGTATATATATATATGTATATATACATATACATATATATGTATATATATACATATACACATATATATATACATATATATATATATATATATATACATACATACATACATACATATATATATGCATGCATATATACATATATATATATGCATACATATATACATATATATATATATATATATGCATACATATATATATATATATATATGCATACATATATATATATATTGTCACACACTCAAAATCCGCGTGCGGGGTTTTACCCTGAAGCGTGTGACAAACCAGGATCTCGGTCATTAGTTACTCAGAACGACTCTACATGAACTAACAATGAAAATCAGAGTTTAACTTTAAATACTGCGAAAGCGTTTAAATAGTCAAAACACCCAAATCAAAGTAACATGTAAAGAAAATGCGCAAGACATATGCAAACATCCAATAATAACTGTTTAAAATAAACATAATCCAGAATATCGTTTTTTTAGAACAATGCAGATAACTCAATAATGCTGACGTGTGCATGCTCCTAAGCAACTGGCAACCTTAACCTGAGAATAGCATACTAAACAAGTCAACGTAATCGTTGGTGAGTTCAAGAGTTTGCGTTTCAATTATTAATCATTAAACAGTTGTAATGTATATAAGAAGTGTATTGCAACAGATAGCTAATCTATTAACAGTAAATATTAATCATAGTGATTTCGCAATTGAAGCTGACTGTGATAAGTTTGTTGCCTCCTGCCACGACTTACCAGGTCGTGACAAAGTTCATTAGGAAAAAACTGCACCCGTTTGACCTCGAGTCGCACAGGTGGGGCTCGTCAGACCTAGTAGTACTACCTAAATTTCCCCGCTATTCAATATTAACAATTCGAAAGTGTGAGGACTTTTCCATGGTAAACAACACTATATTAATACTATACACAACTTAAATATATAAAGCGTTTGTAAATTACCAGTATGCTATTTCCCCCCAAAAGAGACTATGTAATAGGGTGGGGCATGAACTCACCTGATACGCGTAAGGATACTTAGGGTTTAACTTGACAAGGACAAGTGGAAAGACAACCTTCAGAGGTTACCTGGAACACACAAGTACATAAGTAAGTACATGTACACAGAAATCCCAAAGAAACCTTAAGTGCTCTACAATCAAAGAACTCAAGGTTTTATAAAGACAACACACATATGACCTAGTTGACCCGTTTGACCCGTTGGTGACATATTAGTTGAAATATAGTTTAAACCATGTGTGAGAGCTTCACATACAAAAGTATCATACAAATTATCCATGTGTATCACATTGTCAACCCAAGTTCTACCTAGGTCATTATACCACGTTAGATCATCATACAACTCATGCAAGTCCCTAATAACTAGCATGCTCAGTGTAACTATAACACAACTAATGCATCATACAAAGATCAAATCATGCACAACATATTCATGTGACCCATAACTATGAATTCCTATAAACAAGCCAAAATAGATAATTAACCAATTACACATTCATACAACCAAAACAACACATTAAACCACATTAGAATTCATCCATGAACATTCTAGCATGATCCCTATGTCCCAAACATGATCAATTCCTCATATGTAAGAATTTGTACAAATAAAGTTTCCCTTTTGGGAAAGTACATCCCAAATCCATCAAACACTCAATGTATTCATGAATTCATCACTAATATACCAATTCAAGCTCATAACAACATCTAGACACGATCAACAATACCTAATCATCATAATCCATCAATCATCACGAACAAAAGTTTCCACTTTTGGCAAGGTATGAACTAGTCTACATCATGCATAGATTTCTTGCACCAGTATGAACTAGTCTACATCATGCATAGATTTCTTGCACCAAAATCATTATCTAATACCCATGAATCATTATCAAGCACATTACATCACCAACTCATTACAGTTCATCAATGTTCAACATCAAAAGTTTCTACTTTTGGCAAACTATGAACTACAACATTCATTCCAAAGTTTCTAGCATTCATATCAACAATCTAGCACCTAATCATCATTATAAGCACATCAACAACATCAATTCATGATCAAATCACCCTTTCATGCAAAATAAAGTTACTATTCTTAGTAACCTATGAACCGCACGTCAAAAACATAGTTTTCTTGCATAATCAACATAAATCAACATCAATCTAACCTAACTAACAACATAACATCATCAAACAATCAATAATCAACATCAACTTCATCATATTCGAACTAGGGTTTCGGCCCAAATGAGAAAATGTGAAAAACATCAAAACATCAAAACCAACCTTAAATTCGTACAAAGGAACAAGATTTGATGCTTCTGTTGCCTTCTAATACTAGAAATCGGTCCAATTCAAGGTCCAATTGCTTGCTTTTAGTTGAAATTTGCAAGGGCTAGGGGATGGGATGGATATCGCGGCCGAATGGGGTGGAGGGTGGGGTGGAGGGTGGGGTGGAGGGTGGGGTGATTAGGTTTTGGTTTTAGTTAAGTTTTGATAATTACCCCTTTAACCCTTGTGTTTTGTATTTTTATAATAATTAAGCTTTAAACTTTTTTATAAATGTGTTTTTAACTAAATTACTAATCATATAAACTAATAATGACAAATATATATTTATCTTTATGAAACACAAAACATACGAATTAACACACACGTTTCCACATTACGCGATTAATTTTGCAAATAGTATTTAAAACACACAAACACATATGCATAACTTAATAATCACATAATCAGTTAAGTTATCATCAGTTTATTATTATTAGTTATTACTAAGTCACGAATGTTAAACGACAACTAGTGTCTGCTCACGACACGTGTACGCAAGACTTAACGGAACTAACGGAGTTTGGTAACGGAAAATTACCGGATGTCACATTATCCCCATGTTGAAATAATTTTCGTCCTGAAAATTGCATTACATGGTGAGTGTTCCATCACTGGTCTACTGCATGGGCACACAGAAATCAAAATCGAGTGAGTTTTGGATGAGTTGTCACATCATCCCTATGTTGAAAGAAATTTCGTCCCGAAATTTAAATCAATACCTTCGTCTGCAGGCATCGTCTTGTCGAACAGTTGAGGATACTTAAGCTTCATTTGATCTTCACGTTCCCACGTGAGTTCTGGTCCATCTCGCGAGTTCCAACGAACTTTGGCTATGGGTATCTTGCTTTGCTTAAGTGTTTTCACCTCACGGTCCATCACCTCGACTGGTTCTTCAATAAAGCGTAATTATTCATCCACCTGAACTTCCTCTAGCGGTACGACCATCGTTTCGTCAGTTAAACAATTCTTTAGATTCGAAACGTGAAATACATCATAGATTCCACTTAGCGAATCAGGTAGAGCTAATCAATAGGCCACTGGACCTATTCTTTCCACTATCTGAAATGGTCCACCATATCTCGGATTTAGCTTTCCTCGCTTGCCAAACCGAACTACGCCTTTCCATGGTGAGACCTTAAATAAAACCTTGTCGCCAATCTAAACTCTAAGGGTTTCCGTCGTTTGTCAGCATAACTCTTCTGTCTGTCTCGCGCTGCAGCCATACGGTTCCGTATCTGCACAATCTTCTCAGTTGTCTCATTTATTAACTCGGGGCCCTTTAGTTGACTATCACTAATTTCTGCCCAACAAACTGGTGATCTACATTTTCTCCCATATAAAGCCTCGAAAGGTGCTGCCTGTATACTAGTATGATAACTGTTGTTATAAGAAAACTCCACCAATGGCAGGTGAACTTCCAGTTATTCCCAAAATCAATCACACAAGCACGTAGCATATCCTCCAATATGTATGGTATGCTCACTCTGGCCATCAGTCTGTGGATGATAGGTATTACTCATATCCAATCGCGTACCCAAAGATTTCTGCAGTGATTGCAAGAAGTGTGACGTGAAACGAGCGTCACGGTTTGAAATAATTGAGATCGGTACACCGTGTCTCGAAACGATTTCCTTAAGATATATTCGGGTTGATTTCTCCATCTTGTCAGTTTCCTTTATTGAAAGGAAGTGAGCAGACTTTGTCAACCGATTCACGATATCCCATATCGTGTCTCAACCAGTATTAGTCAGGGGTAACTTAGTAATAAAATCCATGGAGATTTGTTCCCATTTCCACATTGGTATCTCGGGTTGTTGTAACAGTTTGGATGGTTTTTGGTATTCCACCTTTACCTTCGAGCAGGTCAAACACTTGCTCACATATGTAGTTACATCCGCCTTCATGTTAGGCCACCAGTAGTGTGCCTTTAGGTCATGATACATCTTATCAGATCCAGGATGTATAGAATACTTAGATTTGTGTGCCTCACTCATAACTAAATCCCTTAGATTTCTATAGACAGGCACCCAAAGTCTATCCATGAAATAACAAATTCTATTCTCTTTCACCTCCAGTTGTTTATCCATCCCCCGTAACGACTCAGACCCGATATGTTCTGCTTTTAAGGCTTCTATCTGTGCTTCCTTAACTTGTTCAAGCAGATAGGTACTGATTGTAAGCTGTAAGGCTCGCACCCATCTGGGTTTAGCTGTTTCTTTCCGGCTTAAGGAATCGGCGATGACGTTTGCCTTTCCCGGATGATACTTGATAGCACAGTCGTGGTCGTTCAACAACTCTACCCAACGTTTTTTCTCATGTTTAATTCCTTTTATTCCAAGATATGTTGAAGACTCTTGTGATCGGTGTAGATAGTGCACTTGGTACCATACAAGTAATGTCTCTAAATCTTTAAGGCAAAAACCACTGCACCTAATTCCAAGTCGTGGGTGGTATAGTTCTTCTCGTGAACCTTTAGTTGTCTTGAGGCGTAGGCTATCACCTTATCTCACTGCATCAAGACACAACCCAGTCCTTGAATGGATGCGTCACAATACACCATGAAATCATCTGTTCCCTCTGGTAGTGCCAATATCGGTGCACTACAGAGTTTCTGTTTTAACAGTTGAAAAGCAGATAATTGACTCTCACCCCATTTGTATGTCGTTCCCTTGTGAGTCAAGGCTGTAAAAGGTTGTGCGATCTTAGAGAATCCCTCTATGAATCGTCGATAGTATCCTGCTAACCCAAGGAATTGTCGTATCTCGCTTGGCGTTTTGGGTACAGCCCAATTCTTTATTGCCTCAACTTTGGCAGGATCAACATGTATCTCTTTCTCATTAACAATGTGACCTAGGAATTACACCTCTCGTATCCAAAAGTCACACATAGAGAATTTGGCATATAATTGCTCATTCTTCAACAGTTCTAAGATCAATCGTAAGTGTTCTTCATGATCCTCCTTGGTCTTATAATATATCAGTATATCATCGATAAACACAATAACGAACTCATCGAGATAGGGTTTGCACACGCGGTTCATGAGGTCCATGAACACAGCCGGTGCATCAGTTAGACCATAGGGTATGACCAAGAATTCATAATGTCCGTAACGAGTCCTGAAAGCGGTTTTCGAGATGTCTTCTTCATGAACTCGCAACTGATGATACCCTGACCTTAAATCGATCTTAGAATAGTAACTGGATCCCCGATGTTGATCGAACAGATCATCAATACGAGGTAAGGGATACCGGTTCTTTACTATGACCTTGTTTAACTCCCTATAGTCGATGCACATTCAAAAAGTGCCATCCTTCTTCTTAACAAAAATGGCAGGGGCTCCCCAAGGTGAGGTGTTAGGTCGAATAAAGCCCTTATCTAAAAGCTCCTGAAGTTGCGATGACAACTCCAGTAGTTTGTTCGGTGCTAATCGATAAGGTGCCTAGCAATCGGGGCTGCGCCGGGAGTCAACTCAATCTGGAATTCCACTTGACGGTGAGGTGGTAGTCCAGGAAGATCCTCTGGAAACACCTCTGGAAAGTCACGTACTACGGGAATGTCCTCCATTTTCCTTTCTTCTGGTTACTTATCAGTGATGAGTGCCAATATGGCTAAACGACCTTTTCTCAATAACTTTTGTGCCTTCATGTACGATATGATGCCTATCACCGCACCACTCCTATCACCTTGGACCGTAAGAATTTCATCACCAATAGGAATCCGTATGATTTTCTCGTGGCATATGACTTTCGCTTGCTTATTAGAGAGCCAATCCATGCCTATCACTACGTCCAAACTCCCCAGCGTAACATGCATAAGATACATAGCGAAAGTATGACAAGCAAGCTCTATCTTGCAATCTCTAAGGATATGCGTTACATGAATCTGTTTACCATCGGCTAATTCTACGATGTATTTAGATTCTAAGGCAAAGGGCGTAACACTTAAAGACTACAGAAATTTAAGGACACGAAGCTTCTATCGACTCCAGTATCGAATAGTACCGTAGCAAAACACCCATTAACAGAAAATTTACCAGTAACAGTCGTAGGGTCATTTAAAGCCTCACCTGAGCCAATGACGAAGGCTCTTCCCTTAGCACCATTGTTGTTGTTGCCACCATTACCATTGCCATTACCATTATTGTTTTTGTTGTCGTTGTTGTTGTTGTTGTGGCCATTGCCGTTGTTGCCATTCCCATTCTTCCTCAGTTGTGGGCAGTTTCGCCTGTAATGCCCTTCCTTCCTACATTCGAAACAGCCTTTGGGAGTCTCCTGAGTTTGTTGTGGTTTCCTTAACAGTTCACCACGACAGTCTTTAGCAGCGTGTCCAACCTTACCATATCGCTGGCACTTGAAACTATCACACCTTCCCACATGGTGGTAGTTACACCAGGTGCACTTGGGATATTTACCGCCATAACCACTGGGTCCTTGATTGTTGGTAGCCGTCTGGTTGAAACTTCAGTTATTATCAAACCTACATTGCTGCTAAATTGGTTGTTGCTGCTGGGATGGAGATTGACTATTGGAAGATGATTCTTTGTTGTTGGGACCGTCCCATTTTCTCTTATTGTCGGGCACACTCGCCACAGCGCCCCACTTTGGTAGACGTCCCTGTTCCACCGCTTGATCAGTTAGCTTATGAGCTAACCGGATGGCTTGTTGAATCGTAGCAGGGTTGGAAGCAGTCACCATGCTTTGAATTTCAGTACTAATCCCCGGATGTAGTGCTTGACCCTTTTATGCATTTCGTTCACCATCCCCGGGCATAAAGTGGCTAGTTCGCGGGTCCGAGTGGTGTAGGCCTCGATTTTCGAGCCTTGCGTCTTGAGTTGCCAGAACTCCACCTCCAGCTTCTGTACTTCGTTGCGAGGACAATACTCCTCAGTCATCATTTCCTTGAATTCGGCCCAAGGAAGCTCACTAGCAATAGCTTGGTCCAACATTTGAACCTGCGCGTTCCACCAGGATAGAGCGGCCCTTCCAGGGTCCCGGTGGCATATTTCACCTGATCAACAGATGGGCAGTTGCATTTGGAGAAGACAGACTCTGTCTTCTCGAACCATCGCACCAGTCCTACAGGCTACAGCCCCTTCAGTCCCGCTGTATGTATGTGGTTTATAGTCCATAAAGGACTTGTATATGCATAATGGTGGTCCTTTTTTGACATAATAAACATTGGTCAGGTATCCTATACAGTTAACCAAGATATTTGATTTAATTTTCCATTGTTGTTTACCTGCTGGCTGTCCTGGCTGGGTAGCAGCCACTGCTGCCTGAACATGTTCATATATTAAGGCAGCTAACTCAGCAGGCGTATATTTATGGCACCGCCACCATGGTCTCCAGCACCACGTCCACGTCCGTGCCCAAGCCCACGTCCATGTCCACGTCCAGGTCCACGAGCGTCCATTTTTCACTTTACACTCAAAAATACAATAATGAGTAACATCAAACACATTTATCTCATTGAAGTATAGTAAACAAAAAGAAATAATGAATCATTACAACCACAACATTCATAACAAAAATGATAACCAAGATAAATAAATTGTGAATGAGTCACAAAGTATTCACCAATGTCAAAATTAAAGTTTGTCGTTCGGGTGGGGAAACAACCCTTCCCACATAGGTTTCAAAAGAGAGAAACACTGCATAGTCTAAGTCATATAAAGGAAATCAATCGACAACATCTGACCTATCGCTGTCGTCATCCATCTCCTCCGGTTCCTCCTCCTCGGGTTCTTCCTCATCGGGTTCCTCCTCCTCGGGTTCCTCCACCTCCTCGAGGGCCTCCCCTGGATCCTCATCCTCAGGGTCCTCTACCGGAGCAGGAGTTGTAGCAATCTAAAGAGCTGCCAGTTGGGCTTCTAAGGTAGCAAGTCTGTTATCAGTTGCTGCATCCCGCTGTTCCCGAGCACTCACGCGTCCTCTAAGTGCTACTATACCATCTTCCTTAAGGTAACACCCATTTAGGGTCTTCCCATGTCACTCCTCGAGCACATCCAATCGATGTCATAGTTTGTACACTTCATGTTGCAGTGTATAGTTATCACTTGTGAGTCGCCTGACACGTTGCTGCTCAGTATCTAGTGCAGCCACCAGTACAGCAATCACCTGTTCGTTGGACTGCACCGTCTGTGGAAGAGAAGGCGTTGGCTGCTCAGCGTTGTTCCTAGTTCTGGGCCTCGGAACAGGTACGCGCTCCCTATACATTATGTGGTCTACAAACTTGGGGTAGAAGCTCCAGTCTCGTAGGGCGTCACGCTCCATCAAGGCAAAAGGTTGATCCCAATCGATTTCTCCTCGAGGATAGGCTAGAAGGGCTAGAAGGGGCCAGTCAGGTCCATTGTCGAGTACAGGTGAGGGAGGTGGGGACTTAGATCGTGTAGGTGATGCCGGTCGCTTACTCGAGCTCTCGATGATGATGCCATGCTGCAGAGAGTGTGATGTGTATGCCAATGAGTATACAGTAGAGGAATAAGGAACAAGTAACTAACTAAATGTGTGCGGTTATAGTCTAGTTGTATGCAACCTAGTTCCCTATAACCAATGACTCTGACACCAATCTGTCACACCCTAAAAATCCATGTTCGGGGTTTTATCACGAAGCGCATGACAAACCAGGATCTCAGTCATTAGTTACTCAGAACGACTCTACATGAACTAACAATCAAAATCAGAGTTTAACTTCAAATATTACGGAAGCGTTTAAATAGTCAAAACACCCAAATCAAAACAACATGTAAAGAAAATGCGCAAGACATACGCGCCCAACCATAATGCAAACATAATCCAGAATAGCGTTTTTTAAAACAATGCAGATAACTCAATAATGCTCACGTGTGCGTGCTCCTAGGCAACTGACAACCTTAACCTGAGAATAGCATACTAAACAAGTCAACACAATGGTTGGTGAGTTTAAGAGTTTGTGTTTCAATTATAAATCATTAAACAATTATAATGTATATAAGAAGTGTATTGCAACAGATAGCTAATCTATTAACAGTAAATATTAATCATAGTGATTTCGCAATTGAAGCTGACTGTGATAAGTTTTTTGCCTCCTTCCACGACTTACCAGGTTGTGACAAAGTTCATTAGGACAAAATTGCACCCGTTGACCTGAAGTCGTGTAGGCGGGGCTCGTCAGACCCAGTAGTACTAGCCAAATTTCCCCGCTATTGAATATTAACAATTCAAAAGTGTGAGGACTTTTCCATGGTAAATCGCACTATATTAATATTATACACAACTTAAATATATAAAGCATTTGTAAATTACTAGTATGATATTTCCCCCAAAAGAGACTATGTAAAAGGGTGGGGCATGAACTCACCTGATACGCATAGGGATACTTAGGGTTTAACTTGACAAGGACAAGTGGAAAGACAACCTTCAGAGGTTACCTGGAACACACAAGTACATAAGTACATGTACACAGAAATCCTAAAGAAACCCTAAGTGCTCTACCATCAAAGAACTCAAGGTGTTATAAAGACAACACACATGTGACCCAGTTGACCCGTTTGTGACATATTAGTTGAAATATAGTTTAAACCATCTGTAACAGCTTCACATACAAAAGTATCATACCAATTATCTATGTGTATCACATTCTCAACCCATGTTCTACCTAGGTTATCATACCACATTAGATCATCATACAAACTCACGCAAGTCCCTAACAACTAGCATGCTCAGTGTAACTATAATATAACTAGTGCATCATACAAAGATCAAATCATGCACAACATATTCATATGACCTATAACTATGAATTCCCATAAACAGGCCAAAATAGATAATTAACCAATTACATATTCATACAACCCAAACAACACATTCAACCATATTAGAATTCATCCATGAACATACTAGCATGATCCCTATGTCCCAAACATGATCAATTCCTCATATGTATGAATTTGTACAAATAAAGTTTCCTTTTTGGGAAAGTACATCCCAAATCCATCAAACACTCAATGTATTCATGAATTCATCACTAATATACCAATTCAAGCTGATAACAACATCTAGACATGATCAACAATACCTAATCATCATATTCCATCAATCATTACGAACAAAAGTTTTCACTTTTGGCAAGGTATGAACTAGTTTACATCATGCATAGATTTCTTGCACCAAAATCACTATCTAATACTCATGAATCATTATCAAGCACATTACATCACCAACTCATTACAATTCATCAATGTTCAACATCAAAAGTTTCTAGTTTTGGCAAACTATGAACTACAACATTAATTCCAAAGTTTTTAGCATTCATATCAACAATCTAGCACCTAATCATCATCATAAACACAACAAAAACATCAATTCATGATCAAATCACCCTTTCATACAAAATAAAATTACTATTCTTAATAACCTATGAACCACACGTCAAAAACATAGTTTCTTGCATAATCAACGTAAATCAACATCAATCTAACCTAACTAACAACATAACATCATCAAACAATCAATAATCAACATCAACTTCATCATATTCGAACTAGGGTTTCGGCCCAAATGAGAAAACGTGAAAACATCAAAACTAACCTTAAATTCGTGCAAAGGGAGAGGGGATAGGATTGATGTCGCGGTCGAATGGGGTGGAGGGTGGGGTGATTAGGGTTTTGTTTTAATTAAGTTTTGATAATTACCCCTTTAACCCTTGTGTTTTGTATTTTTATATTAATTAAGCTTTAAACTCTTTTTCTAAACGTGTTTTTAACTAAATTACTAGTCATATAAACTAATAATGACAAATATATATTTTATCTTTATGAAACACAAAACATACGAATTAACACACATGTTTCCACATTACACATTAATTTCCCGAATAATATTTAAAACACACAAACACATAAGCATAACTTAATAATCACATAACCAGTTAAGTTACCATCAGTTTAACATTATTAGTTATTACTAAGTCACCAACGTTAAACGACAACTAGCGTGTGCTCACGGCACGTGTACTATACAAAGTATTGTTTTTATGCGAAGGGTACAAAGTAATAAAAACTATTGATATAGAAGATGAACGATTCAGACTTAATATGAAATAATTACGTATCTAATGTACCTAGATGGGTAAATTAAAAAATAGTTTACAATTGTTGACTTTTTTTTAAATTCCTCCCAGTTTTTAAAATGCATATGATCTTTTTATAAGACATTATATTTTAAAAGAAAATACACCATAAAATTGAGCTTTTATCTTTTTTAATATGAGTATAGTATTGCTATACTTTTTCTATAGAAAAATCAACATTTTTTTAAAACGTATATATGATTTGTGTATAACCTGCGTAATTATTTTTATAACGTGAGTAATTTTACTTTGTGTACTAATAAGTATAACTTGCGTAATAACAGATATAATTTTGGTAATTATATAGCTTATATGCAATATTATGTCAAGGACGAAACTAAACACCCGTTAAAAAACACGTGTCACGTCCTAGTGACTTCGTACTGTAAGGCCCCGTTCCCGGGCACCTCACAGTTGGTCATTCATCGCACATAAAACATACATTTACAGACATCTTAAATAAACATTGCAGCGGAAACATTCAAAATAAACATCTCATTTCATCATAAAAGCTTTTACAAAGTAATACATCGTTACTAATTACAAAATGGTCATAAACAGTGACCTTTAGTGCAAAAACATTAAAACTAGACTAAGAAGATTCCTTAAGTAATCCAGTTTATCGGGATCCTCAACAAACACTTGCATGCAACATAATGTGTTGCAGCATTATTAGCAAAGGAATGCCATACCAAAAGAGCTGAGTAGCCGCCTCGTGCCATCCTCAGCAACACTACCTGGCAACTGAAAACAAATAAAAAGTCAGCGCTGCTGAGTGAGTTCTAGTTTTATGCTAAACATACTTTGTTTTTATTAAAAACCATTCTTTTCTTTTACGCGATCATACATCATACGTACACATAGATAATATCTTTATTATCTCTTTCGTTCATTCATTCATTCGTTCGTTATGACTTTACTTGCATATTGGATATCTTTCGTACCAATACCATAGGCTACACCCCGATCAGTCTTATCTACTGGGACGAAGTCAATAAATGAACAGCAAGCGTATGCCACAGTACTAGAGGTAAGCGGTAGAGGCACCATACGTATGGTCAGTCACAAAGAAGGACCCTTTTTATCCAATGCTTGCAAGACTTCTTTCATTCATTCATTAATGCATGCATTCGCATCATATTTCTCTTTCATTCATTAAGCAATGCATGCATTCATCGTCATGTTCCTCTTTCATTATCTTTCACTTTACATTGCATAATACTTTGTTCATTCATTATCATAATACGTAAAGTTTTGGGAAAGATAAACATGCAATATCATAAGGAACATACACATATCATTCATACATCATCATGCAAGGCATCATACATACATAGCATACATCGTGTATAACTCTCAAGCACTTATCATTACATGCCCATCATACCATCTATGACCTTAAACTCAACTTACATAACTCTCGGGAATCTTCTAGGTCAAAGCCTACATCACTCATTTTCACCAAAAGTTAGAATTGTTCCAAGGGTTTATCCGCATTCCCATTTTTGGTTCATCCGCATTTCTTGGCTGTCCTTAGTCCATGCGGGTGAGCAAGTGTCAACCGCATTTGTTTGACTGTCCGCATTAGTTAATGCGGCTGAGTAAGGCCTTAGCCGCATTTCCCTATCTATCCGCATTAGTCAATGCGGCTGAGTAATGCCTTAGCTGCATTTCCTGACCTGTCCGCATTTGTTAATGCGGCTGAGTAAAATGCCTTAGCCGTATTTTCATAGCCTACCGCATTAGCTAATGCGGCTGAGTAAGATAGCCGTATTTCTTAGCCATCCGCATTGGTTAATGCGGCTAAGTAAAGTGACCTGCAACTTAACCTGTGCCATTTCCGGATCTCAATCATCATCTTAACACACCCTTAGCTGCCCGGGAACCTACTAAAAAAACATACCCGAACACATACTAGCATGTATAAGCATGGATCCGAGGACATAACCGGTCGAGAACACCATAAAAGCGTGAATTCTTACCTTGAAGTCGAATTCTTCTTGTTCTTACTTCAAAGCCCGAATTCTGCTCTTTCTCTCTCTAAAATATCCGATGATTTGGGGTTGTGAGAAGAGAGTGGGCAGCCATCCCTATATGTATCAGATATTTATCTTTTCTTACTTTTTACACAAAGCCCCCCTCCACTTTTGTTCATTCTCATTTCCTTCCAAAATACTTTCTTTTTCTTTTCTTATTATATTATTTCTTCGTCTAGCTAGAAATTTGGGTGTTACAAGTCCACCCCCTTATATAGGTTTCGTCCTCGAAACCTGTCATTCCTCGAAGAGATGTGGGTAATGTTGTCTCATCTCCTCTTCGGTCTCCCATGTAGACTCAGATCCCTTTCTGTGCTTCCACTGTACACGCACAAGTGTAACCACTTTATTCCTCAGCTTTTTCTCTTTTCGATCAATGATTGCCACCGGTTGCTCCATATAATTGAGCCGTTCATCTACCTCGATATCCCCCAGTGGAACAATCATATCTTCGTCTGCCAAATACTTTCTCAGATGAGGTACGTGAAACGTCGGGTGAATTCCACTTAACTCATCTGGCAACTCCACCTATAGGCCACCCTCCTACTCGAGCAATGATTCGGAATGGGCCTATATACCGCGGGCTCAACTTGCCCGCTTTCTGAACCGAATGATACCCTTACAAGGTGAGACCTTCAACGTAACCCGGTCACCCACCTAGAATTCAATCGGTCTACGTCGTTTATCTGCATACGACTTCTGTCTGTCTTTAGCTGCCTTCATGTAGGCCTTGATCTTTTCAAGCTTTTCAGTCGTAGCCTCGATCACTTCGACGCTCCCTAATTCCATCTGACCAATATCACCCCAACAAGCGGGTGTCCTGCATCTCCTACCATATAGCATCTCATAAGGTGGCATGCCAATGCTGGCATGATAGCTGTTATTGTATGAGAATTCAGCTAATGGCAAGTGGTCATCCCAATTTCCCCCAAAATCAATCACACATGCCCGAAGCATGTCCTCTAATGTCTGAATGGTCCTTTCCGACTGACCATCAGTTTGGGGATGATAAGTTGTGCTAATGTGTAACCTCATCCCCATGGCGTTGTGGAATTTCTTCCAGAATTTGGATGTAAATCGGGTATTGCGATCAGACACAATCAACACCGGTACACCATGACGAGTCACAATCTCCTTGATGAAAAGATCGGCCAACCTTTCGGATGAATACGTCTCGCGCATCGGTAGGAAGTGAGCGCTTTTCGTTAAGCGGTCAACGATCACCCATATAGTATCATACCCATTCGGAGTACGCGGCAGCTTCGTAATGAAATTCATGGTGATGTGCTCCCACTTCCATTCCGGTATATCCAAAGGTTGAATCTTCCCATACGGCTTTTGATGCTCTGCCTTCATTTGCGAACAAGTAAGGCATTTACTCACATACTCCACCACATCACGCTTCATGCCCGGCCACCAATAATCTTTCTTCATGTCTTGGTACATCTTTGTTGCACCGGGATGAATGGGGTATTGAGTCTTGTAAGCTTCATCCATAATCTTCATTCGTAGATCCCCAAGACGAGGAATCCACATACGTCCAAATCGGATTCTAACACCAAATGTGTTTTCACCCAACTCCGCGACCAGACCTCTCATCCTTTCAGAGTTAAGATGATCTTCCCTTAAGGCTTCATCTTGAAATTCCCTTACTTGCTTCATCACGTCAGAGGTCATAATCAGCTGGTATGCCTTCACCCGAATCGGCTTGGGCCTCTCCTTTCGGCTAAGGGCATCTGCCACCACATTGGCTTTGCCCGGATGGTAATGGATCTCACAATCATAATCCTTTATAAGCTCCAACTATCGCCTCTACCTCATATTCAAATCCTTCTACTCGAAGAAGTACTTCAAGCTCTTGTGGTCGGTGAAAATGGTGCACTTCGTTCCGTAGAGATAGTGCCTCCAAATCTTTAATGCAAAGACCACAGCTGCTAGCTCCAAGTCATGAGTAGGATAGTTAACCTCATGAACTTTCAACTGTCGGGATGCATAGGCTATAACCTTTCCTCTTTGCATTAACACGCACCCCAACCCCGAGTAGGAAGCGTCAGAATAAACCACCAGATCTTCACTTCCATCGGGTAAGGACCGAACAGGAGCTTGGGTCAGCCTCGCCTTCAATTCTTCAAACGCCTTCTCTTGAGCTTGACCCCATACAAACTTTACATCTTTCCGGGTCAACTTGGTTAGTGGAGAAGCATTTTGGAGAAGTCTTGAATGAATCTTCTGTAGTAACCCGCCAACCCAAGAAACTACGGATCTCGGATGGCGTCTTTGGAGACTTCCATTGCATCACCGCTTCCACCTTTGCTGGATCAACCATAATCCCCTCCGGATTCACCATGTGACCCAAGAACTGGACCTCACGCAACCAGAACGCGCACTTGGAGAACTTGGCGTACAATTTCTCCCTTCTCAACGTCTCCAATACTTCTCGAATGTGACCGGCATGCTCTATTGCGCTCCTTGAATAAATCAGGATATCATTAATAAACACAATCACTGATTTATCCAACATCGGCCGACACACTCCGTTCATCAGATCCATAAAAGCAGCTGGCGCATTAGTCAAACCAAAAGACATAACGAGGAACTCGTAGTGACCGTAGCGCGTGCGAAAAGCCGTTTTAGGGATATCCTATTCCTTCACCTTTAGCTGATGGCAGCCCGAGCGAAGATCTATTTGTGAAAACCAACTGGCGCCTTGAAGCTAATCAAACAAATCATCGATTCTCGACAAGGGGTATCGGTTCTTCACCGTCAACTTGTTCAGCTCGCGGTAGTCGATACACATCCTCATACTACCGTCTTTCTTCTTTACAAACAGGATCGGAGCACCCCTAGGTGAGATACTCGGTCTAAGGAACCCTTTATCTAGCAGCTCTTGCAACTGTTCCATCAACTCTTTCATTTCCGTCGGAGCTAATCGATACGGTGCTTTGGCGACAGGTTGGGCACCTGGTATCAGATCAATCTGGAACTCAATCTCTCGGTCAGGTGGCACTCCTGGCAAGTCTTCGGGAAACACATCTGGAAAGTCACACACAACCGGTACATCGGATAGTTATGGTGTTGGCGTTTCCACATCCTTTAAATAACATAGGTAGGCGCTACATTCACGCCTCATACACTCTCCCGCCACCGCCATTGAGATCACTTTCGGAATCGTAGTAACCCGATCGCTATAAACCGTCACTGAACTACCGTCAGGCGCTATCAAATGAATCATCTTCTTGCGACACATAATGTTCGCCTTAAAGTCCGCCAACCAATCCATCCCCAGAACTAAATCAAAACCACCCAAGGTCATCACAAACGGTCTAACAGGAAACTTATGACCCTCAAGTTCCACATCACAGCCCTCTGTCATCTCAGAAATCCTAGTAGACTTACCTATGGTAGTTTCTACATCAAAGGGCGCATCAACACATCTACTACTAACAGGCAACTTAGCACAAAAAGCAGCAGAAATAAAGCTTTTACTGGCACCCGAATCAAATAACACAAAAACTAAAGTTTGGTTCACTAGAAACGTACCGGACACAACATCAGGGTCCATCCTAGCTTCCTCCTGTGTCATAATGAATGCCCTGGCACTCGCCCTCGGTCCTTACCTTCCCGTCTTCTTCACCGCTAAACCCTCAGCCCTCGGCTTCTTACAGTCTCTGCTCATATGACCACTTTCCCCACAGTGAAAACATTTGCTGTCAGGCAATCCTTTGCTATATGCCCTGTCTTCCTACACTTAAAGCAGATGTTTGATCCCCACTTGCACTCCCCCGAGTGCTCTCTCCCACATTTGTCACACTTCCTCAATCCTGCACCTGGCGTGACCACACGGCGGTCATCCACCCGTGCCTTCTTGTTACCCATCGAAGTATCACCTCGACCAAACCTCTTCCCCAGCCAGTTCCTCTCACCACCGCCCTTCCTACTACCCTCAGCCACCACCATAGCCCGTTCATCATATAACCTCCCTGCCAAATCCACTGCCGACCTAAAGGTGCTCGGTCGGACAGAGATCAAGTGCCTGCGAATGTCAGCTGGCAGCCCCTGAATGTACCAATTAATCTTTCGAGACACCGGCATCACCTGATCCGGCACCAGTCTCGCCATCTCGTTAAATTTGGTGGTGTATTGTTGGTGGGTCATCGTCCCCGCCTCCAACTGCAGGAACTCTCTCTCAACTTTATCCATCTCTCGACGAGCACTGAACTCCTCGATCACCAACCTTTTCAGCTCGGACCACTTCATTCTTCCAATGGCCCTACTACCCTCGGCTTGGACTATGTTGTCCCATAAGCATAGAGCCGAGTCCGTGAAAGAGTGGGTAGCAAACTTCACCTTTTTGTCCTCTTGGCACTCGCTGATATCAAAAACAGCCTCCATTTCTCTCACCCACTGGTGAGCAGCAGCAACGGTGCCATTACCGTCAAAAGTAGGGGGCTTGCACCTCATAAACGCCCTGTAGTTACAGCCTCATGCTCGCTCGTACACAGGCTCCTCCTCCTTTTCCTCTTCATCATCAGATAGAACCGTTTCCGGCCCTGGTTGCTCCTATCCTCCCGAGGACCTATTCCTCTTTTTCCTTTCTCCTTCCCGGACTGCCTTTATGACTTCGGTCACCACAGACGGTAAGATCGTCTGCAGAACCTAATGCACCTCTTCAACCACTGCCTCTTTTACCGAGACATAATTTAATATTAAAATAAATAAAAAATAATAATTCAAAAGAAACAAGAAAGAAGTGAGCAAATGACCTATGCTTGGAAACCGAGTCGTTCAACTCATTTACAACGGAGCCGGATTCTAATGAGCATATTTCCTAGTTTTTTTTAGCCGGATTCTAATGAGCATATTTCCTAGTTTTTTTTTCGAACTAGTGTTGATCATCCAGTTTTTTGATAGCCTTAATATGAAGCCACAATTGGGGCCCGCATGTTTAGCTCCCTTCGAGCCCTTAAATCCTTGGCTTCGGCCTTATTAAGTCTATATCAATAGGTCACGCGGGAAAGCCCCATCCTAGGTGGATTGTGACACTATAGCTGGTGTTGTAATGAGTTACTTCCCTCATTACAATGTATATGTTTTCTTGTGGCAAACTCACCCGAGCCGACTCGGTTCGTTAATAAACTGAGTTGATTTCGAGCGAGCTATTTTTATGTGAACTTCAAGAGAACCATAACACGTTAGCTTTTTGAACAATCCAGTTCAACCAATCATTTACATGTACTTTAGGGGCTGTTTGATAGTCTTTTAATAGTTCTATTAAGGAGTAACTATTAAAAGGCTACCTCTCAATCGGTAAGAGACGAGTACGTTTGTTTCAAAAAATGCAGCCTCTGAATTATCTTCAGATCTGAACAGTCCCATTCAGATTTGAATGGTTCAGCTAAAAAATCATTCCGAATGAAAAAGAAGACGTCTATACTTAGGTGCTTAGTGTTAAACTGGGTATCAACCGACATATACTTAAGTATTGAAGTGTATTGATCGTGGCTCATAATCATTCATGTGTTTTTGCCACTAGTTTCATATTTTCTTGTTTTTCTCCTACATATAAGTAAAGATGTAGATATATAAAATCAAATTGTGATGATTTTATATATTGTACTTAATTCATAAACTGATGACATATTTAACTAAAAAATTACATTTAAAATTTATTTTTGATTTTATATTATTTATACCTATGTTTAAAATTTGTGTTGGGACATAAGAGATTGAAATGCAAAAGAAAGGAATTGTATAATGGTCGTATAATAACATATATATAAAGTTAAAAAATATTTTGAATTACACATGTATTGTTAATAAAAAGAATGGGACGTCTTATAGCATGATAAGGATATTATTAAAGTTGAATCAAAATATTATGTATATAAGGAAGATATTAAAAGTGAACGATTTCTCAATGGTTTGAGAAGCTACCCACGAGGCATAAAGTACCGGCGTATTTTTATCATTTTGATTTCCGGGTTTCTTGTTTTAGTTTAAAAGAAACTAGACATTTTACCCGCCGCATGTTGCGACAGCAATGTATGCCACGACAATGTATGCAGTGGGATACAGTCGAAACTACAATCAATGCAAATCATTTCCAAACAAAATTTATATCGAAAAGTAGAGATTAGAACTTATACCTACGATCGAAAACGTATTATATTTCACATGACTCTAAAAAAAGTTTACCATAAAGCCTAGACAAACTCAAAATGTATATAAACATAAGTAGGTGCCATGACATCATGCACGTTGGATAAAATATAGAATACAATTGTCCTAGTGCATTTTGAAACCAAAATTTATTTCAAATGAATAAAGAAGTATTTTTATTAAACCCTAAACTTCAAAAGGGAGCAATAACCAAAGAAATAGAACTTTTATGTCCAACACTAAAGTCAAAAACCAAAGAAAGAAAACTCTTGTTGGATCAGGATATGAATTAACAAGACTTTACTAGTGATCGGGCAGATGACAAATATGGAATCTAAGTCAATTGATACTAACAAACACAAATACTTTGAGTAGGATCGGGCAGATGACAAATACGGAATCTAAGTCAACTGATACTAACAAACACAAATACTTTGAGTAAAAATAATAACACGAGAGATTCTTTAAAGTATTCACCTGATAATTTTTCTGATTACAATGAGTAACAGCAGCAGATAGCAAGTGGACAAACAAGCTAACCTCAAAAGTATACACATGTGAGTTATTTATACTAAGAAAGCTAATCACTTAAAATAAATCACTTTACATTTATCAAAGGTTTATGCTAACATATGTACAATATAGACAAGCAATCGAAATTTTAGAAATCAGTAGTTTTAGTATAATGTCTTTCCCAGTGGTGGAACATTGTTGTCGCCAGTTGCAGAACGTTATAGCCGCCAGTATTCTTCAATACACACATTCTTATCTAGTAAGCAATCATTATCCATTCTACAAATAAAACAGGAACACAGCTTCATAATCTCATATGAGCTAAGGTCATTATTATTGACACAAGGTTATTCCCAATGCTAACAACATAAAGATTTTTTGGACTGCAACACAACAGGCACATTAGTTCAAGATAGTGCAGGCCTAACATTCAGTCTCGCATGACAAATATGGCCAGAAACGAATACAGGATCAGTGTCTCAGATTAGTTGAGGCTCGTCATCATCGACATGGTGATATTCCCAACAACAACATCGTAAAAATGTTTCTAATAGCAACCTAACATAGGCATCAGTTTGAGATAACAACGACTGAAACTCAGTAGTTTACAGGTTACATTTGGTCTCTTATGAACATAATATCACAAACGAACATAGGATTATAGTGTTAGAAGAGCCAAGGCTATCACCGACAACTCTTCGGTACATTCCGTCACGTATAATAGATAAGGTTTGAAATGAACAGAAGCTTGTAGTCTCAGATGAGCTAAGGCTCATCATTATCGACACAACGGTATTCCTTACAACATCATAATGATTTTTGTAATAGCAACCCAACATATGCATCCATTTGAGATAGCGCAGACTCAAAGTACAAGTTCATAGTCTTAGAAGAGCTAAGGCTTGTAATCATCGACACTAAGATATTTCTAACAACAATATCAAAAAGTTTTCCTAACAACAACCCAGTAGAGGCACCAATTCGAGATAACACAGATTTAACCTCCCCTAAGCCAAGGGTCATCGACAACAAACCAAAAGAAGCAACCTTATAACATGCGATAAACATGAACCCAACAACAACATCAATGGGCAAAGAAAACACCAATAAACTCTCAAATGGGCTAATCCTCATCATTATCGACACAACAGATAAAAAAAGAGGCATCCTTAGACCCTAACAGGAGCACCAACCCAATAACAATATAACAGAAAGCATCAGCAAAATCTCTGAAATGGTTAAGCTCGTCATCATTGAATTGTTATAAAATAGATACATGTTTAAAGAGTAAGATGAAAATCAGCTCAGGAATAACATCAACGAACAAACAAAAATAAAAAACAGTAACAGATCCTTAAATGAGGTAATTCTCATCATCATCGACACAACGTAGGCCCCAACAAATGCATCAGGTAACAACAATAAGCTCTACCACCACTGCCAAAATAGGGTTTACGTGGGTGGAATCGTCTAGTAGGGCAGAGACACAACCAACTACACAATCAGTAAACCACTATCTAAAATATAGAACTAAAAACCCTAAAAGGGTATGAAAGAGATGTGATGACTAAGGGGCAACAAAGCCGGTCATAAAACCACTATCACCAACATGAACCACCGTGCACTGCCACCTGCTCCATCTTAAGCATACAGGGAGGCGGAGCGGCGACAGGGTCGAATGACAGAAAGACTCTGTCTAAAGAAGAAAGACACCGCCATAGAACACTCATCGATAAAGATATGGCCATCGACACATGTATAGAGCATGGATGAGAGATGATGTCATTGTGGGTCATTCTCGGAGCCTCTCTCTCTCTCTCTAACTCTCTTGAAAAGAAAGCCACCGCTTCATTATAGCAACGACAAAAGAGACGTGTAATGGAATAAGTATAATTGACAGATGAAAATCAGTGGTGTAGTCGGTTGCTGTACACCAAGCACCACAAATAATAGACCATTGTTCATCAAGTCCCTTTAATCATACATAGGTTACATATATCACTCGTGCATATTTTGGCCAAAAATTGGCTCGCTAAAACTACATATTAATTATATTAGAAATTGAAAAAACTTCAAAAATTTACGTCATCATTTGAAATAGCATAAAAAAGAAATTTTTTTCCTAATTGAAAAAAATGGAAAAAAACATGTTAAAACCTTTAAATAAAATAAAACATGAAAGTGAAATAATTCGAGATAGCACAGATTCAATCTCCCCTAAGCCAAGGGTCATTGGTAACTAACCAAAAGAAGCAACCTTATAACATACGATAAACATGAACCCAACAACAACAATAATGGGAAAAGAAAACGCCAATAAAGTCTCAGATGGGCTACTTGTCATCATCATCGACATAAACAGATAAAAAAAGATGCATCCGTAGACCCTAACATGGGCATCAACCCAGTAGCAATATAATTGAAAGCATCAACAAAATCTCTGATAAGGGTAAGCTCATCATCATTGAATTGTTATAAAATAGATACGTGTTTAAAGCGTAACATGAAAATCAGCTCAGGCATAACATCAACAGCGTAACATGAAAATCAGCTCAGGCATAACATCAACAAACAAACAAAAATAAAAAACAACAACAGATCCTCAAATGAGGTAATTCTCATCATCATCAACAGAACAAAGGTCCCAATAAATGCATCAGTTAATAACAATAAGCTCTACCACCACCGCCAAAATAGGGTTTACGCAGGTGGGATTGGTCTAGTAGGGTAGAGACACAACCAAAAACACAATCATTAAACCACCATCTAAAATGTAGATCTAAATATCCTAAAAGGGTAGGAAACAAATGTGATGACTAAAGGAAACAAAGCCAGTCATAAAACCACTATCACCACCATGAACCATTGTGCACTGCCACTTGCTCCACCTCAACCATACAGAAAGGCGAAGCGGTGACAAGGTCGACTAACAGATCGAATTCTCTTTAAAGAAGAAAGACACCGCCATAGAACACTCATCGACAAAGATATAGCCATCGACATAGATATAGAGCATGGATGAGAGATGATGTCATACTGGTTCATTCCCGGAGCCACACTCTCTCTCTATGAAAGAAAGGCACCGCCTTATCATAGAGTTGACAAAAGAGACGGGTGTAAGGTTATATAAGAAGGCTGATGCAACCAAAGCAACCCAAGGCTTCCTGCATGCATGCACTATGTACAAGGTAGAAGTTGCTTTGAAAGTTTTACATTCTGCATAGAAAATATTCTAATTGTAAAATCTCTCGAAGCCAAAGACCAGATCTTCCGAAGCCAAAAGATAAAGTCTTTCGAACCTTCAAGGACAAAGTCTTCCGAAGCCAAATGAAGAGATGACCGATTTCTTCCGAAGACAGAGGAGAATATGCTTTCCTCAGATGTAATTTTGTATAAAGCTCACCCACTTTCCGCCGTAACTCTGAAGACTCATCAACTTGCATGAGTTGGTGAAAAGGTCCATGCTTTTACAACTATACGTTAAGGTCTAGAGTCTGTAACTTTCTACTTTATGTACTTTTATCCTTATTTTAAGATATTAGGATGTGAGCGATGGTATATCATAGTCACTAGTCAAAAGGAAATCTTCCTTTTGACTCTACATTGATTTTGTTGTCTATCAATGTTTCCAACTAGTTTTCAAAGTATAGCCGGTTGTAGGATGTAGTATAAAGTATCTCAGGGTCTTGTATTTTATTTTATGCATTGTAACACTTGTAAAAGAACTTTAGATTAATATACATCATTCTTGAAAACCAAATATATTATTCTTGATTTCTGTCTCCTTGTTTACTTGTGTTCTTTGTATCTCATACTCAAACCCGATTCCCCATTTTATCAGTTAAGTGTTCTAACTCTCTCCTCCTTGTGAGATTAATTGTATTGACCTCCCTTAACCAGTCCCACATTGGAATCAGAGCTTTCCAGGCTCATGATTATAAAATCTCACCATCTTAAATCTTCAGTTCTCACAAAACACTTACCATCTCAAATGGCAGCTTGTAAATCTGATATGGAAACCTGTACCATGGTAAAGTCCCCACTGATCAATCCTGATGATTTTGATACTTGGTGCTTAAGAATAGAAGGCTTCATAAAGTCACAAGATAGCTAGATATGAGAGTCTGTTACCTCAGGACCTTACATTCCATGCACATCTTCAGCTGCTTCTAGAGGTGGCATGATACCAAAAGAAGTGGCTAACTACTCTAAAGAAGATAGAAAATGAATAGATCTTGATCAAAAGGCCATGACTGCACTCTAAACTGCTCTTCCAAATGCCATCTACAGAGGCTTCAAGAAGTGCCAGACTGCCAAGCAACTATGGGATGCACTGAAGCTTATGTATGGGTGTCTAATGAAGCCAAAGAAAACAAGAAAGACCTTCTGAAGTAGCAGTTTGAGAATTTCACCTTCAAAACAGGCGAAACCATGATCAACAATACTTCAGGTGCCCCGAAATATCAAAGCAACCAACTTAGTAATAACGGGATCAAGTTAGGAAATAAAAATATATAAATAAATAAATATGGATTATGGACCCAATTGGATCCATGAATTAAGTGATACATGGGCTTATGAGCCTAATACCACCCTTAAACATCCCTAATCAGGTATGACAACACACACTTACAACCCAAGCAACAAAGTATTCTTGAGAGAGTAGAGAGAGAAAGTGACCCATTTGTGTGATAACTTATATGCTAGTGAAACTGATAGCGAATCTGCCAGCGAAACTACCAGCGAATCTGCCAGTGAAACTACCAGCGAAATTGTTGGCGAAACTATGTAGAGAATGACCCATTTGTGTGATAACTTATATGCAGACTGTGTGACCTGATCGTAGTCTAGGCAACTTAGACTCAAGGTTACTTATCGACCAGGGGAGTTCTAAATCCCCTTATTTACCAGTTTTTCCACGTTTTAGGGCTATTATGCGTAGTAAACCTAAGATTTTCAAGAAAAGATTTCAAGAGGTTTTAACAAGAAAATAAATTTTCTATAACAAAAGATGCTATATAAAGTCCTCAAAATAACAAAAAATTCACGCTGACCTAGCACCCCGCCCACATCAGAGGCGTTACCCCTTAGACCCCACTAGGGGCTACTGCCCCCACAACCCCGCAATCAAGGGCAGCCCCCACAACTCATTGTTGCTGAAATGTGAATGTATAGACTAAGAGTTCATTTCTTATCATATATAAGTATATGTATAACTAAAGATGGAAGTGAAACTTAAAGAATTGTTATTGAGCTCATAACTGTAGGATTCTATGTGCCCAAGACACTTAGAATATTGACGTGGTTAGTACGTTATGATCCAAGTCGGGGTACACCCATTAACAAGCTTAAGCAAACACCAATTAATATTTAATTGATGATATGATCATGCAATTAAATATTTACACCAAATTTAGAAAAACTGGGTTTTCTAAATAAGTTGCATATGAGATGGAACAATTTATTAGGATATTTTGTTCAATGATATTATTTGAAGTGTTATTTAAATTAGTTGTATAACACCAAATAATAATGAGAGTATACCACTTAAACAATTAAATGGTTAATTGTTACAAGATTAGATATATGTGTGTTTAATTAAAAGCAAAAGAAAATCAATTGTTTCATCCTTGAAACCGTACCCTCACATGCATGTGTGAGACTTTTCTTTTGGTCTTTGATTCTCTTGGTAAGATGAATCCACTAGCTTGTCTTTGGGAAGAACAAGCACATGCACCATGTCTCCACTAATTAGTCTTTTATACTCTCACATTCTCATTATTCACAAGAGGCAAGACAACACAATTTTCAGCTCCTCTCTCTCTCTATTTCACGAAAATAGGCAGCAACATGAATGTTTGATTAGAGCTGATTTTGAGCTATCTTCATGTTGTTCTTGGTGTGAGGTTCTTGTACTCCATGATTATGATTCTCATATACATGCAACTAACAACAAGAACTCTTTAATTCTCTCCAAGAGGCTACGGTTTTCTTTCAGCAGAAAAAAGGGTTTTCTGTAGAAAATTGAGGGTTTTGAAGTTGTTTTGGTGATAATCTACCTGACAAGATGGTGTGTTTGCAAGGAGCTTGGGGTATACTAGTTGAGGACTTCTATCCTTGAAGTCTTGGCTGCATTTGGGACATCTCCATCATCATCAAACATCGCTTTTGGTGGACTTTTTGCTGCTGCAGTAAGGTATATCATAGCTCAATAAAGCTGTGATTTTATGTGCATTTGCATATGTTCATAGCTTGTATATTCACATAAATGATCCTTTGTTCTTTGGGTTTGTTTTATACATCAATATGGTCATCTAATGAACATATTTTTCAGCTTATAAACATGGTTATAATGCTTTACTTCCGCTGCGTTTTCAGAAAGTTTAAGAGGTTAAACTATGATTTTATGTTCTAACAAACCCAACAATGGCATCAAGAGCCGGTTATTTGAATAGCTTGCTTGTTCTTGTCCTTTAAAAATTAGGTTTAAAGGATGATTATAAACTTAGTATAGGCTGATTTTGGGCTGCTATGTTTTGTTTGAATGATTCCCCAAACTTTCAAGGTCATATCACACATGCTAGTGATTAGACCTTGAAAGATATATATTATGAAATGTTGATTGTTTGGACAATGTTTAAAACCCAAAATTTCAGTTTACGTTGGCTGAAATTTGGTGGTTTTAAGTGGGGTTTCATTATATGTTTGGATGATATGATCATTTGATGTTAGTGTGCATAACCTAGCCATTGGCCTTGTGTTGTTTGGATGCTTGCAATGTTTGTTTTGGTTGTTTTCAATTGGGTTGTAATATTATTCTTTTGTGCTTTGTTTAAAAATGTAATTTGTCTATTTATTCATTGGGATGTAATAATAGATTAGGAGTGTTTTTTCTTTTACTAGAAATATGTATTAGGATATATATTTTGTAAAAGAAGATGCTCGGGAAGGAAGCACAAGAAGAAGACACAAAAGAAGGACTTGAAGCATATGGATGCAAGTTCAAGTGGGAGTCTATGAAGACATCTATTTTGTGTTGTATTCAACCCTTAGGAAAGACCAAATGACCACACTTGTGATGGCAAACAAGTGTGGTCACAATAGTAGCTATGGTTATGCACATTATGGTTGTTTATATTATGCTTGTTTGGTTGTTTGTTGTATGATTGTTGTTTGATATTTGGATATGCATAACAAACTCATTAGCAAACTTAACAAGCTGAAAATTTATGGTTTCTAATCATTAAGTGGTTAATAAAAGGTTATTAAAAGGATTAATGATTTAATAAAAGAGGTTTTATTAAAAATAAACCATAGGATACCTTGTATTTGCATTTGAAAGCATGCAAATACAAGGTATATAGAGTTTTCAAAACTAGAATTAATGAAAACCAAAAATCCCTTTTGAAACAAGTTTAACACCATCCTTTTACACGACACTCGAATCACTTGAGAACTATTTGTGGGATAAAGGTCACCTAACCACTTATAGGGAACTTGTGTGTTTGAGGTGAGTCTAACATACTTGTGGGATAAAGGTCACCTAACCGCTTGTATGTGAAAACTCATATGTGTGTGTAAGTAGGACTACTTGAATTGGAAACCATGTGCATAGGGTCACCGAAGCATGGCGTACAATGGTGTTGATAGGATTAAACATGTCAACCAAACATAAGATGTTTAACCGATCTCATAAAGGCTGGAAGTTGCAAAAGGTTGCAATTGTCAAATATTGACTACCTTGTTAAATTAAATAATGGGATAAAGGTCACCTAACCATTATTCGAGTGTAACGTTGGATTCTAGATTTTAATTATTAATTGTCTATGAGACATAAAAGGGTATTAATAATTAAAATAAAATTTTAAGAAATACTAATAAGAACTTTGTAAATTTTGTAGAATGGCCGCAAACAATAATGCTACCACCCCGACCGTCCGTACCCTATCACCAAGAATCGTTATCAAAATGAGTAAAGACCTATGTCCTTGACGATCCCATGTCTCACCAACCAACTCTATTAATGTTAAGGCCTTTTGACGATTGGCTTAAGCACATTAAGGATTCTGTGCAAGTTTCCTACCTCATGTTGGGAATATGATTCCCGAACTCCAAAAGGGTTTGGAACATCATAGGGAATATGAATGATAATCTAGTTGAAGGAAATGTTCCTTCAACAAACTTTAATAAGATTGCTTCGAAACGGTTCAAGCACTTTGTTGGATCATGATAAGGCTGGTGCAACCAAAACCACTTCATAGTCACTTTTGGTGCTACATTGAAGGGCTTCCGAAGCCAAGCAAGAGATCTTCCGAAAGTCTGAGGAACAACAGCTGAAGATATCTACTGAAGGCAAAAGCTGAATTCAACTGCTGAAGACAACAGCTGAAGCCAACAGCTGAAGACTATCTTCCGAAACAAAGTCTGAGCTTCCGAAGACAAAGTCTGATGAAAGAGCTGAAGACAAAGTCTGAGCTTCCGAAGACAAAGTCTGATGAAAGAGCTGAAGACAAAGTCTACTTCCGGAGACAAAGAAGACTCCAAGCCTCGGAAGAAGCAGTCTTCCGAAGTATAAGTGCCTTCGGAAGAAGTTATACTTCCGAAGCACTTTATCCTTCAGAAGACATTGCTATGTCCAGCAGATAAAAGTATGGTCCTTGTCTGTCCGCTGCAGACCTCTGATACAGCATGGCATCTTCCTAAAGAGCCATGTTGTTGACATACTTTATTCTACTGTTCACCTTTTTATGATAGTACATGTTACCAACTTTAGTTGGTGACAAAAGGTAAGTCAGGGACATGTCCTGACTACCAACTCTCAGGTAAAATGTCTGAAAGACCTCACCTAGAGTCTTGTAGTATAGATGTAAGGTTAGAGGTGTCCAGCTGGTATCAAAGTATACCCGGCTGTAGGTAGTATTATATATATCTTCTCCCTGTAACTCTTTAGATAAGTGATTTGCATCCAAGAGTCTTGTAATCCTTTGAGTTGAGAAGCAATATATAAAAGTACCTTGAAAATTTACTTGCTGTGTTAATTTTCTTACTGCTTGTTACTTGTTATATTGTGATCAACTCTTCATAGACTACTTGCTGAGTGTTGTTCACAGTGAGTTGAGAGAAAAACCACCCATAATCGATCCTGCAATTGGTATCAGAGCACCAGGCTCTTGATTGTGAGATCTTACCATCCAAATCAACCTGTTTTTCACTCTTCACTACAAACCACTCACTCAAATGGCTGCTCTCTCCAAGGCTGATATGGAAACCGGTACCATGACCAAGTCCCCACTGATCACCCCTGAAGACTTGACACATGGTGTATCAGAATGGATGGCTTCATCAAGTGTCAAGATTCAAGGATGTGGGACTCTATTGTCAATGGTCCTTTCATACCAAGCACCACTTCTGCCACTGGTAATCGCATCATTCCAAAAGATGTTGATGATTACTCAGAAGAAAACAGGAAGAGAATAGAGCTGGATCAAAGGGCTATGACTTCTCTCCAAACTGCTCTCCCCAACTCCGTCTACAGACGCTTCAAGAAGTGCAAAACTGCCAAAGATTTATGGGAAGCACTGAAGCTGATGTATGAAGGATCCAAGGAAACCCAAGAGAACAAGAAGGATCTCTTGAAGCAGCAGTTTGAGAACTTTACTTTCAAGGCTGGTGAGACCTTGACTCAACAATACTTCAGGTATGTTGAGCTAGTAGATACTCTGGAGGATATTGGAGTAGCTCTTGAGAACAGAGACATAGTTAGGAAGTTCATGTCTTCCCTTCCTAAACTATGGATACATTACTGTGTTGTAATCAAGAGAACTTCGGACCTTAAGACTCTTTCTCTGACAGAGTTGTATGGTATCCTAAGTGCATTCCAGATGGAGATGAACATGCAGAACTCCTCTGGTCACTCCAATAACCAACTGAGTTCAGCCCTTCATGTGGTTGAAAGGGAAATCACGGAACCACAACATCAGTTGCTGTGTTACCCTGACAACTCACACAGCGGACCTTACATTACTCTACCTGAGACTCCAAAGTCTCAAAAGGTTCAACACAACTCCTCTCAGGATAGTTGTGCCTTTGTCTCTGGAAGTGGACACTCTGGTGATTTTCAATACTGCTTTGATGATCTTGAGTGCTTCAGTCCAGATGATGTGGAGTATATGGATATTGTCCAGCAGATGGCTCTTTTAACTTACAGAGCGAAGAAGTTCTTCAAGAGAACTGGAAGGCAATTCCCTCAAAACCCAGTCAACAGCAGGTTTGGGTCTGATAAAAGCAAAGCAAAGTGTTACAACTGCAACCAACTTGGTCACTTTGCTAGGGAATGCAAGGCTCCCAAGAACAACCCGGGAACCCCATAGGCCTCCACACATCCCACTGCTTCATAGCATGAAGAGAAGTCAACTGAAACAGCTGCTGTGGCTCAAGAAGTTGACTGGAGCTTCATGGTACAGGATGTGACTCCTGCTCAAGCACTCATGGCCAGAACAGACGATGATCAGGTATATGAACATCTTTGTACTGCTGCCTGTATTGCTAAAGTTAAACTTTATAAGGATTACATTTTGGAAATCAGATCTGAGGTTGAGTCTTTAAATGTGCTAAAATCTGATTTTATGAGAGCTGAATCTGACTATCAAAAGAAAATTGAGGAGTTAGAGAAAACTGTGTCTCTTTTAAAACATGAAAAGACTAATTATAAGACTCAAATTAAAGATCTGATATCCAAACTATCTGAGGTTCAAGCCCAGTTGGTCACAGCTGAGGCTCAGGCCAGGAAGCAAGCTATTGCTGAGCAAAGCTTCCAAACTATTCTTGCATCAACCTCTCATTCCAAAATGTTTTATGAAAACAAAGAAGGGTGGGAACCAATGAAATAGCTCCACCACACTCTTATGAGTCTATTAGACTACCTAGATGTGGTACTGAAGAGCAAGAGGTTCCAACTGCTGACCCTTCTCTATTGGAACTAAAGGATGAGGCAAAAATAGTAGCCACCACAGGGGAGAAACAGGAGGATACACTCATCTCCACCTGTGAAGACCAAATCCTAACCACCAAGGCAAGAAGAAGCAGAGCTAAAGCTGCTAGAAGGACTGCCAAGAAGGTTGCAGAGTCCAAGCTTAAGATCAACCCAAAGCAAAAGGGTGTCTTCATTTCTGCCGGATTTCAAGTGGTAGGTACTTCTGATTCAGGAAAGGAGTGTAATACCAGCACTCCTGTCCTACTGAAGGATCAGAAGTTGAAAGGGAAAGTTTCTGATGAAGAGAAGAAACCCAAGAAACAGCAACCTGCAAGTTCCCAGAAGACTAACATTGCCTGCATAATGTGTGGTCTGCACAACCATATGGCTAAAGATTGTTACTACAATCCAGCAAGCACACATTATGCAAATAATGTTAGAAAAGAAGGAGTCAGAGAAGGTTTCTCAGTTGGACCACTTCAAAAGGTCCAAATGATGAAAAGGGAATGTTGGTCTCGGAAGCCAAGTTGCTTTCGGAAGAAACTACTTCTTCCGAAGGGAAAATGGCTTCGGAAGCCAAACCTTCTAAGGTTCGGAAGAACAAGAAGGCTCCCTTGAAACCATCTCAGAAGAAGACTACTTCGGAAGAAAAGGTGGTGAAGACTTCTTCCGAAAAGAAAGAAGCTTCGGAAGAAGGCCATGCTGCACAAGCTTCAACAAGCTCATCTTCAAAGATCAACCAAGGGATGGATTGGAAGATCAAGGAAGATGCTGCAGCCCAAACCTCTTCTTCAACAATGACCTCTATTGAACCCCAATGCATATCTTTTGGTTCAATTATGTCACTATCATTGGAAGAGCCCAAGACCAGCAAGACTTGGGCTTCCAAACAAAACTAACATCTCATCTTATGTGCAGGGACGTCCATTTGACAAGAACAACAATGTCTGGATTGTAGATAGTGGATGCTCCAGGCACATGACAGGGAACAGATCTCTCCTTCAACAATTCCAGAACTTTGATGGAGTGCCTGTCCAATTGGGAGGTGAGGCCGGAGGATATATTTCTGGCAGAGGAAGTATATCCAATGGCATAATAAACATTGACAAAGTTCACTTTGTCAAACAGCTTGAACACAATCTGTTAAGTGTTTCTCAATTCTATGATCAGAAGCATCAGATGCTCTTCACAGAACATGAGTGCATTATCCTCAAACCAGGGATGACAATTCCTCCGGAATTGGTGCTTCTTAGATCGCCCAGGAAAGGGGATATGTACAAGCTGGATATGAACAATGCTTCTCCTATGGGTGAAGTATCATGCTTTCTTTCCAAAGCTGATAGTGATGAGTCAACACTATGGCATAAACGCATGTGTCATGTGAATTTTAAAACAATGAATAAATTGGCTAAAAATAACTTGGTACATGGTTTGCCTAAAAAGGAATTTTTCTGCAAAGATAACTGTGTTGCATGCCTGAAAGGGAAACAACACAGATCATCTCATAAATCCAAATGTGTTAACTCTATCACTACTCCATTACACTTATTGCACATGGATCTCTTTGGACCCACAAGTATAATGAGCATTGGAAGGAAATCATACTGCCTTGTGATAGTTGATGATTTTACAAGATTTACATGGGTATTCTTTTTAAGAAGTAAAGATGAAACTGCTGAAACTTTAAAATCTTTTATTCTTAAAATAGAAAATCAAATTGATCACAAGGTTAAGATCATTAGAAGTGATCAAGGGACTGAGTTTAAGAACTTCGTTCTTGACTCATTCTGTGACTCAAAAGGGATTGCCAGACAATACAGTGCTCCCAGAACTCCTCAACAAAACGGTGTTGCTGAGAGGAGGAACAGGACACTTATTGAGGCTGCTCGGACCATGTTAGCTGATTCAAAGCTGCCTCTAACATTCTGGGCAGAGGCAGTCAGCACTGCATGCTATGTGCAGAACAGGGTTCTTGTAGTTAAGCCCCATGGAAAAACCCCTTATGAGTTATGGAACAAGAGGCCACCGTTCATTGGCTTTCTAAGGTCCTTTGGCTGCAGGTGTACCATACTTAACACAAAGGACAACTTAGCAAAGTTTGCTGAGAAGTCGGATGATGCTATCTTTATTGGATACTCTTCTAGCTCTAAAGCTTATAGAGTATACAATATCAAGAATCAACAATTTGAGGAATCATCCAATATAGTTGTTAATGAGCACACTCCTTGTGTTAGGGGGAATGGACCTGAGAATATCTTTGATTTAGAATTGTTTCCAAACTATTCTAAACCATCTTATGAGAATGTTTCAGCTAGAACAGGTGCTCAAGAGAATGCTGATGCTGATGCAAGTCAACTGTTTGAGCTTCCCAGACCTCTTCCAAATTCTCCAAGAGCTGAAAGGCAACAAGCTTCAAGCATTCACAGATCTGATAGTGTAACTATCTCCAGGAATAATGAAGCTTCAGCAAGTAATCACTTGATCAACCTCAAAGTTCTTCAGGTGATCCATTACAACACCAGGTTGAGGGAAGTAGTATTCTGAAGGAACAGGCAACTGTTAATCCTACTGCACAACCAACCATTGATGATGTTTCTCAATCATTCAATCAGTCCTCATTGAATGACTTTGAAAGAGCAGTTGGACAGAGTGATCCAGTTCCTGATCAGAATATGTCTAACCTAGACTTATCTCTGCAACTGGAAGTGATTCCTCGTCTTAGGATTCACAACACTCATCCAACTGAGAACATCATAGGGAATGTCTCTCAGGGTGTGAGAACAAGAGGACAAACTCATCATGGGAATGTCTGCTTGTACTCATGCTTCTTGTCTCAGATGGAACCAAAGAAGGTAGAAGATGCCTTAAAGGATAGTAGTTGGGTTAAATCGATGTAGGAGGAGCTGCTTCAATTCAGAAGACAAAAGGTCTGGAATCTATGCCCACTACCATCTGGTCAAGTACCCATAGGCAGTAAATGGGTGTTCAGGAACAAGAAAGATGATAGAGGCTTTATTATCAAGAACAAGGCAAGACTAGTAGTTCAAGGATACACCCAGGAGGAAGGAATCGATTATACTGATGTCTTTGCACCTGTTGCAAGACTTGAGGCAGTTAGGATCTTCCTTGCTTATGCTGCATCCAAGAACTTCACAGTCTACCAACTTGATGTCAAGTGTGCTTTTCTATATGGGGATATAGATAGGGAAATCTATGTATGTCAACCTCCAGGATTTGAAGACCCACAGCACCCCAACTACGTGTGCAAACTGGATAAAGCTCTATATGGGCTGCACCAAGCACCTAGGCTGTGGTATGAGACCTGTCTCAGTTTCTCCTGAAGAATGGATACACTAGAGGTACCATCGACAAGACTCTTTTCATCAGAAAGAGTGGAGAAGACATTTTGCTTGTACAAGTCTACGTTGATGACATCATATTTGGTTCTTCAAACGACCAAATGTGCAAGGACTTTGAAAGCATAATGAAGCAGAAGTTTGAGATGAGTTCCATGGGAAAAATGGATTTTTTTCTTGGAATTCAGGTGAAACAGATGAAGGAAGGGTTCTGCATCAGTCAATCTAAGTATGTCTCAGACATCTTAGATAGATTTGAAATGAAGGATTGTAAACCAGCCAAGACACCCATACCCAGAAACCATAATCTTTGCCCTGACCTTGAGGGGGAGGATACTGATCAACATTAGTATAGAGCAATCATTGGTTCTCTGATGTATCTCACTGCTAGTAGACCAGATATCATGTTTGCCACATGCATTTGTGCAAGATATCAGGCTGCTCCAAAGGTGTCTCACCTAGCTGCTGCAAAGAGAATCCTCAGATACCTTAAAGGAGCACCTAAACTAGGTCTATGGTATCCAAGAAATAGTGATTTTAATCTCTATGGATACTCTGACAGTGACTATGGTGGCTGCAATATTGACAAGAAATCAACATCAGGAGGATGTCAATTTCTTGGTGGAAGGATTATCTCATGGCAATGCAAGAAACAATCCTGTGTCTCTACATCAACTGCTGAAGCTGAATACATTGCTGCTGCTAGCTGCTGTGCTCAACTGCTATGGATTCAAAATCAGGTGTTAGACTATGGATTCAACTTCATGACTACTCCTATCCATATTGACAACAATAGTGCTATCTCCATTACTGAGAATCCGGTGAAGCACTCCAAGACAAAGCACATCGATATCAGGTATAATTTCATTAGAGCTATTCATGAGAAACATCTGATCAAGTTAATCAAAGTTGACTCAAATGAACAATATGCCGATTTGTTCACAAAGGCATTTGATGAACAAAGATTTAAGTATCTCATATCAGCAATTGGGATGATAAACATTGAATAACTACCTCTTTTGAAAACCTTTTTAATGTGTAAAGTCTTGTGTCAATACAGTTTAAGCCCTGTTACAAAAGATCTTTAAATCATTCCAAGTGTAAATTCCTTCTGAAGAGGAATTAACTCTCGGAAGATATTCTTGAATATCTTCCGAAGCCAAATTCCTCAATGGAAATTTTCTTCTCGGAAGAGTTTTTGGTCTCGGAAGAAGCGATTGATCTTACATCAGATCTACTTCCGAAACTTATACAACTCTCCATTCGGAAAGACAACCTTACCCTCAGAAGCAATGCCTTGCTTCGGAAGATAAAGTGCCTTCAAAGGACAATTTTACCTTCGGAAGCAATATTGTGCTTCGGAAGAGAAATTGCCTTCGGAAGAAAATTACCTTCGGAAATGTTTTACCCTCGGAAGTAAAGGTTTTTACATGTAACGGATATCTTTTGGGCCCCACTCTGTAAAAAGTAAAGATTTTGTCCATGATGGTCAGATTATTTAAAATTATCCTTGCCGCCACTATCATTTCTCCGCCATAAACCACCATACCACCCACAGTAACCCCAAACAGTTACCCTATTACCGCCACTACCACAATTCAACCCCTTTTAAATAATCTTGACTGATCAATTTCATCTTCTTTTACCACTTTACAGCCCTAACTATTCCCTTCACTGTCAAACCTTCAATTTCACCCAAATTTCAAGCTTACCTTTTCTTCAATGGCGCTAAACCCTCAGCATAACCAAGTCGCATTACTTGATTCATCAAGGGATGCCGACTTCACCCAAATCATCACATTTCTTGCCGAATCCACATACCTCACTGCACTTACAGTTAACCCCACCGTATACTCCAACCATATGTCCGAATTCTGGAGCAACGGTCAAACTGCAGTTTTGAATGGGGTTCGAGTCCTGAGAACCTGCATTTGTGGCCAAGAGTTGGTCATCACTGAACAACTCATCAGGGAGCATCTCGAGCTTCATGATGATGGGGCTCCTACTGAGTTCCCCAAAGAAGACTTGGAAGGCACTTATATCCTCATGGGATATGGAGGAGATGTCAGCAGATCAACCGTGTACAAGTTTAATTTCTCTTACCATTGGAAGTTCCTGTTGCATATTATCCTGCATTGCCTCTCCAACAAATCAGGGGGTTGGGATCAAATCCCATATGAACTAGGATGCCTAGTTCATGGGTTGGTGAGAGGTCTTCGCTTCAACTACTCATGATTTGTGTTGACCAACCTTATCGGAAATCTGAGCAGGGATACATTCTTCATGTATCCCCAATTTATTCAACACTTAATCAACTGTGAGATGGAACCGAGCAAGCTTGTCTGCGCAGCTTCTCTCACTGTTCCACAAGTGAGACCTACCATCTTCAAGATACTGAAGAAGATGTCCGCCAACTTCACTGGAAGGTACACTCCACTACCTCCAGAGATGACTGAGCGCATAGCTCCTGGTGACATCCCTGTTATCCCCACAGGTGATGAACCCACACCAGCAACATCCACCATAATGCCAAAACCTTCTTTACCCATCAAAGATACATACCAGAGACATCCAAAATGAACCCTTGTTCAATCTACTCTGATTGAACAAGCTCCTCCTGTTCACACCCAAAGGGCTAGAGTGGAATCATGGGCTCCCACTCAGTCCGAGGTCACACCATCCTTCACAATTGACCTCAATGTGGGTTTTGAGCCTCCTCAGTCTCAAACCCCTGAGCCCGAACCCCAAGCCTTAAGCCCACAGGGTGAGTCTCTACACTCCCCTGTGCAGCCTTCTAGGGACAGCCCCACCATAGGCTCAATGCCTGTAGACATTGATCTAGGTCCCGGGTCAGTAGGACTAACCACCCTCTCTTTCACTGACCTTTTACTCCGCACTGATAAAGAGATTACATCTCTCCATGGCCATGAAGTTGATCTACAACACCCTCTAAAAGATCAACAGAGCCAAGAGGGATCCCTTGTCTCTAACCCCCATCAGAAGCCAATTACTGAGGTGTGTCCCACTGATATGGAGGGGACTCATGTAGACTCAGCTGCCACTACTCAGAGTCTCTCATTGAGCTCTCAGGACAGTGGTAACATAATTAGGACTGAGTCTATGGCAACTTTGCCCATAGACATCTCTGAAAGAGATGACTCTGAGCAAAGGAAACCAGGGTGCCAAGAAGCCACATCTGGTGGTGAGAGTAAGCATACTAGGTATGTTATCTCATCTCCCCGTGATTCTTCTCATGAAGATGAGGGAAGTATGCAACTAACACTTCAGTACTTGCTTTCTAAGGTCTCCAACCTGGAATCACAGGTGAGGATCTTAGAATCAAGGACTGCCACTCAGCAACTTGAGATCAACACTCTCAAGGCTAAACTAGCTGAGAAACAGACGGAGAGGTCTGTTAGGCATGTACCAATTCAGGTCTCATTGACTTCTTCCTCTAGCTCATCTAGCTCTCAAGATGATGCTACCAAAAAGGGGGAGAAAGTTCAGAGACAAACACTTGAGGAACGACAGACCAAATTCGTTTCTTCCCAACTCATCACACTACCTGAGTCATCTCAATCCTTTCTAGACATTGACTCAAAGATGCTTCAAGATCTCTACAAACTTTTCACAAAGTTTGCATTGAGATCGTCCCTAGAACAGCCCAGCCCTAACACCACACTTATATACTTTGGGGCTGAGGAGCTTCAAAGACTGACTGCACCTTCTACCACTGTGGAAGAAGTTGGTCAACCTAAGGTCCACATGGAACCCGAGATTAGCTTCGAAGGGGAAATGGGGACTGATGGCCCAGCAACTGAAACAGATGGGACAGAACTTGCAGCAGTCTCATCTTCTGAAGCTCAAGCTGAAGCTTTCCGAAGCCTACATGGAAGCCTCGGAAGAACAAGAAAAATCTTCCGAAGCCGAAATAGAAGCTGCGGAAGGCTTATTTAAGATGTTCGAGGAACAGACCATCACAGATGTTATTGCTGAAATAGCATCTGAGGTGAGCAGGGAGGACATTTCTGACATTCCTCCAACCCAAACACCAGCTGAACTTCTCTCTCAATCACAACCCTCCATCCAAGAACCACCACAGTCAAGCACTGCCAAAGACAAAGGAAAACGAAAATTGACTGCGGAAGAGCTTCAGGAGGAGGAGAGGATTGAGAAGGCCAAAAAGAAAGGTAGGTTTCCTACTGAAAAGTTGCTAGCTGCTAGTTCTAAGGCAGCAGCAGCCAATCAGGAAGAAATCAACCAGAAGAGAAGAACAGCACTCATTGACCAGCTCATCAGTCTAGGAGCTGCTAATGAGGAGATACTCCTGCTACCACTAGAGGAGTTGGTGGCTTTGGAGAGGTCAACCAGGCTACAACAAGAAAAAGAAGCCAGGTTGGCCTTGGAGAGAAAAGAAGAAGAGCGAAGGGAGGCAGCCCTGAAGCTGAGAGAGGATAGGATCAAGTTCCTACTCTCAAGAGGCTTCAGTCTTCCTGAACTGTCTCCTCATGATGATGACATGATCCTGCTGCTCCATAACAAAGAGCAGGATCAAATGGAGGATGAAAGGAAGAAGGCTGCTAGGGAGAAGTTGAGGGAAAAGAAGAGGAGGGAGGAAGAGAAGGAGGTCACTGCCACGAAGAAGTCCAATGACAAAGCCTGGATGAAGGACTATCTCCGGGCTCATGGCTTCTCTGGTAGGCAGGTGGGACCTATTCCGAAAGGACACTCCAGGGATAGTCAGTGAAATCAAAGCTGACATCCGTTTGGGGAAGAGAAGGGAGATGTACAGGAGGGTACAGGGAACGGTCTCAACCCCAGCCACTCAACCACAGCCACAACCCACACCAGAACCAACCCTTTTCCCATCAAAACCGAACCCACTGATGAAACCTTCACCCCTCAACCCACAAGTCTACCCAAACCTACCACATCACCTCAACCACCCAAACTACCCATCCTAAAACCCAAGACACAACCCAAAACCACTAAACCTAAGCCTACCCAACAAGAACCAAGACCATCCCCTCAGCCTCCTCAACATCTCTCCTTTGAGGAAATAAAGGAGTTCAAGACGAGGCTCATCAACTGCACCACATTGAGCAGCATCTCCTGTGAGGGAGAGCTTATCAACATCACCTATGTTGATAACTCTTCAAGCTCCCTCACCCTAGGCCAATTTCTTAGTTGCCTAGAGACACTTTGGGCCAGGCTGCAAGACTTCTTGGTCTCAACTCCGATATCCTCAATGCTGAGGAGAAGAGACTAAGAAGGAGACTGGTGACTCTGCTAGATACCAGGAAAGAGGACAGGATTTCTGGTCAATCTCCTGGACCTAGAAATGCTATAATCCAGTGGAGGTTCGATGAACCTTCTCACAACTTTGTTATGGAAAGGGAGAATGGTGAAACCAACAGGCTTAATGCCACTTCTCTATTGCATCTCAGCAGATTTGATCTTGCTGAGCTTGCAGAGATGCCATTCTCCAATCCTCCAACTCTGAGACTGCTGCACACATCAGAAACCATATCAGCGGTCTCCACTTGGCTGAACGAAGTAGAAGAGCCAAGATTGAAGAAGAGTTGAAGTTGAAAGGAGTGGAAGACAAGGAAAGACCAACCACCAAAGGCACAGCCTTTCTACAGATGGTGGAAGGTCCTGAATTGGAACCAATAGTTCGATGGGAATATGACTATACTTCCCATCAACTAACTCTTTTCAGAGGGCCACAACAGAGGGTACACATAATCCAAGGTGACAGAGTAGAGGTTCTGTCCACCAAGGATCTGTACAAGATTCTCAGCACCACAGCAGGAAAGAATGAAGACACTGACAAACACTTACTTTCATTGGTGCTGAGAGCTTTGAGAAGAAGAGAGAAGTGAAGTTTTGGTAGCATCAGCCTAAGGGGAGTTTGTTGGATCATGATAAGACTGGTGCAACTAAAACCACTTCATAGTCACTTTTGGTGCTACATTGAAGGGCTTCCGAAGCCAAGCAAGAGATCTTCCGAAAGTCTGAGGAACAACAGCTGAAGATATCTACTGAAGGCAAAAGCTGAATTCAACTGCTGAAGACAACAGCTGAAGCCAATAGCTGAAGACTATCTTCCGAAGACAAAGTCTGATGAAAGAGCTGAAGACAAAGTCTGATGAAAGAGCTGAAGACAAAGTCTGCTTCCGAAGACAAAGAAGACTCCAAGCCTCGGAAGAAGTAGTCTTCCGAAGTATAAGTGCCTTCGGAAGAAGTTATACTTCCGAAGCACTTTATCCTTCAGAAGACATTGCTATGTCCAGCAGATAAAAGTATGGTCCCTGTCAGTCCGCTGCAGACCTCTGATACAGCATGGCATCTTCCTAAAGAGCCATGTTGTTGACCATACTTTATTCTACTGTTCACCTTTTTATGATAGTACATGTTACCAACTTTAGTTGGCGACAAAAGGTAAGTCAGGGACATGTCCTGACTACCAACTCTCAGGCAAAATGTCTGAAAGACCTCACCTAGAGTCTTGTAGTATAGATGTAAGGTTAGAGGTGTCCAGCTGGTATCAAAGTGTACCTGACTGTAGGTAGTATTATATATATCTTCTCCCTGTAACTCTTTAGATAAGTGATTTGAGTCCAAGAGTCTTGTAATCCTTTGAGTTGAGAAGCAATATATAAAAGTACCTTGAAAATTTACTTGTTGTGTTAATTTTCTTACTGCTTGTTACTTGTTATATTGTGATCAACTCTTCATAGACTACTTGCTGAGTGTTGTTCACAGTGAGTTGAGAGAAAAACCACCCATAATCGATCCTGCACACTTTATGCATGTCACATGGAAGAAACCCAATCGATATCATCTTATATATTCTTAAGATGAAAAGCCACATTGGTAGCCTCAAGATGCTTAAATGTCCTGTCTCAAAGTAGTTGGCCAAGGATTTGATCCTTGATTGCCCAACTAAAGGTTTGAGACATTCATAATAAACTGTAATATGAACGGGTAGGACGAGAGCATCGATGAAATTCACGCAATGCTCAAAGCAACGGAGGCAGGGATGGATAGAGAGGTTCTACCTATTCTATCGATCAATGAGGGAGACTATAAGAAATGGCCAATCTCGATCCTAAGGCAATTATTGCCAAAAGAAAGGAATACATCAAAGCATAGGTTAAAGCAAAACCTCAACAACCTAAGCTTATGAAGCCTAAAGTAAAGGAGAACGATCCATGCTTTGAGCGTGGAGAGATAGGACAATAAAAGGGAGTTGTTCCTCCTATCTCAAGGAGTTGAAAATTAAGAGGGATGCTAGGCAGACCTCGAATACAATTTTCATGATTCACATTGTATTAAATGTCATTTCTTCAAACACATGTGTATTGGATACAGGATGTGAGACTCATACTTGCAATTGTTGCAAAGGGGTTCAAAAGAAATGAGCGCTTCAAAGAGGGAACTTCTATTTTGAGACTTACAAATGGTTTGGAAGTTGTTCTCAAAACCTTTTGTATGCACCTAGTTTGACTAGGAACATAATTAATGTTTCCTATTAAAACAATATGGTCATGATTTAAAGTTTGTATATAATGTATTAAGTTTTATGGATGATGTATTTCATTTTAAGGATGTACCTTTTAATGATATTCATGAATTAGTTCATGATAATTCATCCTATAATAACTCATTATACACATTAAGCACCAAGAAACTTAAAATCGTTTAAGTTATTATTATCTTTGACATTGGCATCTTGGTCACATAAACAAGAATTGGATTCAAACACTTCAAAAGAATGGTCTTTTGGAAACAAATGAAAATGTTTCATTTGATAAGTGTGAACCAAAAGACTTATTAGGAATGATACATTTGGATGTATATGGTCCTTTTAAGACAATGACAAAGATTGGTGAAAAGATACTTCATTGCTGTTACCGACGATCACAGTCGCTATTATTGTGTGCACTTGATGACACATAAGAATGAAGCTTTTGAAATGTTTAAAATCTTCAATAATAAAGTAGAAAATCAACTCTACATAACTATCTAAGTTCTTCATTCTGATAAAGGAGAAACTGAACCCTATTTGGATATGGTTCAATTCATTAAGGCTATGAGCTTACCACCTTTATCATCTTGGGTTTTCGCACTAATCTCCACGGCTCGTATTTTGAATATGGCCCAAACCAAGAAAGTGGATTCGACACCCTTTTGAAATATGGCATGGAAAGAGTTCCATCACTATCATATTTAAAAGGCATTGGGTAGTGAAGCTTATGTTAAGCTTAACACCCAAAACAAATTTGAAAGTCGATCCACTACGTGTATATTTGTTGGATATCCCGAAGACTGTATAGGATACTACTTCTTTGATCCAACAGAGCAAAAGGAATTTATTGCTCGAAGGGCAGAGTTCTTGGAAGCCAAGTTCCTTATGGAAGGAGTGATGCATAGAACATTGGAATTTAATAAAGATCAAGATCCACAAGCCAATACACATTTGGTTGACACTAGCTGTCAACAAGAGGTTGTTGATGATGATCAAGAGGTTGATCAATACACACAAAACATTCATAGATCTGGTAGAGTTAGCATTTCACCTGAAATATATGTATTTTTCATGGATGGATGCTATGTGGTTGACTCCGATGAGCCAACTACATACCATGATGCAATGTCCAATTCGGATTGTGACAAATGGCTGGAAGCCATGGACGTAGAGATACAATCCATGTATGAAAACCAAGTTTAGGAATTGGTTAACCCTCCACTTAACTCCAAACCGGTTGGATGCAAGTGGGTTTTTCGAGAAGAAAACAAATATGCATGGAAACTTGGATACTGACAAGGCTTGTGTGTATAAAAAGGCTAGTGGGAGTGTAATCACATTCTTGGTATTGTATGTTGATGACATAGTACTATATGGAAAGAACATTCCAACCATGGAAGGTGTTAAAACCTGTCTTCGAAATTGTTTTTCCATGAAAGATCTCGGTGAAACTGCCTATATTTTGGGAATAAAGATCTATAGGGAAAGATCGAGGCGGTTTATAGGTCTAAACCAATGTGCATATATTGATAAAATCTTGAAAAGGTTCAAGATGGAAAACTCTAAGAAAGGTATGGTACCTATTCAAAGAGGGACAATATTGAGTGCATCTCAATGTCCAAGCTCAAAGGATTAGCAAGATTGTATAAAGGACATCCCATATGCGTGTACTATAGGATCCATCATATATGCGATGATATGCACTAAGACTGGACGTGTCATGCGCGTTAAGCATGACAAGAAAATATCAGCAAAATCCAAGTAATAGCTATTGGGTGGCTGTTAAAAGAATATTGAAATACCTTAGGAGGGCTAAGGATATGTTTTTAATATACGGATCTGAGAAAGAGAAACTCGTTGTAAAGGGTTACACGGATGCGAGTTTCCAAACTGATCGAGATGATCCTCGACCACAATCGGGGTATGTCTTCATTATGAATAAGGTAGCATTGTCCACTACAAATAGGAATACATAGCCGCCTCATTAGTAGCTTTGGAAGCTGCATGAATAAAAGGTTTATTACCGATCTAAGGGTGGTCTCTACCATTCAAGACCCCTTAGAAATCTTTTGTGATAACAAGGGTGTGATTGCTCAAATCAAGGAACCCTGTGCACATCAAAAGATTAGGCACAATAAGCGGAGATTCAACTACATAAGGGATGAAGTTGAAAAGGAGAAAGATATGTATTCGCAAAGTTCACTTTGATCAAAACATTGCGGATCCATTCACGAAGCTCCTAGATAGGTCAAAGCATGAAAGTCACACTTATGCCTTAGGACTTCGATATTCTAGTGATTGGACTTGATCAAATTTTGTATTTGTATGTGGAACTTTTATTATTTGAATAAAATTATTTGGTCAAAATTTTTCAATTAATGTTCCAATTTAGCATGTTTAATCCATGAGTAAATTATTTACTCTGAATGTCCGTAGTCGTTCATACTTGTGGGAATAAGTGTGAGGGTTAGATTATTATGAACTTGGATTGGTTGATATTCATAAGGATGAATATAGAGCAATGAGTTGCTACCAAGGTTCATAGATATTTGTGGGATATAAATATTGGACTAACCCGCATCTCAAATTTTACTACATGGAATCTTATCGATTGATCATAAGTAAATTTGAGTAAAGGCGAATATCATTTAGTATCCTCCGACCTGAGATACATATTGGGTTTTGATATTCACCAAGTGTTATACTTTGAGCTAATTCTTCACTGTCCTGAAATAATGGACAGTACATAAGGGTATGTTCAGGTATAATACGAGGTGTTTGTGAGAGACGTATGTAGTCAAGATGGAATTTTTCTTCTTATTCATTGAGAGTTAGATGTCTAAGGCCTGATTAAGTTAAATCAGCAAGGAATGATCATTCTGTGTTCTTGGATTTAACATGACATATGTAACAAAAGGAAAGATGATTGATTCACCTAAATCATTTCAAGTAGGGTACTTGAATGGGATGATGTTATTGAATGGCCATAAGTCATGCGTATTAAGGGTAGTAAACCGTTGTTAGGCGTTATTTACTGCTTGCATCAATCTTCTATGAATCTTGGGCAAGTGGGAGATTGTAGGATTCTATGTGCCCAAGACACTTAGAATATTGATGTGGTTAGTACGTTATGATCTAAGTCGGGTTATACCCAGTAACAAGCTTAAGCAAACACCAATTAATATTTAATTGATGATATGATCATGCAATTAAATATTTACACCAAATTTAGAAAAAATGGGTTTTCTAAATAAGTTGCATATGAGATGGAACAATTTATTAGGATATTTTGTTCAATGATATTATTTGAAGTGTTATTTAAATTAGTTGTATAACACCAAATAATAATGAGAGTATACTACTTAAACAATTAAATGGTTAATTGTTACAGATTAGATATATGTGTGTTTAATTAAAAGCAAAAGTAAATCAATTGTTTCATCCTTGAAACCGTACCCTCACATGCATGTGTGAGACTTTTCTTTTGGTCTTTGATTCTCTTGGTAAGATGAATCCACTAGCTTGTCTTTGGGAAGAACAAGCACATGCACCATGTCTCCACTAATTAGTCTTTTATACTCTCACATTCTCATTATTCATAAGAGGCAAGACAACACAATTTTCAGCTCCTCTCTCTCTATTTCACGGAAATAGGTAGCAACATGAATGTTTGATTAGAGCCGATTTTGAGCTATCTTCATGTTGTTCTTGGTGTGAGGTTCTTGTACTCCATGATTATGATTCTCATATACATGCAACTACAACAAGAACTCTTTAATTCTATCCAAGAGGCTACGGTTTTCTTTCAGTAGAAAAGAGGGTTTTCTGCAGAAAATTGAGGGTTTTGAAGTTGTTTGGTGATAATCTACCTAACAAGATGGTGTGTTTGCAAGGAGCTTGGGGTATACTAGCTTGAGGACTTCTATCCTTGAAGTCTTGGCTGCATTTTGGATATCTCCATCATCATCAAACATCTCTTTTGGTGGACTTTTTGCTACTGCAGTAAGGTATATCACAGCTCAATGAAGCTATGATTTTATGTGCATTTGCATATGTTCATAGCTTGTATATTCACATAAATGATCCTTTGTTCTTTAGGTTTGTTTTATACATCAATATGGTCATCTAATGAACATATTTTTCAGCTTATAAACAGTGTTATAATGCTTAACTTCCGCTGCGTTTTCAGAAAGTTTAAGAGGTTAAACTATGATTTTATGTTCTAACAAACCCAACAATAACACTGTACCATTCCCAGAGTAGAGTCTTGTGTTTTTCACAAGCGTATACAAAGTAGAGTCCTGTGTTTGTCACAAGCATATACAGAGCAAAGTCTTGTGTTCGTCATAAGCATATACAGAGTAAAGTCTTGTGTTTGTCATAAGCATATACAGAGTAAAGTCTTGTGTTTCTCAGAAGCTTATACAGAGTGAAGTCTTGTGTTTGTCACAAGCATATACAGAGTAAAGTCTTGTGTTTATCACAAGCGGGGGTTAGGCCCTTAGGCAGATCCCGAGACATAGTAACTGGAATTGATGGGTAGAAGAGTAATAATTAATAATTAAGCGAAAGTCTTAATGAAAAAGTATTGATAAAGTGATAATTTGAGTATAGTAGATGCTCAGTCATGTGATGATTACATTTTAAAATAATAAAGTAAACCTAGGACTCACTCAGCGGAGCTGACTTTTGTATGCATATTAGTCTGACAGGTGAGCTTTAGGGCTTAGAGGGATGGGAAATGGATCTAAAGGTTCTTGGAAACCGAAGACTGCATTCCTAATTCAGAGGATTCTTACACACTCTTTTAAAAATTTGTTTGATGTACTTAAGACATTGTTAACGATTTTTCTTTGAATTATGCCATGACGAATTTGATTTGAAGTAGTTTCCGTTACAATGTTTACTACGTAGATGCTTAACATAATGTTATGCTATAAATGACCAACTGTGGGGCTTCATGGGATTAGGGGCCTTACAAGGTATGTTGAGATTGTGGACACTCTAGTGGATGTTGGAGTAATGCTAGAGAATAGGGATATTGTGAGGAAGTTCATGTCCTCTCTCCCTAGACAATGGACTAACTACTATGTGGTCATTAAGATGACTGAAAATCTCAAGACCCTTACTCTCACTGAGTTATATGGCATACTCAGTGCCTACCAGATGGAGATGAACATGCAAAATCCATTTGATAACTCTAGCAATCAACAGAGTTCTGCCCTGCATGTGGTTGAAAGTGATTATAGAGAACCACAACACCATATTATCTCTTACCCTGAGAACTCACCAAAGGGTCCTTTCATCACTTTCCCAGAGACACCAAGGGAGAGCTAGATCCAAGGAAACCTGTTCCAAGAGACAAGCTCATCACAAGCCTTTGTGTCTCATGATGAAAGCGCAGGTAACTTTCTCTTCACCCTTGAAGATTTGGATTATATCCGTCCACATGATCTAGAGTATATGAATATAGTCCAACAAATGGCTCTTCTCACTTATAGAGCCAAGAAATTCTACAAGAGGACAGGGAGGAAGTTTCCCAGTAATGTGTCCAGTGGAAAGTTTGGACTGAACAAAAGCAAAGTGAAGTGTTACAACTGTAACCAGATGGGACACTTTACTAGGGAGTGCAAGGCACCCAGGACTAATGGTGGCCAAGCATAACCTAAGCCAAACTACATTGAAGGAACTCTACGCACTGAGAAGCCCAAGCAGCAAGCTGCAGTTGCTGTTGAAGAAGAAGGCTTTGATTGGAGCTTCCAGGTTGAAGATGTGTCTCCGAACCAACCACTGTCTTGATGAAGCAAAGGTATTGGAACATCTTTGTACCCCGGAATGCATTGCAAAAGTAAATAGGTACATGTCCTATAACTTAGAGATGAGATCTGATCTTGAGGTCCTTGAACATCTTAAAATCTGATTTTAAAAGAGCTTTAAATAAGTATAAGTTAAAATAAAAGATTTATAGAAAACCATTTCAACTCTCAAACATGAGCACACCAACTACAGGACTTAAATTAAGGATCTCATCACTAAGTTAACTGAGTGCCAAGCTGAGCTTTTGATCAGTAAAGCCAAGGCGGCAAGACATGTACTTGAAGAAGAGACCTTCAAGAACACAATATCCTTATCCTATCTATGCTAAAGTGTGTTATCAGAACAAACAGGGACTGGGATCTAGTGAGATAACTCCTCCACGCACTCTATTATCTGTAAGATCTCCTAGGTGTGGAACTAGTCAAGATGAGCTTCCATCCATAGACCCCAGTGATTAAGAGGATGAAGAGGAGATAGTGAAGGATAGATCTGTGAAGAGTGAAGAAGATCATCCTTAAAAGGGTCACTATTCTCCTAATGAGAGGAAGAAGCCTGGGATGATAAAGTCAAAGAGGAAGAACTTGATCCGACCAGCTAAAGGAGATCAAAGAAAGCTCAAGAGATCAAGGCCATCTTCAACCCCAAGCAGAAAAAGGTTTTTATTTCTATAGGATTTGAAGTGGTGAAGACTACAGATTCAACTATGAACTCTAGTACTAGGAGTTCAAGTTCATATTCAGCTCATCCATGTGATGGAATGAAGGATGATCAGCTATGTACCACTGCGACACAGCATGAACCATACACCTCCAAAAACAAGACTCACCCTAATAAGTTTGTTACAACATCTGGAAAGATGGGGATGGAGATAGACAGTGATCAAACTTAGTTTTTCATTCATATGAAGGCTCTCATAAGGAAGCAAATGATTGCATTATGTGTGGCAGTACCAATAGTTCTCATCTTGCTAAGGATTGCATCTACAATCCCAAAAGTACTGTCGACATAACCAAGAAGTAGAGTTCTGAGAGGAGCTAGAAGAAGAAAGCTTTGAAAGAAAAATATTTTTCTTTGGAAGCTCTATGATTTGAATGAAGACAAGTGAAAACTTGCCTTCGGAAGATTTTTTAGTCTCGGAAGAAATGAATACTTCTGAAGCACTAAAACTTGCTATAATGAAAGCAAAATCTTCCAAAGCATCAGTCTCCAAAACTTTTGAAGTTTTAAGAACTTCCGAAGTTGTAAAAACTTCTGAAGTATTGAAGGTTGTAACGCCCGGAAATTTCGATTTGGAGTGTCATGCGACTGGAGCGTCCAATCGCATGGGAGTCATGCGATTGAAGCTCAAACGCACGACTGGAGCTCAATCGTACGACTGGAAAGTTCAATTGCATAGAGCTTGGACGACTGAAGGTCCAATCGCATGAAGCTTGGGCGATTGGACGAGGGGTATTTAAGGGAGAGGGCAGCCCTTACCCTCTCCCATTCTTGCAAAATCAGAGAGGAAGGAGAGAAAGAGGAAAAAGAGAAGAAGAAAGTTGGTTCAAGCGGGTTCGTGAGCCAAAATCGACATATAGAGGGTCAAATCGAAGCCCTAACCAAGGAGGCTACTAAGGTGAGTTCTAAGACCCCTCTTTTACACGTTTTTGAATGATTTTAGGGCTGGAACACATCTGAAACCCTATTTTTCGAGTTTTGGGTGTTTAACCGTGTATGTACGTATGTGTATGTGTATGGTACGTTTAGGGCTTGATCCGGACTAGGATAGGCTTGTATGAGGTCGAGGTATGTTTCCCTATGGATTAGAGGGGCTAATTTGAGCTCAAACGAGGTCTGGAAGGGTTTGAGGGCCGAAAACCCTCGGCTGCAGTCGGGATGAACTCCATCCTGCATCAGCTAGGCCCAGTCGCCGAATGAGGGGAGACTGGAGCTCAGTCGCCCGAATGAGGGGAGACTGGAGCTTAGTCGCCCGAATGAGGGGAGACTGGAGCTCAGTCACCTGAATAAGGGGAGACTGGAGCTTACTCGCCCGAATGAGGGGAGACTAGAGCTCAGTCACCTGAATGAGGGGAGACTGGAGCTCAGTCGCCCGAATGAGGGGAGACTGGAGCTCAGTCGCCCGAATGAGGGGAGACTGGAGCTCAGTCACCTGAATGATGGGAGACTGGAGCTCAGTCGCCCGAATGAGGGGAGACTGGAGCTCAGTCGCATGAATGAGGGGAGACTGGAGCTCAGTCACCTGAATGAGGGGAGACTGGAGCTCAGTCGCCCGAATGAGGGGAGACTGGAGCTCAATCGCATGAATGAGGGGAGACTAGAGACCAGTCACTGAATAGGGGGAGACTGAAGGCCAGTCACCTGAATGAGGGGAGACTGGAGGCCAGTCACCTGAATGGGGGGAGACTGAAGGCCAGTCACCTGAATGGGGGGAGACTGAAGGTCCAGTCACCCGAATGAAGGTCTAGTCACCCGAATGAAGGTTTAGCCACCGAATGAAGGTCTAGTCACCCGAATGAAGGGCCTATCGCATGGAGGCTAGACGACTGAAGGGTGTCCATACGCCCGAATGTCCGTAGTATAATCCGACTTTCGAAAAGTGCGGACTTAGACTCGAACCCTCTGGGTTGTAGATGATGAGTTAGGCATGGATAATGTAAGACGATGTATGATGATGAGTTAACGATGATGATGCGCATGATGTTATGTGTGAGGTATTCCTGGCGGTGCGTGTGATTGCATTGTATGTCGGATGTGTGTTATGAATGTGTGATGATGCCTGTATGGTGATGATGTATGTTTATGATTATGTGTATGTTCCTTTTATTTATTGTATGTTTGTCTTCCCTGGGCTTTGCGTTGAACGTTAATGAATGAATTGAAAGTAGTATGTAACGTAAAGTGGAAGATAATGAAAGAGGAACGTAACGAATGAGTGCATGCATTAATGAACGAATAAATGAAGTAAGGCTTGCAAGCGTATGTATGAGGTGAGCGACTCTGTGTCGCAACAGACTCGAACGAGATCCTCGTCACGTATCCTGGTACTGTGTCAGTCTTCGGACATGAGTCGGGGGTTTGTATAACAGGCCCCGACACAGTATCAGTCTTCGGACATGAGTCGGGGGTATTGCATGAGACGAGACAGTGAGGTGAGCAACTTTACGTTGCAACAGACTCGGATGGAGTTCAATCCAGGGGATTGACTCGACGGGATCTTTGTCGCGTATCCCGGTGCTGTGTTAGTCTTCGAACATGAGTCGGGGGTTTGTGAGCAGGCCCTGGCACAGCATCAGCTTTCGAGCATGAGTCGGGGGTATTGCATGAGACAGGATCTAGTGGAGGAGTAGAGGATCGCATGCTCCGATACTGTGTCAGTCTTCGGACATGAGTCGGGGGTTTGTGAGCAGGCCCGGCACAGTATCAGTCTTCGGACATGAGTCGGGAGTAGTGCGAGAGAGTGAGATGAGACGAATGAGGAATGGAACGCGTGCTCCGGTACTGTGTCAGTCTTCGGACATGAGTCGGGGGCTTGTGAGCAGGCCCGGCATAGTATCAGTCTTCGGGCATGGGTCGGGAGTATCGCGTGAGTTGATGAATGAGAAAGGTAATTGTGAAAGAAAGAAAGTATGAAATGAATGAAAGATAATGAACGTAATGAAAGCTAAAGAACGAACGAATGAAAGTAATGAACGGAAGGAACATAATGATGACGTATGAAACGGGATCTTTGTCACTCGACCTCAGTAATCATGGCTGTGTGCCATGAAGAGGGTAAAGTGTGACGGATCTAGATGGAAGTGAAAGATAGAGGATGCACGAAAGTAATGAACGTACGAATAAATGAAATGAACGTAAGAATGAACGTAATGTAGTACGGACGAGTGTAATGAATGTATGAATGAAAGTAAGAAACATATGAACGAAAGAAAGAGTTAAGAAAGAACGGGAACGTTAACGATGAACGGTACACGAACGAAAGTTAATGAATGAATGATGAAGATAATAATAATATTATCTACGTGTACGTATGTTGTATGATCGTGAGTATGTAAGAATGTTTTTGATGGTAAGTAAAGTATGTTTTAATATAAAAACTAGAACTCACTCAGCAACGCTGACTTTGATGTGTTTCCAGTTGGCAGGTATGTGCTAAGGATGGCACAGGGCGACTACTCAGTTGTTGAGGCTGGCATCCGTATTTTGACATGTCATAGTATTTGAAAAGAAAACGAATGTTGTAAAGTTATGAAATGACATGTTTAGTTATTAATGAAAATTAAATTCCGCTGCAAAATAGATGAACGATTTAAAATGTTTATGTGCGATGAATGACCAACCGTGAGGCGCCCGGGAACGGGGCCTTACAAAGGTCAAGTCTAATCTTTCAAAGATGATGTGGAAGATAAATGAAGACCATGTGACTGAAAGTTCTTCATTAACAACAGGAAATGATCCCCAAAGTCTTAACGTAGGATCAATTACTATTGCATTGTCTTCAGTCTATTTTGAAGAGCCCAAGAACAATGAGGCTTAGGTTTCCAAATGTAACTAACTTTATTCTTTCTGTGCAAGAACAACTAAAGACCAGAAAAAATGTATGGATTATGGCAGTGGTTGATCCAGGCATATGGCAGGCAAAGGCTCTTTGCTTAAAGATTTAAGAAAATTGATGGAGGGCCTATTGCTTTTGGAAGAGATGCAGGAGGTTACGATGCAGGAGGTTACGTTACAGGAAAGGGTAGGGTCACAAATGGTAAGCTCAGCGTTGAAAAGGTAAACTTTGTTAAGGAGCTTGGGTATCATTTACTGAGTGTATCCTAATTTTGTGACCAGAGACATAGCATGCTTTTTCTAAGCATGAGTGCATTGTTCTTAAGCCAGGGGTGGTTATTCCTCAAGATTATATCTTTCTTAGAGAACCCGGAAAGGGAACATGTACAAGATGGATTTGTAGGAAACATCCCCTTCATGAGATGTTTCTTTCTTTCTATTTAAGGCAAATAGTGATGAGTCTTTCTAAATGAATTCCCATGTAAAATTTAGAATGTGAATAAGTTAATTAAGAATGATTTGGTAACTAGAATGCCAAAGAAAGAGTTTACAAGTAATGATCATTGTGTTACATGCCTGAAAGGGAAATAACACTTGGTGTCTCACAAGCCAAAGGAAAATAACTCCACCACTACTCCTCTACACTTATTACGCATGGATCTCTTTGGCCCCACCAGTTTAATGAGTCTAGGGAGGACCTCATACTATTTAGTAATCACAGATGATTTCACAAGATTCACTTGGGTATTCTTCCTTAGAACTAAGATGTGATCAAAGTGATCATCCTATTTAATGAGTCTAGGAAGGACCTTATACTATTTAATGAGTCTAGGAAGGACCTCATACTAAATCTTGAAGAACTTTATTCTGAAAATTGAGAATCAAAGTGATCACAAGGTCGAGACCATAAGATGTGATCAAGGAATTGAATTGAAGAACAAATTCTTGATATATTTTATGATGAAAAGGCTATTACAAGACAATATAGTGCTCACAGGATTCCTTAGCAAAATTGTGTTGCTGAGAGAAGAAACAGGACACTTATTGAAGCTACAAGAACTATGTTGTATGACTCTAAACTGCCCATTACCTTCTGGGCAGAGGCAGTTAGCAATGCCTGCTATATGCAAAATAGAGTTGTAGTAGTTAAGACTCATAGTAAGACTCCTTATGAACTGTGGCACAAAAGGAGACCTTTCATTGGTTTTCTTAGATCGTTTGGATGTCCTTGCACCATCTTAAATGCCAAAGATCAGGTAGCCAAGTTTGCTGAGAAACTGATAATGGACACTTTCTTGGATACTTTTCTCAAGGTAAGGCTTATAGAGTATACAATCTTAGAACTAGAGTAGTTCAAAAATCGACCAATGTGATTTTCAAAAAGCACACTCCCTGTGTGAAAGGTTCTGGTCCTGATTGGCTATTTGATCTTGATTTAGTTGCCAACTATTTTCACAAATATTGTGAGAATGTTTCGTTATCTACAGATAACTTATCAACATAAGATCCTGACCAAAGATTTGGATTGAGAAGACCAACCAAGAATACTACTTCAGCTCCAATGGTAACATCTGATTTGCCTATAAATTCTAGCTCAGAGGCACAAAAATCAATAAAGGATCTTCAAATATAGGAAGAAATGGTAGTGGTGACAGTGATCAAGAATTTCTTGATACTGATAACCACTCCATTTAAGAAAACATAAATTATGTCACACACTTATTGGATCAAATTCTCTTGATAAGTGTGCTGATGTGATAAGAGACACTTCATTACCAGATCTAAACTTCACAAACTTCGTTTTGTCCAATCACCTTGTTGTGATCCCTCAAATTAGGATCCACAAGTCACATCCTACCACAAACATTATTGGAGATGTTGATCAAGGGGTGAGAACAAGAGGACAAACCATGACAAAAATGTTTGTCTATACTCTTGCTTCTTATCTCAGATAGAGCCAAAGAAAGTTGATGAGGCTTTGAAGGATGAAAGTTGGGTTGAAGTAATACAAGAGGAGGTGCTTCAATTCAAGAGACAAAAAGGTATGGAACCTATGTCCTCTTCCTCAAGGGAATAGTATCATAGGAACAAAGTGGGTTTTTAGGAACAAGAAGGATGATAAAGGACTGTCATCAAGAACAAGGCAAGAATGGTTGTTCAAGCATACACACAAGAAGAAGGAGTGGACTACACTAGTGTTTTTGCTCCTGTAGCACGACTTGAAGCTGTTAGGATATCCTGACATTTGCTGCATCCAAGGACTTCAAGGTTTACCGCTTCATGTCAAGTGTACTTACTTATATGGGGTTATTGATAAAGAGGTGTATGTCAAACAACAACCTGGATTTGCAGACCCAGATCATCTTGATTATGACTGCATGTTTGATAAAGCTCTATATGGTCTGCACCAAGCTCCAAGGAAGTGGTACGAGACACTATCTCCGTCTCTCTATCAGTATGGCTAAAAGAGAGGTACTATAGATGGAACTCTCTTCATTAAAGGAATAGGAAATGACTTAACGCTGGTTCAAGTATATATAGATGACATATCTTTGGGTCAACTAGACTTTGAGAGGTGATAAGAATTGATTTGAAATGAGTGCCATGGGGAAACTTAATTTCTTTCTAGTAACTCAAGTGAAACGGGTTGATAATAACATCTTTATAAATCAGTCAAAGTATGTACAGGACATACTTATAACATTTAACATGACTGATTGTAAAGTTGCAAAGACACCCATAGCCAGAAACCACTCCTTTGGACCAGATCTTGAGGGGGAGTGTGTAGATGAACATCTTTACAGGAATATGTTTGGGTCTCTCATGTACCTTACAGGTAGCAGGCCTGATATAATATTTACTACATGCATCTGTGTAAGATATCAAGCCAACCCCAAGATGTCACACCTATTTGCTATCCAGAGGATTCTTAGATATCTCAAAGGTTCCCCTAAGCTAGGCATTTGGTATCCAAAGAATTTTGATTTTAATCTATATGCTTATACAGATAGTGACTATGGTGGCTGCACATGACTACAATGTCTACATCTGGGGGATGTTAATTTCTTGGTGGAAGGATAGTCTCATGGTAATGCAAGAAACAACCATGTGTATCTGCATCAACTGCTGAAGCTGAATACATTACTGCTGATAGCTGTTGTGCTCAAGTGCTTTGGATTTAGAATCAGATGTTGGACTATGGATACAACTTCAAAGAGACTTCCATCCAGATAGATAACAACAGTGCTATCTCTATCATAGAGAATCCTATGTAGAACTTAAGGACAAAACACATCAACATCAAGTATCATCTAATTAGAGATAATTATAAAAAGGGATTGATAAAACTAGTCAAAGTTGACACAAATAAACAATATACTGATATGTTCACAAAAGATTTTGATGAACAGAGATTTAAATATCTTGTATCAGGTATTTGGATGATTAACCTTGATTAGATTTTTCTTAAAAATTAATTCAATATTATTTCAAAAAAGAACATTGTGTCCTAAGTTGTCTAAACAATCATCTATATAAGCACATATCTTGGGAGAAAATATTTTTCAAATGATATTCCATAGAAATTTGAAAATTTTAAATATATTTTTTCAAAAGACATTAAGATAGTCTTCGAAAGAATTTTAAGTCATCAAACAGATAACTACTTATTAAAAATTTACATTCGGAAGAAATGCTGATATTCTTCCGAAGCCAAAATATGCTTCTAAATACTTATATGCATTTGAAGCCAAAATTTCTTCCAAAAGCAATTATATCTCGGAAGATTTATTCCCTTAGGGATAAACAAAATCCCAAGTTTTAATATCTTCCGAAATCCAATAACCTCAGAAGAGAAAAAATTAAGTAATTTTTCTTCCGAAACAAATTTTCACAAAGGTAAGGATATCTTCCGAAGTCAAAATTTAGCTTCAGAAGTTTTTCAAAAACTTCCAAGGACAAAAATACCTTCAGAAGATTTTGACTTCCAAGAAAGCTACCTTTTGGGTACTTTCTTAGAGGTGGGACCAACATTAGAATTTCAAAGTTTATTCTTTTGAATTAATTTTGTCTCAAGTCAATTCATATAAATATACCCAACAGTTCCCCCCTCTTTCACTATCTTATTCATCTGCAACTTCTCTAACCTAAATTCACCCACTCAACGCTTTTTCTTACCTTTATGCACCTCAAAGCTATATCAAATGGCCAACCTTGACCACAGAAACCAACCTAATTTTTCCATGCATCTTCACAGGAAACACAATCAAGTTGCTCTGTTAAACTCTGAGAAAGATCCATGTTTCTTAGATGTTTGTTGCTCTCTCTCTATCTAACTACTTCACCTTCCTCACCATTGATCCTCCACTCTATGAGGATCAACTTTCGGACTTTTGGAGGACCTGCCAAGAGGTCATTATAGATGGGGAGAAGGCACTGTCTGCCACAGTGCAAGCGAGAATAAAACTTAATACTCCAGATTCCATGTGACGCCCTAAACCCGGGAGGATACCAGAGGCGCGCGCGTCACATAGTTGGATTAATATTTTAAACATAAATCAGAGCGTTCTATTACAGCGGAAGACTAAACATTATTACATATTAAACCAACTTTTAAAAAACATTTTACATATCACGACTTTTACATAAACATCCATTTTACATTATTACACATGACTCCTATCCTATGCCAGCAATCGCCTTGGGATAGCATCCTGATCCAACTCAAGCTTGTTTCCTCTATTATTAGAGGATTCTTCCTTACCTAGCACACATATAACACACTCAAACATCAGATAAACTGGTGAGTTCTAAATTTTTATTAAAACATTAATAGCATCTCATCACATACAAAAGTCATATTTATATTGGCAATATAATAGCATCACTTTTTCTTTACTTTGTCAACGGACGTCAGTTTCCCACATCTAGAACTGTCAGTTTCCCACATCCAGAAACTGTAAGTATTATCTCTCATCCAGTAGGAATCCAATTCAATCATCTAGGGTCGTCACACAAGATGTTCACAAAGCTGAGTGATCGTCATCGTCCTTCTTACTGTACAGTCTACACACACAGGCATTTACCCTAACTGGCCTGTTAAGATTTACATTACATCAAAAACAATTTCTTACTTATTGCCAATTGTCACATTAAATTTCACACACCACACATTCATTCTTTTAGCACCAGGTTTAATATATTTCATCTGGCTTCACACCCTATCTGACCCATTGGAATCATTGCATCACGTAATGATTAAAAATGTTCAGATAATCATTCATTACCCCCAACTTTACCCTAACAGCCCCACGAGCTGTTAGTAATGTATAAACATCATTATCATAATTCTGGTGCTAAAACATTCAATTCATTTATCATTGTATGTGTGCTAGCCCGAATGTTAAAACCAAACATTTGAAAAGGGCTTAGAACTCACCTTATTAACTTCCTCACGACAATCTACACAATCCACGTACAAGATAACTAGTCCTTCTTCTAATCAAGGTATATCTAAAACAATAAAACATTGATCAATAAACTATTCTCAAACAGGAATTCTATGCGATATGAACACTTATGCGAATGGCACTCATGCGACTGGATCTATGCGGATGAACATCAATGCAACTGAACCTCAATGTACAATGACCATTCATTCGCGCGACTGAGTCCTATTCTTACATAGGATTACTGTCTTCATTCGGCTTCTAACCAGACGACTGGTTCTCAGTCGCACGACGAACCTTTATTCGCACTCAGTCGCACGACTAGACTCTCATTCGCACGACTGAGGTATGCGACTGAGACCATTCGTCTGAAACGGATCAGCAGCTGTGTTCTTGACGTTTTTGATCCAAACTACTCAAAATTTGAGTTTTAACCACCAATCATGTCATATTCAAAACAGATCATATAAAATCGTTTACAATGGTTTGGATCATTATTTTATCAAAACTTCACAAAAACTCGGATTGAATTCTTAGATTTTAATTAGAAAAAGAACCAGACAAATTACTGATTTAAACGTGGTATGGATCAGTTTCAATATAACACGGCTTCAATATAGTAGAATTGATCCGTGACATTCAAAACTTACCGAAACGGAGTTAACTTAGTCAATTTGCAAGAAACGGGTGTTTGGGTGTAAAAGGAAAGAGATGAGGTGATGCGGATAGGAATCTGCTTTAAACTCTCTACCGCATTACTTATCTACACATTCATTCTAACCGCCTCACACTCAGTCACACGATGAACCATTCGCACGACTGAATCGGCGACTGAATCCATACGCCTGATTAGTGCGATTGAATCTCAGTCGCACACAAGGGGTGCACTGAAGTCATTCGCATGCAAGTCATGCGACTGAACACCAATCTTAACAAATAAACTCAACTTAATTAATTAAACATAACTATAATACAATTACAAGTCCGGATTTAGAAACCAGATGTTACAACTCTCTCCCTCAAATAGGTTTCGTCCCGAAACCAACTATTCAAACAACTGGGGATAATCTCTTCTCATCTCATCTTCCGATTCCCAGGTGAAATCAGACCCTTTTATTCGACCACTGTACTTTAACTAACTCAATGGTTTTATTTCTCAATCTCTTCATCTTTCTGTCCACTATAGCAGTAGGTTTCTCAACATAATTAAACTTATCATCCTCCTCTATATCATCTAAAGGTAAGTATGCATTTTCATCGGCTAAACACTTGCGCAACTGTGATACGTGAAAAGTCGGGTGGATTCCTTGTAACTGATCGGGTAATTCTAGCTTATAAGCTACTTCTCTAATTTGTTCTATAATTCTAAACTGTCCTATAAAACAAGGACTCAACTTTCCTTCTTTCTAAATCTGATAATCCCCTTCCACGTAGATACTTTCAACATAACTTTATCTCCTACTTCAAACTTTATATGTCTTCGCCTTTTATCTTCATAAGACTTTTGTCGATCCTGAGCGGCTTTAAACCAACCTTTGATCTGACCCAACTTCTCATTTGTAGCCTGTACAATTTCCAAACTACCCAGCTCTTTCTGCTTAATTCCCCTTCATATCGAACTCCTGCACTTTCTGCCATATAACATCTCATAAGGGGCTCTCCCAATTGTGAATGATAACTGTTATTGTAGGAGAATTCAACTAATGGCAAATGACTATCCCAGCTACCACCAAAATCTAATACACAAGCCCGTAACATATCCTCAACTGTTTGGATAGTCCTTTCAATCAACCAATCAATTTCTGGGTGAAAAGATGTACAGTGTAATAAACGTGTACCCATATCTTCATGAAATTTTCTCCAAAACCTCGAAGTAAAACGTGTATCCCTATCCGACACAATTGATAACGACACTCCATGACGAGCAATAATTTCTCGAATAAATAGTTCTGCTAACTTCTCAGAGTTATACGTTTCCTTGATTGGTAAGAAATACCCGCTACGTGACAATCTATCTACTATGACCCAAATGGTATCATAACCTTTAGCTGTACGTGAAAGCTTAGTTATGAAATCCATTGTCAACTCCTCCCACTTCCATTTTGGGATCTCTAAGGGTTGAAGCTTACCATATGGCTTTTGATGCTCAGCTTTGACCTGAAGGCACGTCAAACACCTATTCCATCACTATGCATCATATTAAACTTCATACCTGGCCACCAATATTCTTGTTTTAAGTCTTTATACATCTTAGTAGCACCAGGGTGTATAGAATATCTAGATTTATGAGCTTCATCTAGCACCAACTCTCTCATCTTAATCGGAACCCACATACGACCACATTTTGTCTTAACCCCAAAACTATTTTCTTCCAGATCTTTTGTTTGACCTTTCATTCGTTCTCGTTTCACGTTTTCCTCCTTTAACGCTTCTAATTGAGCTTCCCGTAACTGATGCATAAAATCTGGGGTTATCACTAACTTATATGACTTAACTCGAATCGGAGGGTGTTCATTCTTTCTGCTTAACGCGTCAGCAACTACATTTGGCTTACCAGGATGGTAAAGTATTTCACAATCATAATCTTTACAATTCTAACATCTCCGCTGGCGCATGTTTAATTCTTTCTGATCAAAGAAATATTTCAAACTCTTATGATCCATATAAATCATACATTTCGTCCCATATAAGTAATGCCTCCATATCTTCAAGGCAAACACCACGGCTGCTAATTCCAGATCGTGCGTTGGATAATCCTTCTCGTGGTCTTTTAATGTCTAGAAGCATAAGCTATTACTCATCCCCTCTGCATCAATACACAACCTGAACCTTGATACGAAGCATCTGAATAAATTACCAAATCTTCATTTCCATCTGGCAACGACAACGCTGGTGATCGAGTTAATTTCTGCTTCAGTTCTTGAAATGCATTTTCTTGTTCTGGTCCCCATACGTATTCTTCATTCTTTCTTGTCAGCTTTGTTAACGGGGAAGCAATTTTGGCAAAATCCTAAATAAATCTTCTATAATAACCAGCCAGACCAAAGAAACTACGGATTTCAGATGGCGTCTTTGGAGGACTCCACTTCATTACTGTTTCAATCTTTGCAGGACTACTAAAATACCTTCTGCATTGATCACATGTCCTAAAAACTGTACTTCCCGCAACCAAAACTCACACTTAGAAAATTTTGCATAAAGATCTTCTCTTCTCAACCTTTCCAACACTTCACGAAGATGGCAGGCGTGATCTCCTCATTCTTTGAATAGATCAGTATGTCATCAATAAACAAATTACTGATCGATCTAACATTGGCTTACACACTCTATTCATCAAATTCATAAATGCAGCAGGTGCATTTGTTAACCCAAAAGACATAACACAAAATTCATAGTGACCATAACATGTACGAAACGCTGTCTTAGGTATATCTTCTTCTTTAACTTTTAGCTGATGATAACCCGAACGGAGATCTATCTTAGAAAACCAACTGGCTCCCTGTAACTGATCAAAAAAATCATCTATTCGTGGGAGTGGATACTTATTCTTTATCATCAACTTGTTAATTCTCTGTAATCAATACACATACGCATACTCCCATCTTTCTTCTTTACAAACAACACTGGAGGTGCCACGGGGAAGAGCTGGGTCTAATAAAACCTCTTTCTAGCAAATCTTCAATTGCTTTATTAATTCCTTCAATTCCGATGGATCCAGTCTGTAAGGTGACTTGGCCACTGGCTTAGCACCCGGACCTAAATCAATTCTAAACTCAACTTCACGATCTGGAGGAATACCGGTAATTCTTTTGTAACACATCTATAAAATCTCTAACCAAGGAATGTCCTCTATCTTTTTCACAGGCTTTTGAGAATCAATACGTATACTAATAAGATACACACCTTCGGCACATTAATTATCAGCTTTCATCATGGATACTATCTTTACAGTTGACTCTTTCTATCACCATATACACTAATCATTTTCCCATCAGGCGCTCTCAATTGAATCAGCTTCTTATTACATACAATATGGGCTTCATGGTTTGCTAACCAATCCATACCCAAAACTACATCAAACCCTCCTAACACCATAGGATATAGTTTAACAGGCAATCTATATCCTTCTAATTCAATAAAACAACCCTCAATCGTACTACTAATTATCACAGATCTACATTAGCAGTTTCCGCTATAAAGGCTACCTCTAAAGGTCGAATTTCACATGCAAGCATAGGGCAAAAATTAACAGATACGAAACTTCCACTTGCACCAAAATCAAATAACACGTTAGCTGGAATCCCATTAACTAGAAACGTACCTGAGACTACATCTGGCAAAGCTTTAGCCTCACTAGCTGACATAGAATATGCTCGCCCCTTAACCACACTCGACCCTTCTCCTGACCCTTTCATCGATCTAACCGGTTCAGGCTTTCTAACTGCTAACTTTGGACATTCACTTCGAATATGCCCCGTTTCCCGCATTCATACATCTACGAAGACCTTCACCACACTCATTAGCATAATGTCCTAACTTTCCACATTTAAAACAAGTCCTACTACCAATCATACATTCACCCTTATGCAGCCTCCCACATTTCCCGCAACGTGGCAGCTCATTTCTGACATTCCTTTAGAATTGACCCCTTCTAAACCTACCCTTCTTCTGAAAACTTAAATTTTCCAATCTTCTCTGCGCTGCAGTTCTTCACGTTTCCTTCTACTTTCATCAGGAGCAACGTCACTACCAAAAACTTCTTGATACATATCTGCTGCTAAGTTTACCGTCAACTGGTAACTACTCGGGGCAGATGATCTAACCAACTTTCTAACCTCCTGAGGCAACCCCTGGGTATACCTCAAGATTTTCTTCTCTTCAGGAACCAATAAATGTGGCACCAATCTCGCCATCTCTTCAAACTTAGATGTGTATTCCATATGGGACATATTACCTGCCTGAAACTGCAGGAAATTCATCTCTATTCGATCCATCTCACCTTTCGGACAAAACTTATCCGACACTAACTTTCTAAATTCAGGCCACAACATTTTGTCAGTAGCCTCCTCGCCTAACGTTTGGATAATCGTATCCCACCAATACAGAGCCTCACCTACAAATGAGTGGGCTGTAAACTTCACTTTTTGATCCTCCCTACACTCACTCAACTTAATCACGGCTTCCATTTCATGAAGCCATTATAGGTGGCTACCACATCCATAGTGCCAGAAAATTGTGGAGGATACATTCTTTAAACTGACTATACGTAACTCCTTTTTCTCACTAGACCTCTCAGCTTTATCAACATTCCTATTCTCATCAGGTCTAGCTACATTCAAGGCCTTAGGAACCTCCTCAGCAATTGCATCACGAAATTGTTGTCTCGTCATAGTAAGCACCTCTGTGCTTTCATCAACATTTCTTTCGAGGTTCCACCTTGCATTCTTTCACTCTCCCTATCAGCCATAACCTATTAAAACGAGATCAGGATTATTTGGTATTCGCATGTAAGTATATAACCAGAATACTATAAGTAAACTAAATTATTAATAATGTTGGCCAGTACTATTAATTGTTTACTTTACTTTTACTATCCTCGTTATTCCATCTCATGTTCGTCCCAGCACCTTCTCTTGTTTAATAAACTATTCTATCTAGCTATCCCTGCTGGCATATCTATCCTCTTGTTAAAGTCTAGTTATTAAAACACTAGATCCCTTTAACTATGGCTCTGATACCAACCTGTGACGCCCAAAACCCGGGGGATACCGGAATCGTGTCACATAGTTGGATTAATATTTTAAACACAAATCAGAGCGTTCTATTTACAGCGGAAGACTAAACATCATTACATATTAACCCAACTTTTAAAAAACATTTTTACATATCACAACTTTTACATAAACATCCATTTTACATTATTACACATGACTCCTATCCTATGCCAGCAATCGCCTTGGGATAGCATCCTGATCTAACTCAAGCTGTTTTCCTCTATTATTAGAGGATTCTTCCTTACCTACCACACATATAACACACTCAAAATATCAGATAAACTGGTGAGTTCTAAATTTTTATTAAAACATTAATAGCATCTCATCACATACAAAAGTCATATTTATATTGGCAATATAATACATTAACTTTTTTTTACTTTGTCCATCGGACGTCAGTTTCTCACATCTAGAAACTGTCAGCTTCCCACATCCAGAAACTGTAAGTATTATCTCTCATCCAGTAGGATACCAATTTAATCATCTAGGGTCGTCACCACAAGATGTTCACAAAGCTGAGTGATCGTCATCACTCCTTCTCACAGTACAGTCTACACACACAGGCACCTTACCCTAACTGGCCTGTCGAGGTTTACATTACATCAAAACAATTTCTTTACTTATTGCCAATATTGTCACATTAAATTTCACACACCACACATTCATTCTTTTAGCACCAATTTAATATATTTTCATCTGGCTTCACACCCTATCTGACCCATTGGAATCATTGCATCACGTAATGATTAACAATGTTCAGATAATCATTCATTACCCCCAACTTTACCCTAACAGCCCCACGAGCTGTCAGTAATGTATAAACATCATTATCACAATTCTGGTGCTAAAACATTCAATTCATTTATCATTGTATGTGTGCTAGCCCGAATGTTAAAACCAAACATTTGAAAAGGGCTTAGAACTCACCTTATTAACTTCCTCACGACAATCTACACAATCCAGGTACACGAGATAACTAGTCCTTCTTCTAATCAAGGTATATCTAAAACAATAAACCTTGATTCAATAAACTATTCTCAAACAGGACTTCTATGCGAATGAACACTTATGCGAATGAGCACTCATGCGACTGGACCTATGCGGATGAACATCAATATGACTGAACCTTCAATCGTACAGCTGACCATTCATTCACGCGACGGAGTCCTCATTCGTGCATAGTGATTACTCGTCTTCATTCGGTCTTCTTACCAGGCGTCTGGGTTCTCAGTCGCATGACTGAACCTTTATTCGCACTCAGTTGCATGACTAGACTCTCATTCGCACGATGAGGTATGCGACTGAGCCCATTTGTCTGAAACGGATCAGCAGCTGTGTTCTGACATTTTTGATCCAGACTTACTCAAAATTTGAGTTTTAACCATCCAAATCATGTCATATTCAAAAAAGATCATATACAATCGTTAACAATGGTTTTGGATCATTATTTTATCAAAACTTCACAAAAACTCGGATCCGAATTCCTAGATTTTAACCTTAGAAAAGAACCAGACCAAATTAATGATTTAAACGTGTTATTGGATCAGTTTCAATCATATACACAGCTTACAATATAGTAGAATTGATCCGTGACATTCAAAACTTACCGAAACGGAGTTAACTTAGTCAATTTGGCAAGAACAGGGGTGTTTGGGTGTAAAAGGAACAAGAGATTGAAGATGATGCAGATTGGAATCTGCTTTTAAACTCTCTTAACCGCCTTACTTATCTACACATTCATTCTAACCGCCTCACACTCAGTCACACGACTGAACCATTCGCTCGACTGAATCGTGCGACTGAATCCCATACGCCTATGATTCGTGCGATTGGATCTCAGTCGCACGCAAGGGGTGCGACTGAAGTTCATTCGCATGCAAGTCATGCGACTGAACACCAATCTTAACAAATAAACTCAACTTAATTAATTAAACATAACTATAATACAATTATAAGTCCGGATTCAGAAACCGGATGTTACATTCCATAAACACTCATCTTCAGCAGGATGATATACAAGGTGAACTGTCCTTTCCTAAGTCTGTTGTTAACTAATCCTTTGAGCAGATGGGCTATGAAGGTGACTTCTCAGTCAGAACCTTCAAAAGGGAAGGTTTCCTTTCAATGGAAGTACCTCCTCCATGTAAACATCCACATCTTGTCTAAAAAACATGAAGGATGGGACCAACTTCCAGAAGACTTCTTTTATAGTCCATGGGATGTTCATAGGGTCAGTTTAGGTATTCACAATTTGTGTACACTAATTTACTTGCAAACTTGGACTCCTTAGAGTATTACATATTTCTTGTGAACTGGGCTCACAGTTGAGGGGACATGTAATATTCTAAAATTAGGACAGATGAAGCCTGACATCTTTAAATAATGAGAAATCTTACTGTGGGCTTTTGAGGGTAGAAACAACCCTTGTCCAAAAATTTTAGAGCTCATTACTCAAGGTGACAACCTAGCAATACCAGCTAGTGTTGAACCCACACAATCCTCTTCAAGACAACCCACACAGCCAAAAGTAACCATCACCTACCAGAGAAAATCCAAATGAACCCCTTCTCAAGTTATTCAACTTATGAAGGCCCCTATATCACCACCCATATAGTAGGAAGTGGACACTGGAGCTTCCACTTCCCTGAGGAGAAAACCACTCCTAGCTCACTAATAATCAATCATGAGGTTCCTCATGCTCAAACTGAAGAGCTCATAACCCAAGAAGCCTTAAGCCTTCACTCAGAGTCTCAACACTCTAGTGAACAACCTTTAGGGGAAAGTTACCATCCAAGCCTCCTGATCTAAACCATCCAATACCCAGCCTAGAATTCTATGATGATGAGGATATGACACTCAGTGAGTACCATGAGACTCTCTTCTCTTTCCCTTTTCAAAGAGAGATGAGTGCTCCTGTAACTACCATATCTAGCCCATATCATCCACCTGCCACTGGGGTAGATCTTCCAAACATGTTTAAGGGATCCATATGGAAGAGGCCTTCACTTCTGCAAGTGATTACATCATTAAAATCTCAACCATGGCAACCCAGCCTATTAACACTTCAATTGAGGATGTCACTATACAGGGGAAATCTAGCAGCCAAGAATAACAGGCTGGTGATAAGGAAGAAGACTTAGGTCTAATTCTCTCATCCCCTAGTGATTCTTCTACTGAAGATGAGGGGAATCTCAGACTAAAGGTGCAAAAACTTACCAAAACATGCACTTATTTACTCTCCAAGGTCAGTCGCTTGGAATCTCAAGTGACTACCTTGCAAAGAAGGGTCAATGATCAGCAACTTGAAATTTCTAATCTCAAGGAACAACTAGCTAGGAGACCCTTTAGGAGGATTCAACCAGTAATATAAAAACCTGAGGATGTGATAGAGTTAACCTCCCACTCACCTATGCAAGAGGGTGATGCTACCAAAAGGGGGAGGAAGTCATCATAATCACAGAACCTAGGAGTCTTATCAGAGTATGGACATTGAGGATTCACACCCTCACTTGTAATTGGCAACCTCCTCAAGTTCACACTGATATGGACTCTCACATACAAAGTCTGTTTGAGGAGGGTACTAAGGAAATGTCATCCATACTATGGAGCTGTAAATGAAATACTAGGGTGGAGGTATGATGCTGATATAGAGCCCTCTCTAGTCAATATACCACTTGTCAACCTAACTCAACAACAGGCAAGCTGACATAATGGCTGAGAAAATTCAAGATAGGATTGTTGAAGAGTTAAGACATAGAAGAAGACAAATTCAAGCAGGCAATGTCATTGGTCAACTGGATGTTGAGGTGGACCCTAAGATTAGCTTCAAAGAGGAAACCTTGACTGAAGGCCCAGTGATAGAACCTATGAGCATTATCATAGAAACAACTACTTCAACATCCTCTACCCTCATTGAGGCACCAATTGGTGAAGGTACTTCACAACCTCTCTCTGGCCAGAGCCTGACTGTTGAATCAGGTAATGAAGGCCAAAACTCTCCCCACCCTAAGTCACCAATGCCTATGAGTAACAAAGGGAAGAGGATAATGACTCCTAAGGAGATTAAGGAGGAGAAAAGAAAGAGGAAAGGAAGCTAAGGGGAGAGAGTTACAGTGGGTCTCCAAGCTTCATGGAAGCAGCATTCAGAGTAGGCCTAGGCCAAACATTCAAGATGATGAGTTGAGGGCTGCTAAATTAAACTACATAGGGACCAAAAATTACAATATAGATGAACTCATCTCTCTTCCCTTAGAAGAATTGAATGAACTGGCAGACTTAGAGGTGACAAAGGAGAGGAAGGAGGCAGTGGATGCGGAGTTGCTCCTCAAAATGAAAGAAGAAAGAAGGCAGAAGAGGCTTCACAAACATGCTCCTACCTTCTCCCCAGTTCATGAAAGTCTTGAGAAAGAAGCTGTGGCAACTGAACAACCTCCGACAGATAAGGAGGCTTATAGACAAAACATGATCAACTACCTAAGTGCCATAGGCCTCTATTAGGCATCTGCACTTCTTCCCTACTCATATAAGTATATTGAATTTTAATATCTTAAGTAGCTGGAACAATAGTTCACTAAAGAACAAAAGGCTGCTAGGAGAAAGATAAGGGAAGAAATAGCAAAGTCAAGAGCCATCATCCAAAAGAGTCAAAAGAATTCTGTAGACAGGCAGAGGATGATGAGTTTCTTAAAGCTGTATGGATTCTCCAGAATAAGGCTTGGTCCAATGTCTCTATCAACTATGAATAAGCATATTAGAGTGATCAAGCAGAAGATTTAAAAGGGAAACCTTCTAGACTTGCATTCTCCACCAATCCAAGCTCCTCCTGTGGTTGAGGTTAAGGTTGAACCAACTCAGACAACACAAGCTGGACCTTCTGGTGCATCTCGTCGAACCTCATCTTCAATTCCATAGCAGGTTCTGCTCCCTTTTCTTCTGAACCTATGAGGGAAGAGGACCCAACTGAGAGAGGCACAACAGAACAACATGGTACTCAAGACCATCCCTCTTAGTTAAAGATATCAAAGAGGAAGGAAAGGATGACCATGAAAAGTGTATCCAAGAAGAAGTCAAAGGCATCCTCCTTAAGACCTCAGGATGAGTCAGAGTATCCTGAGGAAGTGTAACAAGAGACTTCTCAATCAACTCCTACTCAGGCACTACTTCTTGTAACTCGAAGACCCATCCTGTCTTGGACCTTTGCTGCTAATCCAGTTAGATGGCATGTCATTAGAGATCAAGGTGGTCAAGATGTTTACTTCTGGGAATACATGCATGATTTACCTCTGCATGATCTCCATAACATGAGAAGATATTATGAGAGTCTATAGGATCCTAACCAAATGATGATGAAAGTAATGGTCTTGATCCTGATAAGGACTATCAACTGATGAACAATCTTCTCTGTTTTGGTAGCATCAGCCTAGGGGGAGTTTGTAAGGTTATATAAGAAGGTTGATGCAACCAAAGCAACCCAAGGCTTCCTGCATGCATGCATTATATACAAGGTAGAAGCTGCATCTGAAGTTTTACACTCTACACAGAAATATTCTAAGTGTAAAATCTTCCGAAACCAAAGACCAAATCTTCTGAAAGCAAAAGATGAAGTCCTCCGAAGCTTCAATGAAAAAGCCTTCCAAATCCAAATGAAGTGAAGACTGATTTCTTCCGAAGACAGAGGAGAATATGCTTTCCTCGGATGTACTTTTGTATAAAGCTGACCCACTTTCCGCTGTAACTCTGAAAACTCACCAACTTGCATGAGTTGGTGAAAAAGACCATGCTTTTACAACTGTACATTGAGGTCTAGAGTCTGTAACTTTATACTTTATGTACTTTTATCCTTATTGTAATATATATTAGGATGTGAGCTATGGCATGTCATAGTCACTAGTCGAAAGGCAATCTGCCTTTTGACTCTACATTGATTTTGTTGTCTATCAATGTTTCCAACTGGCTTTTAAAGTATAGCAGGTTGTAGGATGTAGTATAAAGTATGTTTGGGTCTTGTATTTTATTTTATGCATTGTAACACTTGTAAAAGAACTTGAGATTATATACTTCATTCTTGAAAACCAAATATATTGTTCTTGAGTTCTGTCTCCTTGTTTGCATGTGTTCTTTGTATCTCATACTCAAACCAAATTCTCTATTTGATCTGTTAAGTGTTCTAACTCTCTCCCCCTTATGAGAATGATTTTATTGACCACCCTTAATTGGTCTTGCAATTAGTAATGGAATAAGAATAATAGACAGATGAAAATCAGTTGTGTAGTCAGTTGTTGTAGACCAAGCAACACAAATAGTACATCATCTTTCATGAGGTTCTTTTAATCATATATTGGTTACTTAGATCGCTCGTGCATATTTTGGCGAAATTGGCTTGCTAAAACTACATATTAATTATATTAGAAAAAATTTACATCATCATTTAACATTAGCATAAAAAATGAAAAACAAATTCCTAATTGAAAAAAAGCGCTACAAACATGTTAAAACCTTTAAATTAGATAAAACATGAAAGTGAAATAATTCAAGATAGCACAGATTCAACCTCCCCTATGCAAAGGATCATCGGTAACTAAACAAAAGAAGCAACCTTATAACATGCGATAAACATGAACCCAACAACAACATCAATGGGTAAAGAAAACACCAATAAAGTGTCAAATGGGCTAATCCCCATCATCATTGACACAACTGATAAAAAAGAGGCTTCTTTAGACCCTGATATGAGCATCAACCCAATAACATATAATTGAAAGCATCAGCAAAATCTCTCATAACGCTAAGCTCATCATCATTGAATTGTTATAAAATAGATACATGTTTAAAGCATAAGATGAAAATCAGCTCAAGAATAACATCAATGAATAAACAAAAATAAAAAACATCAATAGATCCTCAAATGAGGTAATTTTAATTATCATCGACACAACGAAGATCCTAACAAATTCATCAGTTCATAACAATAAGCTCTACCACCACTGCCAGAATAGGGTTTACGCGGGTCGAACCAGTCTAGTAGGGTAGGGACACAACAACAACATAATCAATAAACCACCATCTAAAATGTAGATCTAGAAACCCTAAAAGGGTAGGAAAGAGATGTGATGACTAAGAGGCAACAAAGCCGGTCATAAAACCACTAACACCACCATGAACCACCATGCACTGCCATCTGCTTCACCTCAACAATACAGGGAGGCGAAGTGGCGAAAGGGTCGACCGACCGATCGACTCTCTCTAACGAAGAAAGACACGGCCATAGAACACTCATCGGCAAAGATATTGCCATCGACACAGCTATAGAGCCTGATGAGAGATGATGTCATAGTGGGTCATTCTCGGAGCCACACTCTCTCTCTCTAGAAAAGAAAGCCACCACCTCATCATAGCAATGACAAAACAGAAAGGTAATTGAATAAGTATAATGGACATATGAAAATTAGTGGTGTAGTCGGTTGTTGTACACTAAGAAACACAAATAGTAGACCATTGTTTATCAGGTTTATTTAATCATATATAGGTTACTTAGATCACTCGTGCATATTTTTACGAAATTGGCTCGCTAAAACTATCTATTAATTAAATTAGAAAATAAAACAATTTATAAAATTTACGTCATTATTTAACAATAGCATAAAAAAAGAAAAACATTTCCTAATTGAAAAAAAAACTAAAAAATGTTAAAACCATTAAATTAGATAAAACATGAAAGTGAAATAATTCGAGATAGCACAGATTCAACCTCCCCTAAGCCAAGGGCCATTGGTAACTAACCAAAAGAAGCAACCATATAATGTGCAATAAACATGAAGCCAACAACAACATTAATGGGCAAAGAAAACACCAATAAAGTCTCAAATGGGCTAATCCTCATCACCATTGACATAACAGATAAAAAAGAGACAACCTTAGACCCTACATTTAGCATCAACCCAATAACAATATAATTAAAAGCATCAGTAAAATCTCTGATAAGGGTAAGCTCATCATCATTGAATTGTTATAAAATAGATACATGTTTAAAGCGTAAGATGAAAATCAGCTCAGGGACAACATCAATGAACAAACAAAAATAAAAAACATCAACAGATCCTCAAAGGAGGTACTTCTCATCATCATCGACGCAACGAAGGTCCCAACAAGTGCATCAGTTAACAATAATAAGCTCTACCACCACTGCTAAAATAAGGTTTACGCTGGAGGAATCGGTCTATTAGGGTAGAGACACAACCAACAACACATTAGTAAACCACCATCTAAAATGTAGATCTAAAACCCTAAAAGGGTATGAACGAGATACAATGACTAAGGGGCAATAAAGCCAGTCATGTGTGCTCCCGATTTGAACGGGATCGTTGAGCTTGGATCTTAGGATTCAAATTGATAAGAACAAAATTTGATGACTAGATTCTAAAATTTAATAATGAGGAACACAAAAGTGTTTAATGCTTATTGTTTATTGATTTGATGATAAATTCATCATCCATGAAGGATAATGATATGATGTTGGTGATGGAATGTGACTCCCATAATTGGTGGTGAACCATCCATACCTCCAATGAAAGATAAATTATTCTATTTATACTAATCTAAGACACTTACAATGTAAAACCCAAGATTAATAATATTGACTCTTGTTGACTTGTTGACTTTAAGGTTTAATTTTTTCATCTTCTTGTTGACTTGTTGAATGTTGACTAGAAAATCTTCAATTTATTCTTGTTGGCCAAAACCCAACAATACTTCCTCTAAATTGTAGAATTCCAATGATAAAGGTTGAAGCTTGAAACTTGAGCCTTGATGGTGCTTTTTGATGAAATAGTTGATTCAAGTGTTGATGTTGTTGTTGATGTTGCGGAAGCATGTGCTTGAATCAACTACTGTGTGATATTGACGATCATGATTATATACTTGATATTGCTTCTGCTTTTGATCTTGTAATTGTTGATGATGAAGATCAAGATCATTTGACTGCTGATACTTTTGATTTTGTAGGCTACTATTTGAACTTCACTGATGCAGCCTACAAGGGGCTCTTCTAATGGTCACAAGGGGCGCATTAACTGATGCCTTCTTGAGCTGCATGGGGTGCAATAACAGTTACTGATTGAACTAATTAAGTGCAGCCCAGTTGATGCTGAAACTATTGTAGTCCTGCAGCTGATCTGCAGCTTGAATTGCTGCTGAAACGCGGCTGAATTTTCTGCCGTTACGCTGCTGATTCGCGACTCAATTTGCTGTCAAAATGATTGTTGTTCTACTGATGTTATGCTGCTGGTTTGCTGCTGTTTAGCTGCTGAAACGCAGCTTAATTTGTTGTTGTTTTGTTGCTGAAACACAGCTTGTTTTGCTGTTGTAAAGTTGCTGATTTTGCTGAATGAATGCAGCCCATAATGATGCTGAAATGTTGTTGTTTATGTACTAAAAGTCTGCTGAAACACAGCTCTAATGTTGCTTATTTGCTGCTGCGTTTTGCTGATGTTTCTGTTGAGGCCCCTTCGGATCATATATGTAGGATCTATTAGTGTTGGATGAACAACATCAAGGGTATGCACAAAAGTGCAGTGACCCGGTGGAAAACAGGGTCAAACGGGAACACACAATTCAAACAAATACAATCTGATTTCCACACATTATTCGACATACAGATAGGGTATTTATACCCATACAATGGCGGTTGTATACTACTAAAACTAACATAACTAACCCTTTAATTCCCGCCTAATTTACATGTTTGACTTTTTCTTTTTGACTTTTCTATTCTGACTTTTAATTAATTAACATTAATCTACTTCATTTAAGATTGTCTTGATTATGATCTTCCAACAGTTCCTGCTATGCAGCCTTAAAGGAGGCGCATCATATGTGATAGGGGGTGCAGCAAAGTGTTGTGGGAAGCATGTGATGTATAGGAGGTGCATATGCTGCAGAACCAACTCAGAAGGCACATCACACAACAAGGGTGCGCACCAAATTGTTAAAGGGAGCACCAAATTCCCTTTGTGAGCTGTTCAAACTGCTACTGTGTGAACTGTTTTTGCTGCCCAATTTTGATACTAAAATATTTGTGTATTAATGTAAAATGTTGTTGGAATGTACCTCCATGGATGAGGATCTTCTTGTTGTTCTTTCTATTTTTGATAATGTTGATGAAGTTTGGGATCATACGGATGATAATCAAGAGGATTAGGAGCTGCAAATTTTGTGCAGTCCTAAATGGGGCGCATCAAACTATACATAAAGGGTGCATCTAGTGCACGTGTCTTGCTCTTTGTTCTTGTTTGATCAATCCTCTTGATGTTTTGTTGCTGTTTCTGATCTTATGGATCTTGTATGATGATAACAGAAGGATTTGGAGCTGCTCGAACATTTCTAAAAATCCCTCATAAGGGGTGCATCAAGCACCATAACGTTCAGCTCATCTTCAATTTTTAGCCCATAAATCACTTCATTTTGGCTCCAATTTATTGTTGTTTATGTTGGATTCATGTTTAACTTATGTGATAAATCATTATTCATCAATTAAACATGAAACTAGAGCTCAAATCCACATCCAAATCCATCGATTAATGAAGAACATGAAGAACATTCAAAAACCCACTTACTTGATTTTTGATTTTGATCCAAAACTGATGTTGATGCTGATTTGTTGATGAAATTGTTGTTGTAACATCATGTTTGTGGATTGAAATCAATCCAAGCTCCATTTCCATGTTTCAGATCTGGGAATTTCTGAAAACACCAAGAACACACACACTAGTGTGTCAAAATAACAAACATGAATCTGAAAATCCCAAATCTCATGGATCCTGCTCCAAACTTCGATTTCTTGCTTCCAATTGTTGATTTGATCATAGATGATGATAAAACGACATCATATTCTCGCTGAATCCATCACATTCACCTCAAATCCTTGGATTTCTCATGAAGAGCACACTAACTTTTTCTTCAAGTTTTCTTGAAATATTCTTCCATTTTAGCAATCTAACCATGAAATCTAATCAAAATCAATAGGAATCCAACAACTCCAGTTTTGATACCAATTGTGTGCTCCCGATTTGAACGGGATAGCTAAGCTTGGATCTTAGAATTCAAATTGATAAGAACAAAATTTGATGACTAGATGCTAAAATTTAATAATGATGAATATAGAAGTGTTTAATGCTTGTTGTTTATTGATTTGATGATAAATTCATCATCCATGAAGGATGATGATAAATTCATCATCCATGAAGGACGATGATATGATGTTGGTGATGGAATGTGATTCCCATACTTGGTGGTGAACCATCCATACCTTCCAATGAAAGATAAACCCTAGACTAATAATGTTGATTCTTGATGACTTGTTGACTTCAAGCTTCAAGTTTTTCATGTTCTTGTTGACTTTAATGTTGAATTGGAAATCTTTAATTTATTCTTGTTGGCCAAAACCCAACAAGTCATAAAACCACTATCACCACCATGAACCACCATGCACTGCCACCTACTCCACCTCCACCATACAGGGAGGCAGAGCGGCGACAAGGTCGATCGAAAGATCGACTCTCTCTAAAGAAGAAGACACCACCACAGAACACTCATCGGCAAAGATATGGCCATCGACACAATTGTTGATACACGATGTCCCTAGTTTATGTACTTAAATGTCTCTGTCTTTCATTTCTTACACATATGTAATGCAAGAACTTAATGAAATGTGATATGTGTTTGGATGTTTATTTATCTTTGATTATATCATATTCTTATAGTATTTATTATTACATATGTGAATGAATATTATATATAGGTTTGAGGTTGTTGTGCATAGTTCTGAGTCAATAATTATTCAGAAATGTGTTCGACTTAGTCTTGTGTTTATTCATGCTTATGGACCATGCTCATGGACCAGACGCACGAATGGACTATACTTATGGACCAGTCGCACGACTGAACCTGGTGAATGGATCAGTCGCATGACTAAGACATATGATTGACTTAGTTACACGACTGAACCTTCAGTCATGCGTATGAATCATTGACATGACTCAGTCGCATGACTAAACCATGCAAGTGGCTCAGTCGTATGACTGACACTGAAACCTATAAATATCACATAATTCATGGAAAAATGAAACACTTCAAATATTATAATACCCTAGCCGTCCAGTGCGTTTTAGCTCGTCCATCCAACTTCAAAGTTCGTTCCTGATCGATCTCTACTCATTCTTAACGTTTGTTTAATCGTTAGATTGATCAGGTTGTCATTCTCACTGATTGGATCGCCAATCAAATAGGATTCCGCACTATTTGATCTGGTTTCACATTGAATCAGTTAGTACTCCATACGTACACGCTCCTAACAAATGGTATCAGAGCTTTGGCTCGTGATTCTTCATGGATTCGATTAGTGTTTATGTTAAATCTAACGTTTTAATTCAAAAAGATTCTCGTTTTGACTCAAAAAGTGTTTTTGAAGTGTGCTTGATTCAAAAGTTTCACCCTTTTCGACTTACGGCAGATTAGGGTTCCTGAAAAATCAGTATTGGTGTCAAAGTGTTCAAAATTTTTGAATTTTTCATTCACAGCAGCTTTAGTCGCACGATTAGCTCAATCGCACGACTGAATCCCAATCATACAATTCAACCGCATGACTGAACTTAGTCGTATTGTTCATTCGCACGACTAAGCTAACTCACATGGTCGAACTCATTCGCATCCCTCAATCGCACGATTGAACTCAAACGCACGATTGAACTCGGCCGCACTCTCCAATCGCACGATTGAACTCAGTTGTACTCTTCAATCACATATTTGATTCTGTCATATACAAACGTTTTCAAGTTTGATACCATGGATGATCAGAACTCTGCGTTTACTGCTAGGAAGGACTCACGGATCCAGAATCTACTACTTATGGAAAATGAGATTGGGAATCATAACAAACCACCTAAACTGTTGACTTTGGATAAATACCCGCAATGGAAACAACGATTTGAAATCTATCTAAACGGTGTTGACCCTAACTTGTGGACATCCATTGAGACTGGATATACTATAGCAGTTAGTGCTAATGGGGTAAAGCTGACTTTGGGTGGTATGAATAAAGGACAAAAGGTTGCACACAATGCTGAGAAGAAAGCTTATGCTTTATTGATACAGTCAATCCCTAAGGATATCTTTCAGTAGTTTTCGGAACACAAGCAATCTAAGAAGCTGTGGGAAGCTCTTGAGAAGAGATACGATGGAAATGCAACCTTAAAGTCACTGAAGGCTAAAGCGTTGAAGAAGAAGTTTGAAAACTTTTCGTCTGTGGGAAATGAAAGTTTGGATGATATCATAGACAGGTTTTATCATCTAATGAGTGAGTTGCACACACATGGTGTAACTACCTCATCTAATGTTGCAGCTTTGCTAATGGTCTTCCAGATAAATGGGATTCGTTTGTGTCTAATCTGAGACAGAATGATACTTTCACCACGGTAGACATAAATGATTTTATCTTGAAGTTAAGGGAAGAGGAACTACGGTTGAAATGCAAGTCTAAGAAAGGATCTTACACCCAGAATCCTTCACTCTATAACGTTGCTTCTACCCCAGTTTCATCGGGAGCACCTTTTCAGATAGCGTTTGTTTCCAACACGTCTAGAACTTCTCAAAATGTCTCTTCGGGAAGTGAATCATCAGGTTCATCTGGAACCCAATATAGTATCCCTAACTCAAATCCTACTAAGCTGAAGACCGAGAATCTGGGAAATGTTACTGTTGAAATAGAAAAAAAGCATATGGATCTTCTCGCTGCGGTTGTACACTCGTATGATGGATTGGTTGCTGGTAAGATAGGAAATTGTCATCTAGCAGATGAAGACTATGAGCAGGAAGATGAGATAGAGTTGGAAAGAATGAATATCATGTGGGCCTTAGCCAATGCTGTTAGAAGGGCAAGGAAGTTTTTGAAGAAGACGGGGCAAAATCTGGTTGCCACCAAAGATACAACCTTTGGTTTTGATAAAACCAAAGTTACATGCTTGAACTGCGGTGAAAAGGGTCACTTCAAAAGAGAGTGCGTGAAACCTAAGAAGACCTGAAATGATAACCCTTTCTCATCACTCAACCATCAGGACAAAGAAAAGAAAGTTGCATCAACAAGTCAGGATTCTAAGGCATTGGTTGCTTAAGGATATAAAGGACAAAACTGGTCTTTCAGGTTTCTGTCTGATGGTGAAGCTAATATGGCACAAGTAGAAGATCTAGATGATGGATCAGCAAGTGAAGGAGATATCATAGCTGACTATGCAAGTTCAGAAGTTGAAGAAGCTATGGATGCCGTGGATCGCTTGGTTGAAGTAGAATTGACTGCTGCTAGTACGGAATCTCCTTTCATCAAGGAATCCAAGTCTGCATTTATGGTTGACACTTCTAACTCTGCACAGGTAGATTTTAAAGATGAACTATTTGATAAACATGCTTGTGTTGAATGTAATAAGTTTCATGAAAGCATAGACTTAAAATTTGCTAGGTTGTTAGATCACAATGATAGTCTAGTAAATGATTTGAAATTATGCTCTGAAGCTAACAGAGTTTTAAAACAAAATGAAAGTAGGTTTAAGGAAAAACTTGATTTGTTAGGTAAACAACTTAGGGAAACCAAGGTTGTTGCTTTCAATCAAGCTAATGATATTAAGTTCTATTTATCAACAATAGAGCAAACTAAGAAAGAGAAAGTTGTTTTGCAAGTTGAAGTAGAATCGTTAAATTAAAAACTTCACAGTCTAGCTAGTTCCTCTCACATTGTTCAGAACTTAGTAAAAGAAAGAAATGGTGGGGAAGGGCTTGGTTATAAAGTAGTGCCACCACGACCTGCGATCCTTTTGAACACAAAATGTCAACCTATAAATAATAACCCTATCAAGGATCATGTGGTGACGACCCCTCTAGTCAGTGACCCCTCCAGTTCTGGCACTACAGATGGGGCTTTCACTAAAAACAGGGATGATGAGAATCGTAATGCTACTCTTCGGTTGGGTTCAAAAGTTCATGTCTTAAACTCTAAAAATATAGAACCAACTCAGTCCAGAACTGCTCAACATCAAAATCTCAACAAAATGGAAGTAAAAAATAATCAAAATGTCAATCCAACAAAATTTGTCAAAGAAGGTCAGAAACCTAAAGTTGAGAAGAAAGAGACCAGCCTTAGATCCCACTCTCCCCCACACAACAGATCTCCCCTACCCGTTAAGGGGAGATCCTATTATAGTTGTGCAGAACGAGGACATATTTCTCCTAATTGTCCTTACTATCAGACACCTAGAAGAAAAATTGAACTTGTTCATGAAAATAAACCTAGATTTTCTAAAACAAGATTAAATACCGCTCTGAAATACCAAAAGCAACATAGACATGCTCCTGGAGAAGCTGTGTTAACTGAGGTAAAACCTAGGGATGAAAGCAAACCAAAAGTTCAAACTATAAACCAGTTGTCTGTTTATCACAAATAGGCCTTACACAAAACTGGTTTGTGGGAAGCAAAATCAACAAGTGTGTTTGAGAGTGAGGATAAGATAAAGAAAAATGTATCTTCATCTTCCAAAGGACAGTGGGTGGAGTTTTTAATGCATGATGCCTCTGGGAAACCCAAGCCAGTAAAGGCTTGGGCCCACTCTTGAACTGATCATTTGTTCTTGTGCAGGTTGTCCGCTACAGCGCTATCACTAAACACCTGGATTATTGATAGTAGGGCATCCAGGCACATGACCGGGAATCTGTCTCTCCTTTTCAATGTCAAACAAATCAAAGGGATACATGTATCTTTTGCTGGAAATAAAGGAGGTTATATCATAGCTCAAGGTGAAGTGGGAAATGAGAAGGTAAAGTTCGATAAAGTCAACTACGTTCAACAACTGGAGAACAATTTACTCTCAGTTTCTCAAATCTGCGACAAGGGCTTCAAAGTTGTATTCGATAATAAGAGATGCTACATTCTGAAGAAGGATTATGTTATCCCTGAGGAGAAAGTTCTAATGTCAGCTTCAAGATATAACAACCTGTATGTCTTGGACATGTCAAAAGCCTCTACAACTGAGTCTGCTGCTCAGTGTTTCCTATCCAAAGCCACCGAGAGGGATTCTATTTCTTGGCACAGGAGAATGGGACACATTAATCCTAGGAAGATGAATTATTTGGTTCAAAATCAACTGGCTGAAGGTCTAATGGTCAAGAACTTTTAGCTTCCAGATTTCTGTATAGCATGCAAGAAAGTGAAACAGACCAAGAAATCTCACAAATCTAAGAAAGTTCACTCTATTGAGATTCCACAAGAGTTATTGCATATGGATCTGTTTTGCCCTGTCCGTACTAAAATCATCGCCGGAGACTGGTACTATTTTGTAGCAACTGATGATTATTCAAGATTCTCCTGGGTGATGTTTCTCAAAACAAAGGCAGAGGCGTTTGAGTCTTTCAAACAATTGGTTACTACACTGGAGTCTCTGTATAAGCTGAAAGTAAGAAAGATTCGTTCAGACAACGACACTAAATTCAAGAATCAGTGGATGGAGGCTTTCTGTCAAGAGAAAGGGATTGTTCATCAATTCTCTTCTGCATATACTCCACAGATGAACGGAGTTGCTAAATGCAAAAATCAAAGTTTGATTGAAACTGCAAGGGCGATGTTGGTAGATTCAAAACTGCCTGTTCAGTTCTGGAATGAAGCAGTTGCTAATGCATGTTACACTCTCAGTCATGTATTATTTGTCAAACGTTATGGTAAAACTTGTTATGAGTTGCTTCAAAGGCGTAAACCGAACTTGGAATGTCTGGTAAAACTTGTAAATCGTGTATTAGTTGTCAAACGTCATGGTAAAACTTGTTATGAGTTGCTTCAAAGGCGTAAACCGAACTTGGAATATCTGGAACCATTCAGAGCTCCTTGCATGTTGATAAAGAAAACTCAAACTGGCAAGATTAATGAAAACACAGATGAAGGGATTTTTATGGGATACAATATACCAGACAAACGAGTTTACAACAACTCAATGGGTCAAGTTGAAGTGTGGTGCAACTTAGATGTGCATAGATACACCACCCCCTGATGGAAAAGTCCATCACTTTTCTTTGATTATGATGGATTTTTCAAGTCCTTCAATCTTCCTCCTGCTTATTCCGATGACGAGGTGGCTACTCAAATGATGTATGACATCCTGAATACTCCTAATTTAGACTCAAGCACTCCTGCTCCAATCGATGGTGCTTCTGGGGCTTCATAGGAAGATCTGGAAGTCAGTGATCACTCCTCAGATGAAAGTACACCTGCAGATGATGGTGAATTGGCTGAAACTTCTTGGGCAAATGATCAACCAGTCATAGAAGAACCAGTAATTCCTAAACTGGAAAATGAAGTAGTCATGCCAACAACTCCAGCTACAAGGATTAGTGTGAATCATCCCCCAGACAACATCATTGGGGATCTACTCTCTAGGGTTCAGACAAAAAATCAGCTGTACACAGCTGATTATGCAGCAGTGATAGAAAAGGGATACATACATGATGGGGCGTTTAAGTGTTTTGTTTCTCAAGTCGAGCCTAAGTATGTAAGTGATGCCTTGAAAGATGAGGCATGGGTAAACGCTATGCAAGAAGAACTTCTGCAATTTAAGAAGCTAGGAGTGTGGGCAGACCAAAGGGTGCAAAAGTAATCGACACAAAATGGGTTCTTCATTGCAAGAAAGATGACCAGGGGGACATTATCAGAAACAAGGCACGATTAGTAGTCCAAGGGTTCAGATAAGTCGAAGGTGTGGACTATAATGAGGTATTTGCATCACTTGCTAGGATGGAAGCAATTAGAATCTTCCTAGCCTACACATCCTACATGAAAATGAAGGTGTATCAATTGGATGTGAAGAGTGCATTTCTTCATGGTGAAATCCGTGAAACAATATACGTAAGTCAGCCTGAAGGTTTCGAAGATCCTTATCATCGAGACATAGTTTATAAGTTGGACAAGCTTTGTATGGGCTACATCAAGCCCCTCGAGCCTGGTATGAGAAACTCTCCACACACCTGCTGAAACATGGCTTTCGAAGGGGAGTGATCGACTGCACGTTATTCATCAAAGAAAAAGATGATGATTTACTGTTGGTTCAGATATACGTGAACGACATAATATTCTGTTCAAAAAATGAAGCATTATGTAAAGAATTTGAATCTGTGATGAAAGCTGAATTTGAAATGAGTGCAATGGGAGAGATGAAGTTCTTTCAGGGGTTACAGGTGGATCAGACACCTAATGGAATCTTTCTACATCAGACCAAATACGTGGGAGACATCCTAAGTAGGTTTGATATGGAAAATGTAATGGTTGTTGGTACCCTCTTGCCACAAACCACGATGTGGCACCAGATGAAAATGGGGATTTGGTAGATGCCACCATGTATCGCGGAATGATCGGATCTCTAATGTATCTCACAGCTTCTCGTCCTGATATCATGTATGCCACGTGTCTCTTTTCCAGATATCAGTCAAAACCAAAATTCAATCATCTGATTGGGGTGAAACGGATCTTTCGTTATCTGAAGGGTACTCCAACACTCGGGTTGTGGTATCCTCATCATGATGACTTTGAACTTACAGCGCACAATGACTTAGACTATGGTGGATGCAAGATGAACTACAAGTCGACATCTGTAGGGTGTCAATTTTTTGGAAGGCGGTTAGTCACTTAGCAATGTAAGAAGCAGACGTCTGTTGCTCTGTCAACATGTGAAGCTAAATACGTTGCAGCTGCAAGCTGCTGCTCTCAAATCATCTGGATTCAACAACAAATGCGGGACTACGGTTTGCAATTTTCTAACACTCCTATCCTTGTTGATAATTCTGCTGCCATAGCTGTAACTAAAAATCCGGTACAACATCCCAAAACCAAACACATTGGCATTAAATATCACTTCATACGTGATTGTTTTGAAAAGCATTTAATCGATGTAATAAAAATTAACACGGATTTTCAGCGTGCCGACCTCTATACAATAGCTTTTGATAAAACCGAGATTTTATTATCTTTTAGAGGTTAATGGCTTCAAAAAGAAAGAGGATGTAATTCCGGAGAAGTCGGGTTCATAGTCCGTCAGTATGTGTCTTCGTTCTCAATTTTTTCTGTCAAATTTATTTTATTTTATTTTCATTACCCTGTTATCTTAAAAATTTTAAAACACAAAAGATTTTCTGTTTTAGAATTTTAGGGGGAGAATAGTTTAAGTTTCAGTATTTATTACTTGAAAAAAATAAAAAATAAAAAAAATAAAAAGGGGGGTGGGTAGGTAAGCTGATTAGCAAAGACGTCAAATCCTAGAAATCGATTCAGTACAGAAAAATTTGATAGTACACAGGCATCGAATCGTATAGGACAACAAAAGGACTTTGATTTTTGAAATATTATATTGAAAGTCACAGAAAATTATAAGTCTGAGAAGTCAAAGCCTAATAAGTTGAAAAATAATAGTAAGCTAGTCTGTTACTGTGGTCACATGGAGAAAGTATATCTAGAGGTTGCATGTCCATTATATGATGTGTCAGTAGATTCAACACAATAGACTAGTAGACATCATTGGTGAATCATGTAAATTAAATCAATCAACAAGGTGTGGGTTCCCATCTTATCCCTGGTATCCAAATCAATAAATTTCCAATAAGGGGTGAGGAGCAAAAAGAAAGCCACAAATGTGTACTAGTGACCAAAAACATGAGCAATACAAATGACAAATGTCGTTGCTACGTTAAATGTATGTTAAAATTGCTATAAAAAGAAGATAGGAAGTGTACCTCTCTGCTGTGCGATGGCACTGGCCTGAGGATAAGTATAACCTATATATTCTAAGAATTCATTGTTGTTTCCGCCTCTCTGCTATGCGATGGCTCTGATCTGAGGCTTGGCATCTCTTTGAAAGCTCTTAGAATAGTTTCTTCTTGGAAAAAACCCGTAGACCACTCAAAAATCTCTTGAGGAATGTTGATTACCATATAAGCGTGGGATCCATAAATACTTGTTGAACCAATACACCTAAATAATCACCAATGTGTGTCAAAAATCTATGTATGGATTTAAGTGGACGAACATACTGACAATCATCATGGTTGCAACTCTCGATGTTCAAAATCAATGTGTGTTATACAACAGCTCTAGCATGATTTCCTGTTAGTGCTTTTGAATCTTAGATGAATGAGATTCTGTGAATTGTAAATATATTGTTCTCTGTTATTGATATAAATACAAAAAGTCCCAAATTATTGCATGTTTATGCCTGTCTGATTCCAAGTGAATCTTTCTAGAAATGATGTTAATGCTTGAAGCTGTTCCGCTCAGGGGGGGGAATCGTTTAATTGAAGTTAAAATGTTTTCAACCCTCCTAAAATAAAAATACAAAAATATGCCTTATTTCAGTTTCATTTCAAGTTTTTCATGTTTTACTTATGTTTATATTGAGTCGTTGTCGGACTATGTAACCAGACTAAACTCCGTGAATGTCACATAATGAACCGAACGTTAACTGTGAAAGGCTTGTTTCTAAAAGATAAAAGGATCACGTCTGAGGTGATCAAATTGTTCTCATTTAAAAGGATCACGTCTGAGGTGATCAAATGGTTTTCATTTAAAAGGATCATGTCTGAGATGATCAATGGTCATAATGTCAATTATCAAGATAAGTATGTGAAAAAGTGGACCAAACGAAGTCAAATCCATAAGTATGGCCCCAATCGCATAATTGGACCATAAGTATGGGCCAGTCACACAATTGGACCATAAGTATGGGCCAATCACACGACTGAACCTCAAGTATGGCTCAATCGCATGACTGGACCATGAGGATGGCCGAGTCGCACGATTGGCAAACTCATAATGAACCAATCGTGCGATTGGTTGAATGTGTATAGGTCAGTCGTACGACTGAACCTCAGTTGCACGTATGAACCATGCGTATGGGTCCTGTCGCACGTCTGAAACTGAAATCAGTATAAAGGAGGTCAGTCGGTCGTAACCCTACACTTTATTTCAAATTCTCTCAAATACTTGGTTACATAGAGGACCCCTTTTCCGAATTTTTCTTTGCGAACTCACCTGATTTCTCGTTGTTAACTGATATACGTTCATCTACAAGTACAGTCAAGATGAAAACGGGATACATGAATACATTAAATCGATCAAAAGTGTCCGAATGATATAAAACTTAAACCGAACCGAATAACTCTAAAATTGGACCTTTAAATGGACTTAAATGTGAACTTAAAAGATAACAAGTGCAATGACGAGTCTTGGCGCGTCTAATGACTCTAATCTTGACATGAATATGGCTGTTTGGACACAGATTCAAAATCTCGGACTAGCACAGTATGGATGCGACTGGACATACTGATGAACCTCAATCGCATGTTTGAATCATACACATGATTTAATCGCACGATTGACTCAATCGGTGATTCAGTCACACGACTGGCTCAACCGCTTATCATGGCACACGACTAAGCTCAATCGGTTGCCCAATCATACGATTGAGTTTAGTCATATGGTTCAATCGTACGATTGAACCAGTATGATATGATCTGTCCAAACTCAAATGTTATTTCTTGTGAACGGGTCTAACATGTTTGTTGCTTGTGTTGCAGTGAAATGGCTGATAGATGGACTATGAGTACTAAGCACAACATATGTGTTTATCTCAACACGACTTCCTGGAATGCTGCAGAGTTTGTTGGGATTATAGAGTTCCTACGCCAATCCAGGATATACCGAGCTATCTCGACAACCTGCACAACATACCATTCTCTACATCAGGCATTCTGGGAGAATGTCGTCGTTGACAGATCTGTCGAACCTTTCAAGATCCGAAGCTCCATCTTTGGATAGGACATAGATATAGGTGAGGACGATTTGAGGAGGATATTGGATTTGGGAGATGACATGGATTATCCCACCAAGCTACATCCCATGACCGTTATGGGATGCTTTCTACGGATTAAGTACGTCGGTGGCATCAATGTCGTTGTGCTTAATAAGAGCAATATGTGCCCGCCTTTCAAGTATTTGGCACATGTGATTCTGAAGTGCATAGCCTCATGACACGGTGGTTTCAACAAGATGAGTGATCAGATTCAAAACACATTGTTGCGTTAGTGCTAAACCACCCGTCTAGTTTCTCTAAGATGTTCTTCAATTACGTGAGGGAGAACATCAAGGCCAAGGGGAAGGAGAGTTTTTGCATGTATCCCCGGTTGCTACAGCTGATCCTTAACGAGAAGCTACCTAACCTACCTAAGCTTAAGGACGATGAGGTGTCATTGGAGGTGATGGATGACACGACTTTAGGCAGGATGAAGGTATACAGGGGAAAGCAGACTAAGCCACCAGTGAGAAGGTTGTTTGGCCATCTGACGAATGTTGATTATGTAGCGCCAGCCAGGAAGAAGTGGCGCCATGATGATAGTGACTCGGATGTTGAGCATTTCTTGATTGATGGTGTTGACGAGGATGATGATGATGATGACCAAGAAAAGGGTCAAGGTGGCGCCACTGACATATTTACTGTCCAACCACCACCTCAGCAGGGTGGTTCATCAGTTACTGGTGGGTCTGAGCAAGCTACCATCCACCGGGACTTCATGATCGGTGAGCATATCAGGAACTTTGATCTAGAGGAAGAAGATGATGATTCTGAAGAAGAGCCTCTAGTGAGACAGGTCGGTAGCAAGTGGGTAGCTACTGAGAAGGGAAAGGAGGTGGTTGGTACCCGCCAGGCTCGGTCAAAGGGTGTCGATACTGAAGAGAGTGATCCATCTTATACACCTGACCAGCCCATCAGCCCAGGGGGAGTCTCGATTGCTAAGGGGTCTAAGAGGAAGAGGATGGCCCAACCCTATGGAAAGAAGGGGAAACGCTAAAAGATCATCTTTGTTGAGTTATTGTTAGGACCGTGTACGACGGAGTACTAACTGATTCAAACGTGAAACCAGATCAAATAGTGCGGAATCCTATTTGATTGGCGATCCAATCAGGGAGAACGTTAATCCGATCAAAACTAACGATGAGAATACGTTAAGAATTGATTAGAAAGATCAGAAATATTCTATGAAGTTGGAAGAGACTCTCTGGAAGAACAGGAACTGCTAGGGTTGATAATTCTCGAAGTGTTGCGTTTTTCCATGAATTAAATGGTATTTATAGGTTAGTGTTTCTCATTCGGGTGACTGAACCATTCGTATGGTTCAGTCGTGCCATTGAGCCATGCGGTTGATCCATTCGTACGACTGAGTGTTCAGTCGTGCGACTGAGCCAATCTTATGTTACAATCACACGACTGACCCAGTCTCCTGGTTCAATCGTGCGACTGAGACATTCGCATGAAGTTGTTCATGCATATGGTCCATTCGCATGGGCCATTCGCATGAGAACTTCACATAACTAAGTTTGAATACATTTCTTAAACATTACATTACCAAGATTAATTCAAACAATCACAAACCTATATAGTTAATTCGATATGCGTTAAACACCTCATTAATGAAATATTAAACATTATAAGCACATCCAAACATTTGCATTTCATTAAGCACCCAACGATTATATACGTGTAAGACAATACAGACATTTACATTAAGATCAGAAACTAGGTACACTTGTTAGGACCGTGTACGACGGAGTACTAACTGATTCAAACGTGAAACTAGATCAAATAGTGCGGAATCCTATTTGATTGGCGATCCAATCAGGGAGAACATTAATTTGATCAAAACTAACGATCAGAATACGTTAAGAATTGATTAGAATCGATCAGAAACATTCTATGAAGTTGGAAGAGACTCTCTGGACGAACAGGAACTGCTAGAAAGTTGATAATTCTCGAAGTGTTGCGTTTTTCCACGAATTAAGTGGTATTTATAGGTTAGTGTTTCTCATTCGGGCGACTGAGCCATTCGTATGGTTCAGTCATGCGATTGAGCCATGTGGTTGATCCATTCGTACGACTGAGTGTTCAGTCGTGCGACTGAGCCAATCTTATGTTACAATCACACGACTGGCCCAGTCTCCTGGTTCAGTCGTGCGACTGAGACATTCGCATGAAGTTGTTCATGCGTATGGTCCATTCGCATGGGTCATTCGCATGAGAACTTCACATAACTAAGTTTGAATACATTTCTTAAACATTACATTACCAAGATTAATTCAAACAATCACAAACCTATATAGTTAATTCGATATGCGTTAAACACCTCATTAATGAAATATTAAACATTATAAGCACATCCAAACATTTGCATTTCATTAAGTACCCAACGATTATATACGTGTAAGACAATACAGACATATTACATTAAGATCAGAAACTAGGTACACATGTATCTACAAACTCCCCCTTGGACCTAGATTCATCTATTGTCTTACATTCTTCATAAACTCTTCATATTTCTTGTACTTCTCCTCTCATGTGACTCCTACATGTATTTCAAATGCAAAGCAGAGTCTTATCACGTTTAGGAATTGAAGAGCTTGTACAATATCTTGTGTATCATAGAACAGTGGCCACTTGTATAGAGTGTAGACATCTTTAGCCGACAAGTTGGTAAGCCACATTGGGTTAAATACCCTGATAGTATCCATTTTGCCCTCTTTATTCAGAACTATGACCGCCTCCCCTGTTCTCCAATTATAGTACCACCACTTAAAGTGTGGAGTGAAGTCCTGTGGCATTTCCCTTAGAGGGATTCTTGACATTGTGCACGGAGGACTCCACTTCAGCACTATCTTTGGTTTTCCAGTTATGTGATCAACTTCAGATCGTCTGATATATCTCGTAGGTTGTTGAGGTTTGAAGTTGACCCATCTGGTGTGATACTCTCTTCAGCGCTGCCTCAAACCAGCCAGACATCTTTCTCGGATCAGCATAAAGCAGCTTCAATTTAGCTAGCTGGTTGAGCTCAAAACCAGGTAGAGACTTTAGATCATGTGGGAATCTAAAGTACTTAATACCTTTCTCTCTTTTTACCGCGTACACATTGATATCATCAAAATGAGCCCACGCGATAATCTTGCCTGAGACCTTGTGATGTTTCTTCACTTTATAGAGCTTGGTGTAGACGTTCGGTTTAGGAGCAGAGCGTTGGGCTCTGATCTCCTCAAAACATGCAGCCTACTCTGCCTTTCTGATATCAACATCTATGTCTGAGGCTTGGGCTGTTTCTTCAACCTTATCGGACTCTTGCTCCATCTTATCCGGCATCTCAAATGTTTTACTGACCAGTGAATCACCTAGATTGGGGACCATATTACCCTCTGCATCAGCATATTCTGGATAGTGCTCTGCAGTGACATCTTCGATTTCTATCTCATCAATGTCATGTAGCTCATCGTCATTGGTTACCTCAAACGTTGGAGCGTCTTTAACAATTTCATCGGGATTGGGCTTGAACATTTCAGCCAGCTGCTCGTCAGTAAGATCATGAATTATTTTCCCTTCTTCAGGGGTATAACTCATTGATCTCCTGACAATCCCTTGCAGATCAAGAATCATTGTTAATTGAGTCTTGACCTGCTGAAGGGGAGTAGCATCGTATTCGTCCCTCTGAAAATTTGGATCTGCTTGAATTAGACATGTAACACATCAAACATTAGTAAATTATCAATACAGACACACATTAACCAATATATAAACATTTTATACATTAATGTGATACAAAATTCAGTTACACATGATTTTAAATAAAATAAACCATTAGACATTACTCTTTTCTTGTATCATGTGCTCTTCTGCTGACGGGGCGGATGTGGAGGCACCTCGATCTTGTGCTTTCTTTGTCCTCCTTTCACTCGCAGATGTGGCACCCGCAGCAGATGTATCATTATCATCATCAACATCATCATCAAAATCATTACCAGCATCAGTATCATCTCCTTGATCATCACCATTATCATCATCATCACTATCATCATCATCTCCATCATCTCCATCTCCCTCTTGGATCTTTAGGGGCTCCTCCTTAGACCCTTTCAGCCTCAGCATTATGGTCTTGTTGGCCGTCTCTAACTCCTCTATCCTTTTTGTTGACTGGACATGTTGCTCCTGGAGTTGGGAGATCTGCTCAGCTTGTTGAGCAATAAGATGGGCTTGAGAAGCATTTTGCTCCTCAAGTTGTCGAAGTCGAGCTGTCTTCTCATCATCTGCAGCTAACAACTTCAGCACCATACGATTTAGTGCTGAAAGTTGTTCCTCTACTCCACTTGGAGGTTGAGACGATCCAGATGGGAAGAAGGATGGGTCGGCTTGATGACTGGGAGTGGTGGTGGTGGTAGCGGTGAAGATTGGGGTTGGTATAAATGAAGTTGGTGGTGGAGCAGGTGTGGTAGTAGTGTGTGAGGTGGTAGAGGTGGTGGCTGGAGGTGTAGTAGCAGTGGTAGTGGTAGTGGTGGATGGTGTGGCTGAGGTAGTGGTTGTGCTGGTGGATGATGTCAAAGTAAATCTCAACCTCTTCCCCTTCTTACCGTAGGGGTGTGCCCTAGTCTTCTTCCTCTTGCCTCTAGATACAGAGGCTCCCCTTGGCTACTAAGCGGAACCGGGGCATATGAGGGATCTGATTCAGCAGCAGCATCCCCGGACTCCACTAGGCGTCCACCTACAACCCTCATGCCTCACTCTGTGGCAATCACCTTGCTGCCTACAGTCCTCGTTAGAGGCTCCTTATCACTTTCTTCCACCTCATCGGACGGACAGAAATCATGGTGAAAACTGGCAGTGGTGGCATCTGGGTGTGTTGGTGGTGAATGAGTGAACCGTCTAGTGGGGCCCTATGAAGTAGCAGGCCCTGAGTCTCTACCCATATCACCATCATCATCGGAGTCGTCAAATGGAAGAGCAATTTGCTCAACATCTGAGTCACTCTCCTCGTGGCGCCACTTTCTCCTCTCACGCGCCACGTACTCAGCATTTACCAAATGCCTGATCAGTCTCTTCACTGGGGGTTTGACCTGCTTTCCTCTATACACTCTCATACGACCAGTGTCGTATCATCCATGATTTCCAACTGCACCGCGTCGTGGCTCTCCTTGGGCAGTGTTGGCAGCTTCTCATCAAAGATCATTTGGAGAAATCTAGGGTACATACAGAATCCATCTTTACCCTTAGCCTCTAGATTCTCTATCAGGTATGAGAATATCATGTTCAAGAAGCTGAAAGGGTGGTTCAGAACCAGTGCCACGTAGGCATTTTGAATCTTGTTTGATAGGTCATCAAACCCACCCCTCCTCGAAGCTATGCACTTGAGGATGACATGTGCTAAGTACTTGTACTGGGGACACAGGTGGCTCTTGTTCAGTACACCTGTGTTGATATCCCCAGCGTACTTCATCCTCAAGAAGCACCCTCTAACTGTCAGTGGGTGAAGTCTTGTGGGGTGGTCTGCATCATCACCCAAAGCAAGTACTCGTCTGATGTCTTCAGCGGTAATCTCTATATCGACACCAAAGATGGAACTTCTGATGCAGTAGGGCTCCCGTGAGCGGTCAACCGATGCACCATCCCAGAAGGCCTGCTGAATAGACCTGTAGGGAGTGCATGGTGTGGGAATTGCCCTGTAGATCCTGAAGCACTGGAGAAAAGCAATGACCCCTGTAAACTCGGCACCATTCCGAGACGTAGCGTCCAAGTGTGCACATATGTTGTGCTTAGGGTTGATGGTCCACCTGTCAGCTACCAATCTGTAACACAAGACATATAGACATTAGATCCCATATAACACAAATCAGCTCTAGTTAACCTGGTAGAACTCAGTCTAGTCAATCATGCAATTGAGCCATGCGACTGAGTTCAGTCGGTTGACCTTTCATGCGATTGAACTCATTCGGGTGATTGAATCATGCGACTAAGTTCAATCGTGTGACTGAGTCATACGATTGGTTCATTCGAACGACTGACCTCATTCGTATCGGTCGTTCAGCCGATTGGCTCAATCGTCCACTCAGTCGTGCGATTGGAGTTCATCCTGGTGTCCAGTCGCTCATTCGGTAGTTTGTCCATTCAAATTCTGATTTTGAGCAAAACTTGATTTTAAACGTTGAGATTAGGCTCATTACACTCAGATTAGGCCGACTTAGCATCTTTTACCATTAATTTGATCTTAAAGTTCAGTTTAGATGGTTTATTGGTCCGTTTAAGTCTCGGTTACTGTTAGGTCAAACTGTGAGTGATTCTTGATGTTTATCCCCAGTTCAAACGATGATGCACCTTGATTATTACCTGTATAACCGATATCCAACGTTAGAAAGCAGTAATCTCAGGTAAATAGGAATATTTGAAAATTTTGGCAGAGATTCGACGTATCGTACGAGTGAGGGGCGATTTGGATGAATGAAGCAACTGATGGCCGATTCACCTGTATTTATACTAGGGCAACTCCCAGTCGTGTGACCGAGCCTTGTCACATAAGTCAGTCGTGCGACTGAGCCTAGTCGCATGAGTGAGTCATGCGACTGAGCTTCAGTTGTACGATTCACCCAATCGTTTATCTCCAATCGTACAATTGAGATCATTCAGACGTTTGACACAGTCGGTCACTTCCAATCGTGCGATTGAACTCATTCGCATGGTCCAATCGTACGATTTGACTCGTTCGTATTCTCAATCGTACGACTGGATCATACTTATGGTTCAGTTGTGCGAATGGGCCATACTTGTGACATTTTGACCATTTTACCATATGACACTTAGTTCGATTAATCAATAGATAAACATTATGATTAATTTGATCATCTCAGACATGACCATTTTAATAAAAAACCAATTTGATCACCTCAGATGTGATCCATTTATCCACCTGATCATCTCAGACATGATCCATATATCCACCTGATCATCTCAGACATGATCCATTTATCCACCTGATCATTTTAGACATGATCCATTTATCCACCCGATCATCTCAGACATGATCCATTTATCCACCTGATCATCTCAGACATGATCCTTTTACCTTTTTTAGAAACAATTTATTATAGATTAAACGTAAAGTTCATTTTGTGACATTTTCTGCAATTAGCAGCATAGCACAGTCCGACACTGACACACTTAACAAATAAAATAAAATACTAAACTAAATAACAAAACGAAAATGTTTTTGTGATTTTGTTAGGGTTGGGTAGATAAGCCTATTAGCATTAAAAAAAATTTCAAGGCATATTCATATGGAATCAGACAGGCATAAACTCAATTACTTGGAACCTTTTATATTTATCGGAAAGGAAACTAACATATTTACATATCACAGTTTTTCATTCATCTGACACTTTTAAGTTTTAACTGGGAATCATGCTTGATATGATATGTAACGCATGTTGATTATCAACATCAGTCGATGCATCCACGATGATTGTCCGTATTCTTGTCCACTTAAATCCATACACAGACTTTTGACACACATTGGTGATGAATTAAGTTATATTATTTCAACCAACATTTGTGGATCCCACGCTTATATGGTAATCAACTTTCCTCAGGAGACTTTTGAGAGGTCTACGGGTATTTTGACAAGAAGAGACTATTCTTAGAACTTTCAAAGAGAAGCCAAGCCTCAGGTCAGTGCCATCGCATAGCAGAGAGGCGGCAAACAACAATGAATTCTAGAATATGTAGGTTATGCTTATCCTCAGGTCAGTGCCATCGCACAGCAGAGAGGCACACAACCTATCTCCTTGTTACAACATTTCTTATTTTCTTTTTCAAATAACGCACCAACAACATAAGTTATCAGCTTGATTGCGCTTGTATTCAATTTTTTCATGCTTTGCTCTTTTTGTGGTCACTCGCACACCTTTGGTGGCGTTTATTTGCTTGTTGTCCCTTATTGGAAATAACTGATTGTGTTAACCAATGATAAGATGGGAACCCACAGTTGGTTGAACCATTTAGTTTAGATTGAGTTCACTAATGATGTCTACTCGTCTATTGTGTTGAATCTACCGACACATCGTATAGTGAACTAGCACCTCCCTAGATCAATTTTCTCCGTGTAACTACAGTAACACACAAGCGTACTATCATTTTCCCAATCTTGTTAGACTTAGAATCCTCTGACTAACAATTTTCTGTGATTTAATAAAACTTAAATTCTAAAAATGTAAAATCTTTTTGGTGTTCCAAGTAACTGGACGCCTATGTACTATCACTTTCCATTTGCGTAGAATCACAGTCTAATCTTTGTTGTTTTTGCCTTTTAGCTTATCTGACCTTCCCCTTTTTTTTGAGTAACTAAATACTGAAAGTAACCTAATCTCTCCCTAAAATTCTAAAACAGAAAATCTTTTGTGTTTTGGATTTTTAAAAGACAAGGAAATTAAAATAAAATAAAAATAAAAAGAAGGACAGAACTAGTGTCGGACTATGCATCTGTGTCGTCAGAGATAATGTCACTTTTCTTTTTCACGCCGTGACCTCTAACAGGTAGAAAAATCCGGGTTTATCAAACGGTTTAGTGTAGAGGTCAGCGCGTTGAAAATCCGTGTTTATCTTTACCACATCAATTAATTGTTTTTCATAGCAGTCGCGTATGAAATGATACTTTATGCCGATGTGTTTAGTTTTAGGGTGTTGAACCAGATTTTTAGTTACAGCTATGGCAGCAGAGTTATCAACATAGATAAGGGTGTTAGAGAATTGCAAACCGTAGTCCCGCATTTGCTGTTGGATCCAGATAATCTGAGAGCAGCAGCTTGCAGCAGCAACGTATTCAGCTTCACAGGTTGATAAGGAAACCGAGGTCTGCTTCTTGCATTGCCACGTGACTAAACGCCTTCCAAAAAACTGACACCCTGCTGATGTAGACTTGAAGTTCATTTTGCAGCCACCATAGTCTGAATCACTATACGCAGTGAGCTCAAAGTCATCGTCATGAGGATACCACAACCCCAGTGTTGGTGTACCCTTCAGATAATGGAAGATTCTTTTCACCCCGATCAGATGATTTACTTTTGGTTTTGCTTGATATCTGGAGCATAAACATGTGGCGTACATGATATCTCGACGGGAGGCAGTGAGATACATGAGAGATCCGATCATCCCACAATACATAGTGGCGTCCACCAAATCCCCATTCTCATCAGGAGCCACATCATGATTTGTGGCGAGTGGGGTACCGCAGCAGTGTCATTTTCCATATCAAAGCGACTAAGAATGTCTCTGACATGCTTAGTCTGATGTATAAAAATACCGGTAGGTGTCTGATCCACCTGTAATCCCAGAAGAACTTCATTTCTCCCATGGCGCTCATTTCAAATTCTGCCTTCATCACAGATTCGAATTCTTTACATAGATCTTCGTTTCACGAACTGAAGATTATGTAATCCACATAAATCTGCACCATTAGTAAATCTCCATCTCATTCTTTGATAAACAATGTGCAGTCAATCACACCTCTGTGAAACCCGTGCTTTAGCAGGTGAGTGGAGAGCTTTTCATACCAGGCTCGAGTAGCCTGATGTAGCCCATACAGAGCCTTGTCTAACATGTAGACTCTGTCCCGATGATAAGGATCTTTGAATCCCTCAGGTTGACTGACGTAGACCTCTTCACGGATTTCCCCGTGCAAGAATGCACTCTTTACATCTAGTTGATAGACTTTTATCTTCATGTAAGAGGCGTAGGCTAGAAAGATGCGGATAGCTTCCATTCTAGCTACTGGTGCAAAGACTTCATTATAGTCGACTCCCTCGACTTGTCTAAAGCCTTGAACAACCAACCGTGCCTTGTTTCTAATAACGACACCTTGGTTATCCTTCTTGCAGCGTAGCACCCATTTGGTGCCAATCACCTTTACGCCTTTGGGCCGGTCAACGAGTGTCCACACTCCAAGCTTCTTGAACTGTAGTAGCTCCTCTTGCATAGCGTTGACCCATGCCTCATCCTTCAGGGCATCGCTTACGTGTTTGGGTTCGACTTGAGAGACAAAGCATCTGAAAGCCCCATCATTCACGTAGCCCTTTTCCATAATTGCAGCATAATCAGCAGAATACAACTGATTTCTTGTCTGCACGCCAGAGTGTAGATCTCCAATGATAGCTTCCGGCGGATGATTCGTACTGATCCTAGTCACAGGTGTCGTAGGGACGACAACTTCAGTATCTAGATTTGTGACTGGAGGTTCAGTATCCGTATTTCCTGATGCATATTCAGCAGCTGATGAGCTTCCTACTTGATCAACGTTTGGTGCAAGGCCTGTCTCAGCTGCTTCCTCATCATTTGATGAGTCATCATTTTCGTCCTGATTAGTTGGTGAAGATCCCGATGATCCACTCGCAGGTGTTGTATTGCTAGTATCCAGATTCGGTGTGTTTAGAACATCGTGCATCATCTGAGTAGCAATATCTTCATCTGAATCTATCTGAGGAAGATTGAATGATTTGAAAAAGCCATCATAGTCAAAGAATGACGATGGACCTTTTCCAGCAGGGGGGATGGTGAATCGTTGAACGTCAACATTGCACCATACTTCTACCTGACCAGTAGAGTTGTTGTAAACTCGTTTGTCTGGTATGCTGTATCCTAGAAAGATCCCCTGATCTTCCTTTTCATTGAACTTGCCCTCTTGAGTTTTCTTCAGAAGCGTACAAGGAGCACCGAATGGTTCCAGATACTCCAGGTTGGGTTTACGCTTCTGTAGCAACTCATAGCAAGTCTTTCCATGCCTCTTCACTACTGACACACAATTGAGTGTGTAGCATGCATTGGCAACAGCTTCGTTCCAGAACTGCACTAGCAGTTTAGAATCTGCCAACATAGTTCTGGCGGTCTCGATCAAGCTCCTGTTTGTTCTCTCAGCAACTCCATTCATCTGTGGTATGTATGCAGAGGTGAATTGATGAACAATTCCCTTTTCTTTGTAGAAAGCATCCATCCACTGATTCTTAAACTCTGTTCCATTGTTTGAGCGAATCTTCCTAACCTCAGCTTGTAGAGAGACTCCAGTGTTGTCACGAGCACCTTGAATGACTCAAAGGTTTCTGACTTTGCTTTCAGAAACATCACCCAGGAGAACCGTGAGTAGTCATCAGTGACAACAAAGCAGTACCAGTCTCCGGCGATACTCTTCGTGCTGACTGGACTGAATAGATCCATGTGCAATAGCTCCAGGGGCATCTCAATAGAATTGACTAGCTTGGTCTTGTGAGATTCCTGGTCTGCTTCCCCTTCTTGCATGAGACACAAAAATCAGGAAGTTTGAAGTTTTTTACAGGAACTCCATCAACTAAGTTTTTATGAATCAGATGATTCATCTTCCTTTGATTAATGTGTCCCATTCTCCTGTGCCATGAGATGGAGTCCTTCTCTGTAGCTTTAGACAAGAAACATTGAACAGTAGAAGCACTAGTAGAAGCATTAGACATATCTAGAACATACAAGTCATTATATCTAGATGCTGACATTAATACCTGCTCCTCTGGAATTTCCATCTCTTTCTTCAGAGTGTAACATTTTCGATTGTCAAACATAACTTTGAAGCCCTTGTCACATATCCGAGACACTGAAAGAAGATTGTTTTCTAATTGCTGAACAAAATTAACTTTATTGAACCTTACCTTTGCATTACCTACTTCTCCCTGACCAGTAATGTATCCTCCTTTGTTTCCAGAAAAAGAAACGTGTCCCCCTTTAATTTGTTTGACATTGTAAAGGAGGGACTGGTTTCCCGTCATGTGCCTGGAAGCTCCGCTATCTACTATCCATGTATTTGTAGAAGCACTATAGCGGACAACCTGCACATAATAGAAAATTATTAGTTAAGGAGGGGGACCCAAGCCTTGACTGGCTTGGGTTTCCCTGAGGCATCACACAACATGAACTCAACCCACTGTCCTTTATCAGTGGGTGGTACCTCAACTTTTAACTTATCCTTGCTTACAGACACATCAGTTATTTTGACTTTCCACAAACCATCCCTGTGAAAGGATTGTTTGCGGTAAACCGAAGACTGATTTACAGTTTGAACCTTTGGTTTCGTTTCAAAAACAGGTTTTACCTCAGGCATCACAGACTTGCCAGTTACTTGTCTGTGTTGTCTTTGGTGTGGAGGAGATGGAAACGACCTAGAAGGTGTTTTAGACCGAATAGGTATTTTTGATCTAATGGGAGTCTTAGATCTTTGTTTTGAAACTTGTTTAACTTCATTGTTTAGCTCAATTTTAATTTTAGGTGTCTGATAGCGTGGACAATTTGAAGAGATGTGACCGCGTTGTCCACAAGTATAGCATGATCTCCTTTCAACAGGACTAGGAGATCTCTTATGGGGCGGTGAGTAAACTTCAGGCACTTCTTTATTTGTCTCACTTCTATGATTTTCACCTTCATTGACAAATTTTACTTGTTTAACATTATGGGTGTTTTGTCTTAGAAGATGGTAGTTATCTTGCTTAACCAATTTAGTTTGGGTGGTCTTGGAAATCTTAGGTTGTGTTGTAGCAGATTTTGAACCCAACCCAAGAGATGCTTGAACATTCTCTTCCACCCTGTTTTCAGTTATAATTTTACCAGTTGTACTTGATGTTGATGCTTTCTGATCAGTAGCCAGAGGAGCAGATTTAATCACTGTGTTCGGATCACTGACCAGTGGAGTTGTCACCACATGATCCTTTATTGGATTATTATTAATTGAACGTTGTTTGCTGTTCAAGAGGATCTCATGTGGTGGAGGCACAACCTTGTAACCCAATCCTTCCCCGTTGTTGCGTTCCTTAACCAAGTTTTTCAAAATATGTGAAGAACTAGCTAGATTGTGGAGTTTTTGTTTCAAAGACTCGTTTTCAACTTGCAAGACTGCTCTTTCCTTTTTAGTTTCTTCAATTGTCTTTAAATAAAACTTTATATCATTTTCTTGGTTAAACACAACAACCTCAGTTTCTTTTAACTGTTTCTTTAATGCATCAATCTTTTCGTTATAGCTACTTTCGTTTTGTTTTAAAACTCTGTTTGCCTCTGTGCACAATTTTAAGTCATTTACTAAGTTATCATTGTGATCTAATAACCTAGCAAATTTCAGATCAATGCTTTCCCTAAATTTATCACATTCAACACAAGCATGTTTAATAAACAAATCATCCTTGGATTCTACCTATGCAGATGTAGACGTTCCAGCCATGAAAGCATTTTGAGGGTCAGATTGTGCTTCAGATTCAGCATTCAGTTCATTTTCAACAAGTTGATCAACAACAACTATGTCTTCATCCAAATCAGTAGTGTCAGGTTCAGCTGAGTTCTCCCCCTCACTCGCTGAGTCTTCATTCAGATCCTCAACAGATGCAATGTTGCCTTCACCATCAGATAAGAATCGTAAGGACCAGTCTTGTCCTTCATCACCTTGAGCCACTATTGCTTTTGAATCACTGCTTGTTGACGCTGGCTTTTTCTTTTTCTCTTGTTTTGGGAAGGACGAAAACGGGTTCCCATTTCCAGTTTTCTTTGGTTTGACACATTCCCGCTTGAAGTGTCCTTTCTCACCACAATTGAAACAGGTGACTTTAGACTTGTCGAAGCCAAAAGTAGTATCTTTGGTAGCCACTAGATTCTAACCAGTCTTCTTCACAAACTTCTTAGCTCGTCGCACAGCACTAGCGAGAGCCCACATTATATCCATTCTCTTCAACTCATTTTCATCCACCTGCTTATAGTCTTCATCAGCCAAGTGGCAGTTCCCTATCTTTCCTGCTACCAAGCCATCATAGGAATGAACAACAACAGCCAGTAGATCCATGTGTTCTTTAGCCACTTCACAGTTACTTTTCCCAAGTTTTCTGTCACTAACTTTGTCGATTGAATTTCAGGAACACTGTGTTGAACCCCTGATGAGACAGTTGACTCACCACCAGACGATGAGCTTTGACCAGTTGCAGATGTATTAGAAACAAATGTCGTCTGCAGAGGAGCATTGGAAGATTTTGCAGTTGGAGTAGGAGTCACATTGAAGAGAGTCGGATCCTGAGCATATGAACCCTTCTTTGCCTTGTACTTGTGTCTCACTTCTTCTTCTCTCAGTTTCAGGATGAAATCATTTATATCCAAGGTCTCAAGTACTGAGTTGTATCTTAAGGTGGAAATAAACGAATCCCACTTCTCTGGAAGCCCGTCAGCCAAACTTGACACTTTTTCTTCCTTAGACGTTTGAACACCATGAGTGTGAAGTTCACTTATCAGATGATAGAAGCGGTCAATAATGTCGTCCAAACTCTCATTCCCGATGGCAGAAAAATTATCAAACTCTTTCTTTAATGCCTTGGCCTTTAAGGACTTAAGAGTTGTGCTCCCTTCATACCTTTTCTCAAGAGCTTTCCAGAATTTTTTACTTTGCTTGTGCTCAGAATACTGATGGAAGATTTCTTTAGGAATAGACTGTGTTAACATAGCATAGGCTTTCTTTTCTGCATTGTAAGCAATCTTTTGTGCATCAGTCAATCCACTCAACGTTAGGGGTATACCATCAGCTCCAACTGGCATATTATAACCAGTCTCAATACCATTCCAGAGATTAGTGTCCACTCCATTGAGATAAATCTCAAACCTTTGCTTCCATTGAGGAAACTCATCAATCGATAACAGCTTAGGTGGCTTATTATGGTTTCGATCTCATTTTCTAGTAGTAGTAGGTTCTATATCCTTGAGTCTTTACCAGCTGAGAATGCAAAGTTCTCTGAGTCCATGATGATTTAGAATTAGACTTGACAAACAGACTGTTTATGCGACTGGGATGGACGTCTGGGGGCGACTGAAACACAATCGTGCGATTGAGCTTAGTCGTACGACTGCGCAGGCGATTAGGGTTGTTGTGTGAATGGACAGACCGACTGAGTCAATCGTGCGACTGAATGAGCGATTGAATTCAGTCGTACGATTGGACTGGCGAATGGAGTTCAGTCGTGCGATTGAGTTAATCGTGCGACTGAGACTGCTGAAATCGAATTTTTTCACACACTTTGACCTAAAAACCCAATCTTTTACACCCTAGACGGCTGCAACTTGAAAAGACTCAATTTTCCGAACATGCACACGTAAAAACTTGATTTTGAGCAGAAAGAACGGATCTTTTCGCTTAAAACGTTGACTTTTTCACAAAAACGATTGAATCCACGAAGAATCAATAGCCAAAGCTCTGATACCATTTGTTAGGACCGTGTAAGACGGAGTACTAACTGATTCAAACGTGAAACCAGATCAAATAGTGCGGAATCCTATTTGATTGGCGATCCAATCAGGGAGAACGTTAATCCGATCAAAACTAACGATGAGAATACGTTAAGAATTGATTAGAATCGATCAGAAATGTTCTATGAAGTTGGAAGAGACTCTCTGGACAAACAGGAACTGCTAGGGTTGATAATTCTCGAAGTGTTGCGTTTTTCCACGAATTAAGTGGTATTTATAGGTTAGTGTTTCTCATTCGGGCGACTGAACCATTCGTATGGTTCAGTCATGCGATTGAGCCATGCGGTTGATCCATTCGTACGACTGAGTGTTCAGTCGTGCGACTGAGCCAATCTTATGTTACAATCACACGAGTGACCCAATCTCCTGGTTCAGTCGTGCGACTGAGACATTCGCATGAAGTTGTTCATGCGTATGGCCCATTTGCATGGGCCATTCGCATGAGAACTTCACATAACTAAGTTTGAATACATTTCTTAAACATTACATTACCAAGATTAATTCAAACAATCACAAACCTATATAGTTAATTCGATATGCGTTAAACACCTCATTAATGAAATATTAAACATTATAAGCACATCCAAACATTTACATTTCATTAAGTACCCAACGATTATATACATGTAAGACAATACAGACATATTACATTAAGATCAGAAACTAGGTACACAAGTATCTACAGTTATTCCACCACCACTGCCACTACCACCCCCACTGCTACTACCACCACCACTGCCAGTACCACCACCACTGCCACTACCACCATCACAGCCACTACCGCCGAGATTCCCACCACCACATTTACACCTAAATCTTCCTCACCCTCATTACCCAAAACCACACCTCCATAAACCATACCTATCCCCACACCCATATATACCACATCTACAACCACCCCATGCATCTCCCAAGCCGGAACATTCACCACCATTCCACCTCTACAGAGCACTACTCTACGTACGGTTGGGTTAGAGGAATAGCTTACGAGCCTTAACTGGCTAGTTCTCAAGCTTTTAGCAACTGATGATCTTTTGGACAACCAAATGAGACAGTTGATGGGTGTGAATGCAGAACAGGGCAAGCAAATCGCCAAGCTCAAGAGAAGAACGAAGCTTACGAGCGGGCTTTAGTTCGAGCTCACAATGCCCTTAAAGCGCAGAATGAGCTTGTTCTTGCATCCACAAAGAAGATTAAAGATCTGGAGAAGAAGAATAAGAGGATTATTCTAATGTTGAAAGGTAAGAGGGATGAGACCCTAAAGATTAAAGGAGATGGAGATGATGGTGATAATGATGATGACTCCAGTGATGACGAATCTGATGATGAGGGTGATGAGGAGGAGGCTGGTGATAGTGGAGAGGAGAAAAAGAAAGGAGATAATGAAGATGATAAGCCTGAAGGTGATGCAAATGCATCAGCCTCAAATCAAGCTGCTAGGGAGAGGCGCACGAAGAAGAATCAAGATCAAGGAGCTTCGTCCTCTGCTCCCCAAGCAGATGAGCCTCAAGATAGAGACCAAAGTAATGATTAAGAAAGTTTATGTAATTTGGAATCTTTTGTAATTGAATATTATATTACATTAATGTAAATGATGGTAATTTATGTTTAATGCCTTGATGATTCATTAATGTGTGCTTTGTTGATTGTTATATCAAACAGATGAAACTCAACAGGTCGATGAATACGATGTTGCTCCCCTTCAGCAAATTAAGATGCAACTTACAATGATTCTGGATTTGCAAGGGATAGTCAGACAATCTGTGAGTTACACACCAGAAGAAGGGGAGATCATACACGATTTATCTGATGAACAGCTTGCAGAAATATTCAGACTCAACCCAGATAAGATAGTTAAAGATGCTCCTGAAGTCGATATTGTTAGTGATGAGGAGTTACAAGGAGTGGATGATATAAAGATAGAGGATGTCATGTCAGATCATTATCCTCAGTACACTGACTTTGATGGAAATGGTATCCCAGACTTGGGTGAGATGTTTGTCAGTGATGCATTTGACAAGATCGATGAGAAAGCAACTGAGAAAGAAGAGACAGAAGGTAAAGCTCAAGTTGCTAATGCTGATGTGGAACTAAGGAAAGCTGAATAGGGTGCATGTTTAGCAGAGATGAAAGCTCAGAGAGAACCTCCAAAGCAAAATGCCTACACCAAGCTGTACAAAGTTAAGAGACATCAGAAGGTGTCAGGCAAGATTATCAGCTGGGCTTATTTTGAGGACTTAGATATGTATACTGTGAAAAGAGAGAAAGGGATCAAGTACTACAGATATCCACATGATCTGAAGACTCTCCCAGGATTTGAGTTAAACAGACTAGCATGCCTAGATCTGTAGATCTGTTATATGCCAATCCGAGGAAAATTTCAGGATGGTTTGAGATGGCATTAAAGAAGGAATACCACACGAGATGGGTCAACTTCAAACCTCAACAACCGAGGAGGTTTCTTCATAAAACTGAGGTTGAATCGATCTCTGGAAGAAGGAAGGTGGTACTGAAGTGGAGACCTCCGAGAACAATGTCAAAGATTCCGTTGAGGGAGATGCAACAGGATTTCACACCTTACTTTAAGTGGTGGTATTATGATTGGAGGACGGGTGAAGCAATGATTGTGCTTAACCGAGACGGTAAGATTGAGACGATTAGGGTATTCGACCTAATGTGGCTTACTAACTTGTCAGCAGAAGATGTTTATACCTTATACAAGTGGCCACTGTTCTATGATACACAAGACATTGTACAAGCTTTCCAGTTCCAACACGTTATACGACTCTGTTTTGCTTTTGAGATTCATGCTGGAGTCATCAAAGAGGAGAAGTACAAGAAGTTTCAAGAGCATGTGAAGAGTGTTAGACAATAGAGTAAACTAGGTCTAAAGGGGAGTTTGTTGATACATGATGTCCCTAGTTTATGTACTTAAATGTCTATGTCTTTTATTTCTTACACATATGTAATGCAAGAACTTAATGAAATGTGATATGTGTTTGGATGTTTATTTATCTTTGATTATATCATATTCGTATTTATTATTACACATATGAATGAACATTATATATAGGTTTGAGGTTGTCGTGCATATTTATGAGTCAATAATGATTCAGAAATGTGTTCGACTTAGTCTTGTGGTTATTCATACTTATGGACCATGCTCATGGTCTAGACGCACGAATGGACTATACTTATGGACCAGTCGCACGACTGAACCAGGTGAATGGATCAGTCGCATAACTAAGACATAAGATTGACTCAGTCGCACGACTGAACCATGAAAATGGCTCAGTCGTACGACTGAACACTGAAACCTATAAATACCACATAATTCGTGAAAAAATGAAACACTTCGAATATTATTATACCCTAGCCGTCCAGAGCGTTTTAGTTCATCAATCCAACTTCAAAGTTCGTTCTGATCGATCTCTACTTATTCTTAACTTTTGTTTAATCGTTAGATTGATCAGGTTGTCGTTCTCACTGATTGGATCGTCAATCAAATAGGATTCCGCACTATTTGATCTGGTTTCACGTTGAATCAGTTAGTACTCCGCACGTATATGATCCTAACAAGAGTTATAGAGTATGAATGAGAGATGATGTCATAGTGGATCATTCCTAGAGGCGCACACACACCCACTCTCTCTCTCTACAAAAGAAAGGCACCGCCTCATCATATAGTTGACAAAAGAGATTGGTAATGGAATAAGTATAAAGGACAAATGGAAATCAGTGGTGTAGTCGGTTGTTGTACACCAAGCAACACAAATAGTAGACCATTGTTCATCAGGTTCCTTTAATCATATATAGGTTACTTAGATCACTCGTGCATATTTTGGCGAAATTGGCACGCTAAAACTACATATTAATTATATTAGAAAATAAAAAAAAATTCTAAAATTTACGTCATCACTTAACATTAGCATAAAAAAAAGAAAAAAAGTTCCAAATTGAGAAAAAGAAACGCTAAAAACTTGTTAAAACCTTTAAATTAGATAAAACATGAAAGTGAAATAATTCGAGAAGCACAGATTCAACATCCCCTAAGCCAAGGGTCATTGGTAACTAACCAAAAGAAGCAACCTTATAACATGCGATAAAGATGAACCCAACAAAAACATCAATGGGAAAAGAAAACACCAATAAAGTCTCAGACGGGCTAATCCTCATTATCATCGACATAACAGGTAAAAAAACATCCTTAGACCCTGACATGGCATCAACCCAATAACAATATAACTAAAAGCATCAGTAAAATCTCTGATAAGGGTAAGCTCATCATCATTGAATTGTCATAAAATAGATACATGTTTAAAGCGTAAGATGAAAATCAGCTCAGGAATAACATCAACGAACAAACAAAAATCAAAAACATCAAGAGATCCTCATACGAGGTAATTCTCATCATCATCGACACAACGAAGGTCCCAACAAATGCATCAGTTAGCAACAATAAGCTCTACCACCATCACCAAAATAGGTACGCGGGTGGAATCGGTCTAGTAGTGTAGAGACAACCAACTACACAATCAGTAAACCACCAACTAAAATGTACATCTAAAAACCCTAAAAGGGTAGGAAAGAGATGGATGACTAAGGGGCAACAAAGCTGATCATAAAACCACTATCACTACCATGAACCACCGTGCACCGCCACCCGCTCCACCTCAACCATACAGGGAGGCGGAGCGGCGATAGTGACAACTGACAGATCGACTCTCTTTAAGAAGAAAGATATCGCCACAGAACACTCATCGGCAAAAATATGGCAATCGACACATGTATAGAGCATGGATGAGAGATGATGTCATAGTAATAGTAGACAAGTGTAATCGATAGATGAAAATCAGTGGTGTAGTCGGTTGTTGTACACCAAGCAACACAAATAGTAGACAATTGTTAATCAGGTTCGTTTAATCATATATATGTTACTTAGATCACTCATGCATATTTGGGGAAATTGACTCGCAAAACAATATATTAATTTATTAGAAAATAAAAAAATTTCTAAAATTTACGTCATCATTTAACATTAGCATAAAAAAAGAAAAAAAATTCCTAATTGAAAACAAAAAACGCTAAAAACATGTTAAAACCTTTAAATTAGATAAAGCTTGAAAGTGAAATAATTTAATTGAAACACTTTTTAAAATCTAATAACTTAATTAAAATTATTTTAAAATTTAACTATTATTATGTAAAGTTAGTCATTAGACTTACATATATTATGATTCTCTCTTATAAATTCTAAATATAATTTATTTTTAAATATAGGTTTTTTTTTTGAAAAATGCACTTCAATTTAATGCGTAAAGCATGTTTGTTATATTAACGTTTAAAATTGGCCCACAATGAAACGTGGGATTTACCCGTTGGTTGGACGTTAGTATTTTAAAACATCATATGATTCAACCTTTAAAAAGATTTGACATAAAAATAACACAGGTCAAAATAAGTGGATACAAAAGTGGCACAAAATTATTTAGGTAGAACTATGGGTGTTTGAAAGTGTTTTTTTATTTTGTTTTCAATTTATTAATTTTTTAAAATTTAAAAAATTATTTTTTAATATTTGATAATATAATTTAGTAAGAGAAATAAATTAACGAGTCAAACAGTACTAACTTATTAACTAATTAAAATATTAATAAATCCGTAAGTTATTTTAAAAAACAATTCAAAAACAATCTGCTAATCTAAAAGTAACCGTATAGAGGAGAGGGCAATACCCAATACCCAATACTCAATAAAAACAAAAGCAGGCAGGCAAGTAGCTAGTGGTGAGTAGTGATGGGCCCTTGTCCACACAAACGTTAACATGTGGTCTACATCCACTCACCATCACCCCCCTCTCCCACCGCCTTAAGAGTTTTCTATACATATCATATTCCTCATTCACACCTCCTTAGTTTCCCATCATTCCACACCTAAATCTCTATTTCCACATAATTGAACTTCAATGGCGGCAGCTATTGCTGTCCCCTGTAGCTCAAGGTCCTTGCCTTTGGGTCGAATGTCGTTCATTGGTCAGAAACCCACATCCGTATCGTGTCAGTTTCGGTTCTCTAGCAGAGATTTAAACCCGTTGAGGCGATTGACTGTGTGTTTTGTTGCTGGAGACCACAAGTTTGAGACCCATAATAATAACTCTGGTGAGGATTTAGTAGAGGAGAGAGTACCTGTGGTGGTGAGTAGTAATAGTTTAGTTGAGGAGAAAATGGCGAGGAAGAAATCGGAACGATTTACTTACCTTGTTGCAGCTGTTATGTCTACCTTTGGGATTACTTCTATGGCTGTCATGGCTGTTTATTACCGTTTTTCGTGGCAAATGGGGGTATGTTAGCTATGATAGATTTACAAAATTTCTGTTGAAACTTGTGGTTTTTGTTGTTTTTATAAAAAAGATTCGTGCAGGGTGGAGAGATTCCTTATGCGGAGATGTTTGGTACATTTGCGCTATCTGTTGGTGCTGCGGTAACCATTCATTTCTATATCTATCTCTAGCTCTATGTATGTATGTATTTACTATTTAGAATTGGGGTTTGCATAAAGAAAATGGGTTATTACAGGTGGGAATGGAGTATTGGGCGAGATGGGCTCATGAAGCGCTTTGGCATGCTTCTTTGTGGCACATGCATGAGGTGATTAACTTATTAACAAATCCCAATCTGCTTATACTAAAAAATAGATTTGTTATTCTACTTTACAATCCGATTTTCAATTAATATTCCATTGTTCTAGCTGTTTCTTAAAATAATTTGGAAGCTGAGGATGCTCGGGTGGCCGGTGGATTATTCGTTAAAAAAATTAAAAATTCATGTCAATATATTATAAGCACGTTGCCCTACCAAATCAATTCTGCAAATTCAGAGTTGTAATTGATTACAGATAATTTTGCAAGTGGGTGATAACTTTGTGGTTGATTTGATTATGATATGGGGTTTAATTGATTCTTGCAGTCGCACCATAAACCGCGCGAAGGGCCGTTTGAGCTCAACGACGTGTTTGCCATCATAAACGCGGTTCCAGCTATCGCGTTACTCAACTACGGGTTCTTCCACAAAGGCATAATCCCCGGTCTTTGTTTCGGTGCGGTAAGCCCCTCTTCCCACCAACTTAACCCGTGTTTGTTGGAGGTTTATCTCGATAAACACCTATTTTGTCTGGTTAGAGTATCAAAATTGACCATTGCTGGATGTTATTGATTACAACAACTAAACTAAACAAAACAAAACAAATACAATAAAATAATATTAAAGGGTGGTGGTGGTGGTTGTGGTGGTGCAGGGGCTCGGGATCACGGTGTTCGGGATGGCGTACATGTTCGTCCACGACGGTCTGGTTCACAAAAGATTCCAAGTGGGTCCCATCGCAAATGTTCCCTACCTTCGAAGGGTTGCAGCCGCTCATCAGGTAACATGTGACCACCATTCATTCCGCTCAAATAACATATATAGTGATTGCAAAATGTTGATCAATCAACTTAACTCCAAAATTATAATTATAGAAATCATTGAGAAATTGCTAGGATTCGTAATCAAGTATAATATTTTTTAAATACACGGTTTTAAGATTATATGATTATAAGTAACAAAGAATATGTGCAGCTGCATCACACGGAGAAATTCAATGGAGTTCCTTACGGCTTGTTCTTGGGACCTAAGGTGTCTTTTCTCTCTCTTCTATTACTACTGAATATGCTTTTTTCTTTAAGAATTAATTTTTTTTAACAATTGTTTGTTATGCAGGAGCTGGAAGAAGTTGGAGGAATGGAGGAATTGGAGAAGGAGATCCAAAGAAGAATAAAATTGTATAATAATATTAATAAATAAACTTATATATGTATAATACTTACATTCATTGTATCATTTTTGTTATGTTATTGAACGTAGAAAGCAAAAGAACGACAAAATGCGGAATTTTAAAAGAAAAATAATGTGTTTTCTAACCTTAACTGATATTATCTTACTACGAATCTAATCATTTACATCGGTCATGTTAAAATTTTTTCAAGTTAGTGTTGTAAAAAGAAAAAATAAAAACTAAATCATGAATAGGAACTTTCTGCCTAATTGGCTCACCGTTGCTATATGCTTTTATACATTTGGGTTTTAATCTAGGTGTGTTCAAACCATGCTTCACGGTGGTTCTCAATCAACTCCGACATGTTAACATAAATATCTCTTTTGAGCCGCACATTTGGTCGAAAATGAAACGATAACTACCCTCGTTATATGCCGTTCTATACACAAAGAAACTTATTTTTTTTCTATAAATAAACAGCTAAACTGCTAACTCAGAAAGATGGTTCATTGTGGCCGCAAACCTTGTATTTATCATGTTAGAAGAACGAGCAACCAATTTTTTCATCATTGCCTTTCAACCCAAGACACGCATTCAATAGTGTATAATCTCATCTAAAACATGTACGTGCATCAAGCAGTAGGTACATGCATCAAGCAGTAGGTACGCACATCAGGCAGAAGTGAATAAATCATAAACGCTTGTAATTCACTACATCTCATTCACAAACTAAGGAAACCCTCAATTTCTCTCTTTATAAGTAGGTGAGGGGTTGAGAATGCAAATGCCGGATATTATTTTGGCCAAAACACAAACGACTTCACTATTTTATAGCTACGTTATTTTATAGCATAGAAAGGATAATATAAAGGCTTAAATCAAAGGTTCGTTGTGGCAGCAACACACCAGAACAACAAACATAGGCCTTTTTTGGCATTGTCACCGTTGATAAGCTTCAAGCAGTGCTCTCGACTTATGGAATTCACAATCAGCCAACGCCACGTGGACCCAAAATCATCAGGAAAAGCCCACGTTATACAAATGCCCAAAAATTCATTGCTTACAACAATAGGCCTCAGATGAGACCATGCACATCATCATTGAGAACAAGGAACATTGTTCTATATACGTGTGAACTTAGGATGTTCTGGGCATAGAAACTACCTAAAAAAGGTGTCCGCTATAACACAGGTGAAGTTAAATCACCGATTCAAAAATCTCTAAGTTGAGTATACGCACAACATCGTAGAGGTAGCAAACAAGCACCACCTCTACCAGAAACGATCCAAAAAAGGCTCACTATCCATAAATCCCCAAAAGAAAAGGGGGTTACTATCGAGGTAGCAATCAACAAAACCAGTGTGTCCAATTTGTTGAACAATAAATGTCCAATGAATTATAATATCAACTTTACTATTGATATACGATCCAAAAAGTTATATTTTGGATAACAACAATAATGTGCGGTTGTTACACATTATGACGAACCAGGAATTTAAATTAATGGTGATTAATTTGTTTGAACTGTTAAGGCTGATGCAACCAAAATAACACTTAGAAGAAATCTTTACAAACTAAGAGAAGTCTTCCGAAGGTAATGCTGCAACTTCCAAAGGAAAATGCTGCAACTTCCGAAGCTTATATGGTGATCTTCTGAAGAGCTTTCGAAGGATGAACTCAGTCTTCCGAGACTTAGAAGATCTCCTTCCAAAGTAAAGCACTTAGAAGAATGAAGACAAAGTCTTCCGAAGACAAAGCCTCGGAAGAAGCTGTGTCTTCCGAAGCATAAAATGGTTCGGAAGAACTTATTCTTCCGAAGCCATTTTACCTTCGAAAGAAATACAGTATGAACCAGTGGACAAAGCATGGTTTGACTGACACTTGTTGCCTACTCTGATCCTTTGCAAGATACCTTCCACATTCATGTAGTTGACCTTACTTTTGTATACTGTTCACCATTCCTTAGTTAGTACAGCTGCCACCTTTAGTTGGTGACCAAAAGGTAAGTCATGGACCTGTCATGACTACCTTACCTTAGATAATACTTTATCTAAGATACCCCCCCTCTAGCAATGTAGTATTTGTCTAGAAGTAAGTCCCAACATGTTATCTACGTATAACAAGCTGTAGATAGTAGTATATATAGTCGCTCAGTGTAACTTAGTATCAATGCTTCTGCATGAGTCTTGTAATACTTAGTTGAGAGATAATATATACAAGTATCTTGAAAACTCTTGTGTTCTTTAACTTATTATATTCTTATCAACTGAGTTTTTGATTCTGCATTCATCAAATGAGTGAGATTTAACAAGTTTGTGAGAAACACTAAGTGTTGAGAGAACCATATCGATCTTGCAATTCGTATCAGAGCTTCCCAGCTCTTGATTGTGAGATCTAACCATCCCAAATCAACCTTGTATCTCAAAACTTACTCACTCAACCAAAATGGCCCTTAAACAGAAATCTGTTGAACTAGAAATAGGAACCATGACCAAAGCTCCCATTATCACATATGATAACTTCAGGCGTTGGTGTCAACGCATTGAAGGATTCATCAACTATCAAGACTCCCGTATGTGGAAGTCCGTCACTCATAGACCATACATACTAAAAGTGGCATCACCAACTGGAGATGGTGCTATGATTGAAAAGGAAATCGAAGATTACTCTGATGAAGATTTCAAAAAGATGGACATTGATAGCAAAGCTATGACTGTATTGCTCACCGCGATACCAAACTCGATTATGGCAGGTTTTGAGCATTGCACTACAGCCAAATAACTTTTTGATGCTTTGAAATTAATGTACTCAGGGTCCTCAGAATCCAAAGAATCCAAGAAGGATGCTATGAAGCAACAGTTCAAGAATTTCACCTATATTAATGGTGAAAACTTGAGCCAACAATACTTCAGATACATGGATCCGATAGCATCTCTGCAGTCTATGAGAGTGACTCTTGAAAAGAGAGACATAGTAAGGAAGTTCATGAGTGCTCTTCCTCATGAATGGACTTTCTATTGTGTTTCTATCAGGAGATCTGAAAATCTTAGAACATTCACTATGACTGAACTATATGGAATCCTAGGTGGATACCGCATTGAGATGGAAAATCTGAATAGGCGGCAGATGAATGGCAACTCAACCACTCCTGTTAGCAACGATTTACATGTTGCTGAAGGTGCAAGAACTCCCTAGTCCCAGATGTGCCTGACTTACAACCAACAACAATCATGTTCATCTGGACCATACATCACTTTCCCAGAGACACCCAAGTGTCAAAAAGCTCAACATGGTCCTTTTCAGGAAAGTTGTGCTTTTGTCTCAAAGGAACACTCTAGTGATTTCCAGTTCTGTTTTGATGATTTGGAGTGTTTCAATCCAGATGATGTTGGTTATATGGACATTATTCAACAAATTGCTCTTCTCACCTACAGAGCAAGGAAGTTTTACAAGAGAACTAGAAGGCAATTCCCTTAGAACCCAACAAGTAGCAAATTTGGGTTTGACAAATCAAACGCTAAGTGTTACAACTGTAATCAACTTGGTCATTTTGCAAGGGAATGCAAGGCTCTAAAATCTAATCCTGGAGCAAGCCAAGCTTCTCGAATATCATGCCACCACACAAGCTGCAACCAAGCAAACAGAGCACACTGCAGCTGTTGCTCAAGAAGTTGATTGGAGCTTTATGGTGCAAGATGTTACTCCTGCTCAAGCTCTCATGGTAGACACAGATGATACCAAGGTATAGGAACATCTTTGTACTCCTGACTGTATAGGTAAGGTTAAGTTATACCAGGACTACAACTTGAAACTTAAACCTGATATTGAGTGTTTGAACATATTGAAAGCTGATTTTAAAAGAGTAGAATCTAACTATAAACTAAAAATTAGAGAGTTAGAAAACACTGCATCTACTTTAAAGCATGAACACTCAAACTATAAGGCTCAAATAAAAGATTTAGTTTCAAAGTTGACTGAGGCTCAAGCCCAGCTAGTAATAGCTGAGGCAGAAGCAAAGAAGTATGCTATCCAAGAGCATAACTTCAACAACATTCTTGCATCAACTTCTCACTCAAAAGAATGTTATCAAAATAAGAGTAGGTTGGGAACCAATAAAACTGCTCCACCATATTCTTATGTGTCTATTAGACAGCTAAGATGTGGTACTGATGAGCAAGAGGTTCCAACTGCTGACCCACCATCTCTTAACAGTATGAGTGATGCAAAAATAGTTACCACCACCACCACAGAGAAGGACAAGGTAGAAAACCTCATCCTCACAGCTGAGAACGAATCTCTCACCACCAAACAAAGAAAGAACAAGATTCAAGCAGCCAAGAGAACTGCCAAGAAGGTGGCTGAGTCCAAACTGAAAATTGACCCAAGGCAAAAGTGTGTTTTCATCTCAGCTGGATTCTAAGTGGTTGGAAGCTCAGATTCAGGACAGGAGTATAGTACCAGTACTCCCATCTAACTGAAGGATCTGAAGCAGAAAGGAAAAGCTGTGGAAGAGGACAAGGAGACCAAGAAGTAACAATCTACATGTCCCACCAAAGCAAACACTGAATGCATAATGTGTGGTCTGCACAACCACATGGCCAAGGATTGTTTCTATAATCCTACAAGCACACATTATGCAAACAGAGTAAGAAAAGAAGCAACCAAGGAAGGTGTCACACTTGGATCACATAACTAGATCCAAAGGTTGAAGAAAGGAAAGCAATCTTCCGAAGCCAAGTTACCTTAGGAAGGAACATCTTCTTCCGAAAGGAAAATAGCTTCGGAAGAGAAACCAAAAAGGATTCCGAATAACAAGAAAGCACCTCTCAAACCTTCCAAGAAGAAGACTGCTTCGGAAGAGAATGGTCTGAAAGCTTCTTCCGAAGAGAAAGAAAGTTAGGAAGAATGCTCTGCTACCCAAGCTTCATCAAGCTCATCTTTAATGATTAACCAAAGGATGGAATGGAAAATCAAAGAAGATGTTGTAGCTCAAACCTCCTCTTCCCAAACTACTATTGAACCCACATGCTTACACTTTGGTTCAATTATGTTATCATCATTGGAAGAAACCTAGACCAACAAGGCTTGGGTTTCCAATAAAAACTAACTGTTTCACCTTTGTGCAGGGACATCCATATGATAAAAATGGAAACATTTGGATTGTGGATAGTGGATGCTCTCGGCACATGACAGGGAATAGATCTCTTCTTCAACAATTTCACAATTTTAATGGAGGTCCTGTTTAGTTTGGAGGTGAAGCCGGATGATACATCTCAGGTAGAGGTAATGTGTCCAATGGTAAGTTAACAGTTGACAAAGTACACTTTGTCAAACAGCTTGAACACAATCTTTTAAGTGTTTCTCAATTTTGTGACTAAAAGCATCAAATGTTTTTCACAGAACATGAGTGCATTATCCTCAAACCCGGGATAACAATTCCTAAGGAATTGGTTCTTATTAGATCTCCTAGGAAAGGGGACATGTATAAGCTAGATATGAATAATGCTTCCCCACTGGGTGAAGTATCATGCTTTCTGCAGGACCGGGTGAAGGGTTAGCACTTATAACACAACAACACAATGAGGAGAGTCTATTAGAATACTTAACAGATCAAATGGGGAACGGTTATGATGATGCTAAGAACACAAAAGTAACTTCAGAAAGAAAAGAACAAGATAACAACACAAGTGGTTGGTTTTCAAGGATGTTGTATATTGCTTCTCAAATTCAAGTTACAAGTATTCAGCATTCATACATTACACGACTTTGAGATACTTTATACTACAACCTACAGACGACCATACTTTGAAGGCCAGCTGGATACACGAATTAGAAAACACAATCCATGTAGAGTCAAAAGGCAGATTTGCCTTTTGGCTAGTGACTATGACATGCCATAGCTCACATCCTAATGTATTACAAAAAGGATAAAAGTACATAAAGTAGAAAGGTTTGACCCAAGACCTCAATGTGCAGTTTTCCTAAAGCATGGACCTTTTCACCAACTCATATAAGTTGGTGACCAACCAGAGTGGGCAGCGGCAAAGTGGTTCAACTTTGCAGAAAAAGTACATCAGATAAAGCATGTATGATAAAATTCTTCGGAAGAATCTGTCTTGATTTCTTGGCTTCAGTAGACTTTGTCTTGAAGCTAAGAAAGACTTCATTTCTGGCTTCTGAAGATATTGGTCTTGGCTATGAAAGATTTTACACTTGAAATGTTTCTAAATTGGTGAAAACTTTCGTAGCAATAGTACTTCATGTTCTGTGCAGCATTTAGGAAGACTTGATCATTTCATAGAACTACTGAAAGAAGCACTGTCACAACTACTGAGGAATACTTCTTCAGTTGTTATGATAACTACTGAAGAAGGATCATCACAACTACTGAAGAATACTTCTTCAGCTGTTGTGATAACTACTGAAGAAGGATCATCACAACTACTGAAGAATACTTCTTCAGCTATTGTGATAACTACTAAAGAAGGATCACCACAACTACTGAAGAATACTTCTTCAGCTGTTATGACAACTACTAAAAACTATCTTCAGACTTTGTCTTCAGAATTTGTCTTCAGACTTTGTCTTCAGACTTTGTCTTCAGTTGATATCTTCAGCTGATGTCTTCAGCTGTTGTCTTCAGCTGTTACCTTCAGCTGTTGTCTTCAGCTGATGTCTTCAGCTGTTGTCTTCAACTGATGTCTTCAGCTGATGTCTTCAGCTGTTACCTTCAACTGTTGTCTTCAGCTGATGTCTTCAGCTGATGTCTTCAGCTGTTACCTTCAGTTGTTGTCTTCAGCTGATGTCTTCAGCTGTTACCTTCAGTAGATGTCTTCAGCTGTTAACTTTAGCAGATATCTTCAGCTGTTAACTTCAGTAGATGTCTTCAGCTATTAACTTCAGTAGATGTCTTCAGCTGTTAAGATCAGTAGATAGTTACAAGAGTGTTTTGGCTGCATCAGACTTCAAGGAATCCTTACAAACTCCCCCTAGACTGATGCCATAGTTCCTGGTCTGTAAGTAAGTAATCCTGACTGCCCTCAACTCATCATTTTGAGTGTTTGGTCTGTGAGCAGCCCTGATTGCAGCTTGCATGAAGCTTGAATACCCAGTGGAACTTACTCCCCTTAGCTTCCTCTTTCTCTCTCTTTCCTCCTCATCAATCTCCTCAGGGGTTAGAACCCTTTTCCCCTTGTTACCCACAGACCTTTGTGACACAGGGTGGAGAGAGTTTTGTCCTTCATTGCTTGGTGTAGCATCCAAGCTCCGGCCAGAGAGAGACTGTGATACACCTTCACCAGTAGGTGTTTCACTGAGGGTTTGAGTTGCTGAAGTAATTGTTGTGGTGATAGGTGTTTCAATTATTTTCACTTCGTCAGTTGATTGTAAGATAGAACTTTCAGGCTCTATCACTGGGCCTTCAGTCAAGGTTTTCCCTTTGAAGCTAATCTCAGGGTCTGCCTCAACATCCAGTTGACCAATGATATTACCTGATTGCCTTGGTCTATCTTCTTCAGCTTCTTGCCTTGATACACCCTCCCTAAAAAGACTTTGAAACAAGCAGTCTAGAATGTTCACATCAATGTGAACTTAAGGAGGTTGCTGAGTAGGAACAATTACAAGAGAGGATGGTGAGTCCTCAATGTCCATACTCCTTGAAGAACTCCCAGGTTCTGTGATTGTAGTGACTTTCTCCCCATTTTTGGTAGCATCACCTTATTGTATAGGTGAGCTAGGAGTTAGGTCAGCCACATCCTCAGGTTCTTGTGTTCCTGGTTGAGCTCTTCTTAAAGGTCTCTCAGCTAGTTTTTCCTTAAGATAAGATATCTCAAGTTGCTGATCATTGACCCTATTTTGTAAGGTAGTCACTTGAAATTCAAGTTGACTAACCTTTGAGAATAAGTAAGTGCATGTTTGTGTCAGTTATTGCACTTTTAGTCTCAGATTCCCCTCATCTTCATCAGAAGAATCATGGGGGGATGAGAGAATTGGACCTAAGTCCTCACTCTCATCACCAGCATGGGGTTCTTGGCTACTGGATTTCCTCTGCTCATTGACAGCCTCAGATGAAGTATTAATGGGCTGAGTTGCCATGGTTGAGGTCTTAATGATGTGATCACTTGCAGAAGTGAGAGCCTCTTCGATATGGATCCCCTGAACAAGTTCAGAAGGACCCACCTCAGCAATGGGTGACTGATGTGGGATAGACATAGGTAATTCAGAGACACTCTTCTCTCTTTGAGTAGGTGAGGGATAGAGAGATTCATGGTGCTTACTGAAGCCTAAGTCCTCATTAGCATAGAATTCAAGGTTGGGAATTTGGGTATTTAAGTCCAAAGGCTGGGGATGGTAACTATCCCCCTGAAGGTTTTTCACTTAAGTGTTGAGACTCAGAGTGAAGGCTTAAGGCATTTTGGCTTATGAGCTTATCAGGCTGATCATGAGGAACATCAGCACTGATTCTTGAAGAGACGGGAGTGGTTTGCTCCTTAGGAGAAGTGGGAGCTCTAGTATCCACTTCTTCCTGTATAGGTGAGTATATGGGGACCTGCACAGACTCAATAGCTTGAGCAGGGGTTCGTTTGGATTTTCTTTGGTAGGTGAGGATGATTTGAGGCTGTTTTGGTGGTTGAGATGTAGAAGGTGTGGGTTCAACACTAGCTTGTGTTGCTAGGTTGTCACCTTGAGCAATGAGCTCTAACATTTTGGAGACCAGGGCTGTTTCTACCCCTGAGAAGCCTACAGTTGGCTTCTTCATAATCTTAAAGATGCCTGGCTTCATCTGTCCCAATTTAAGAATAGTATTTGTTTCCCTCAACTGTGATCCAAGTTCACAGTTGAGAATGTGTTGAACATATCTAGGAAACACATAGTATTCTAAGGAGTCCAAGTTAGCAAGCAAGTTTGTGTAAACAAATTATGAGTACCTGAACTTGACCCCTTATACTATTCCATGAACTATAAAGGAGAGATCCTCAGGAATCTGGTCCCACCCACCATGCTTGTTGTACAAGCTGTGAATCACTACATGGAGTAGGTATTTCCACTGGAATGAGACCTTCCCTTTCCTAAAGGTCTTTACAGAGAAATCTCCCTCATAGCCCATCTGCTCAAAGGAATAGTTGACAGCTTCTTTTGGGAAAGACAGTTCACCTTCTTCATCATCCAGCTGAAGATGGGTTTTGATGATAGCTGGAGTGATAAAGACTGTCCTCCCCTGCACTGTGGCAGATAATGCCTTCTCCCCATCCATAATAACCTCTTGACATGTCCTCCAAAAGTCAAGAAGGTGATCCTTATAAAGAATAGGATCAATGGTGAGTGAGGTGTAGTAGTTGGATAGAGCAAGAAAATGGCAAACCTCTAAGAAACTATCATCTTTCTCAGAGTGCAATAAGGCAACTTGATTGTGCTGCCTATGGAATTGCATGGAGAAATTTGGGTTGTTTCTGTTTGGAATGTTGGCCATTTTGAAAAGCTTAAGGATGAAGAAAGGTGAAAAGCAAAAATGGTTTCAGAGAGATCAAATTTGAGGTATGGGTGAATTTTGGAGCAGGTAGAGGAAAATGGTGTAACCGTTGGATATTTTTATGAATTTGGGTTTGAGACAAAGTTAATGAAAAAGGATAAACTTTGAAATCCATTGTGTTGGTCCCACATCTGAAAAGTAGTTTGCTTTTTCCCAAAAAGTATTTTTCTTGGAATTCTAAGAAATCTTCCAAAGATAATTTAACTTCAGAAGTTTTGAGCATGAAGGATATTTTGCTTCGGAAGTTTTAACCAGAAAGCTTCCGAAGGCAAATTTTGCCTCCAAAAATATTTCAAAGATTTTGAAGAATTTTGCAACTTGTGTAAAATTCTAAAAAATCTAAGGAATATCCTAAAAGAATTTTCTTCCAAAGAGAAACTGGGCTTATTATGGTGATAGAATAGACAACATAGAACACACATAGTTTTAGAAATAATATGATTAAGTTTTTAAGAAAAGCTATTAAAAGTTGATCATCCCAATAGCTGATATAAGATATTTAAATCTCTGTTCATCAAAAGCTTTTGTGAACAGGTCAGCATATTGTTCATCTATATGAACTTTGATTAGTTTGATTAATCCTTTTTCAAAATTATCTCTAATCAGATGATACCTGATGTTGATGTGCTTAGTTCTTGAGTGCTGCAATGGATTTTCTGTGATTGAGATAGCACTGTTGTTGTCTATGTGAATGGGAGTCTCTTTGAAGTTAAATCCATAGTCTAGCATTTGATTTTGAATCCAAAGCACTTGCAGCAGCTTGCAGCAGCAATGTATTCAGCCTCAGCAGTTGATGCAGATACACAGGATTGTTTCTTGCATTGCGAAGAGACTATCCGTCCACCAAGAAATTGACATCCCCCTGATGTAGACTTTGCAGTCATATTGCATCCACCATAATCACTATTTGTATATGCGTACAGATTGAAGTCAGAATTTTTAGGATACCAAAGGCCAAGAGATGGGGCTCCTTTAAGGTATCTTAGAATTCTTTTGACAGTGATTAGGTGTGACATCTTGGGGTTGGCCTGATATCTTGCACAGATGCAAGTGGCAAACATAATATCTGGCCTGCTAGCTGTAAGATACATAAGAGACCCAATCATAGCCCTGTAGAGATGTTCATCAACACACTCCCCCTCAAGATCAGGTCCAAGGGAGTGGTTTCTAGCTATGGGTGTCTTAGCAACCTTACAATCAGTCATGTTGAACCTTTTAAGTATGTCTTGCACATACTTTGACTGATTTATGAAGATACCATTGTCAACCTGCTTCACTTGAATCCCTAGAAAGAAATTGAGTTCTCCTATGGCACTCATTTCAAATCTATCCTTCATCAGCTTCTCAAAGTCTTTGCAGAGCTTTGGATTAGTTGATCCAAAGATGATATCATCTACATATACTTGAACTAGCATTATGTCATCTCTTGTTCCTTTGATGAAGAGAGTTCCATCAATTGTACCCCTTTTGTAGCCATGCTGACAGAGATACTGAGATAGAGTCTCATACCACTTCTTGGTGCCTGATGTAGCCCATAGAGAGCTTTGTCAAGCTTGCAGACATAATCAGGATGATCAGGATCTGCAAAGCCAGGTGGTTGTTTGACATACACCTCTTCATCAATCACTCTATAAAGAAAAGCACACTTGACATCAAGTTGATAGACCTTGAAGTTCTTGGATACAGCAAAAGCTAGGAATATCCTGACAGCTTCAAGTCTTGCTACTGGAGCAAAGACATCAGTGTAATCAATTCCTTCTTCTTGAGTATACCCTTGAACAACTAGTCTAGCCTTGTTCTTGATGACAAGTCCTCTATCATCCTTCTTATTCCTGAAGACCCACTTTGTACCTATGGTAGTCTTGCCATGAGGAAGAGGACATAGATTCCAAACCTTTTGTCTCTTGAATTGAAGCAACTCCTCTTGCATAGCTTCAACCCAACTTCCATCCTTTAGAGCTTCATCAATCTTCTTGGCTCTATTTGGGATAAGAAACAAGAGTGGAGACAGATATTTGCATTATGAGACTGTCCTCTTGTTCTTACACCAGTACCAACATCTCCAATGATGTTTGTAGTGGGGTGAGACTTGTGGATCCTTAGTTGAGGGATCACAGCAAGTTGTTTAGACAGATCCAAATTGGAGAAATTCTGATCTGGCAGGGAGGATTCACCCTCTACAGCAGCACACTTATCAAGATTAACTTGATCCAATGAGTGTGTAGCATCATTGAGATTTTCTTCAATATGATGGTTCTCGGCATCAAGAAATTCTTGATCACTGTCACCACCACTATGTTCTCCAACATTTAAAGTTTCTACATTTGAGTTCTGTGCCTCAAAACTGGAAGATGAAGGCAACTCAGATATATCAATAGGATTTGTCATTGATGTGCGAGTAGAAGCTTCAATTGCAGGATTAGTTACCACTGGAGCTGGAGATATGTTGCTTGAAGATCTTCTTAGCTCAATTCTTGGATCAAGATCACCTATAGGTAATATATCTGTGGTTCCTGAAACATGCTCATAAGATTTGTTAAAACAGTTGGTAACTAAATCAAGATCAAACAGCCAATCCGGACCAGAACCTTTCACACTGGGTGTGTGTTCATTGAAAGTCACATTGGCTAACTCCTCAACTACTCTAGTTCTGAGATTGTATACTCTATAAGCTTTAGCTTGAGAAGAGTATCTAATGAAGTGTCCATCATCTGATTTCTTAGTAAACTTGGCTATATGATCTTTAGTATTCAAGATGGTGCAAGGACATCCAAAAGACCTAAAAAAACCAATGAAAGGTTTCCTCTTGTGCCAAAGTTCATAAGGAGTCTTACCATGTGTCTTAACTACTAAAACTCTGTTCTGCACATAGCAGGCAGTGTTGATTGCCTCTGGCCAGAAGGTGATTGGCAGTTTAGAGTCAGACAACATAGTTCTTGCAGCTTCAATTAGTGTCCTGTTTCTCCTCTCAGCAACTCTATTTTGCTGAGGGGTCCTGGGAGCACTATATTGTCTTGTAATACCCTTTTCATCATAAAATGTATCAAGTGTTTGATTCTTGAACTCAGTTCCTTGATCACATCTTATGGTTTTGACCTTGTGATCACATTGATTCTCAATTTTTAAGATGAAATTCTTCAGAATCTCAGGGGTCTCATCCTTAGTTCTAAGGAAGAATACCCATGTGAATCATGTTGATTCTCAATTTTTAAGATCTTCAGAATCTCAGGGGTCTCATCCTTAGTTCTAAGGAAGAATACCCATGTGAATCATGTAAAGTCATCTGTGATCACCAAACAGTAAAAGGTCCTTCCTAAACTCATTACATTGGTGGGGCCAAAGAGATCCACATGTAACAAGTGTAGGGGTGTAGTGATGGAATTTCTTTCCTTAGGCTTGTTAGACACCTTGTGTTGCTTCCCTTTCAGGCATGCAACACAATGATCATCACTTGTAAACTCTCTTTTTGGTATTCCAGTTACTAAATCATTCTTAATCAATTTATTCATGTTCTTAAAGTTTACATGGCACATTCTTTTATGCCAAAGGAAAGATTCGTCACTATTTGCTTTAGATAGAAAGCATGAAACTTCTCCTGAGGGAGATGTTTCTTGCAAATCCATCTTGTACATGTTCCTTTTCCTGGGGGCTCTGAGTAGGATGTGCTCATGAGGAATGATCACCCCGGGCTTGAGAACAATGCACTCATGCTCAGTAAATAGCATGTTATGACTCTGATCATAGAACTGTGATACACTCAAAAGATTGTATCCAAGCTCCTTGACAAAGTTTACCTTGTCAATGCTGAGCTTACCATTTGTGACCTTGCCCCTTCCAGTAATGTAACCACCTGCATCTCCTCCAAAAGCAACTGGCCCTCCACCAATTCTTTCAAACTTCTGGCGTAGTGACCTATTGCCTATCATGTGCCTGGAACAACCACTGTCAATGATCCACACATTTTTGTTTGTCTGTAGCTGTTCCTGCACAAAGAGATAGCTAGTTACATTTTAGAAACCCAAGCTTCATTGGTCTTGGGCTCATTTAAAATAGTTGAAGACAATGCAACAGTAATAGATCCTATAGTTGTGCTTTGAGGATCTTGAGCTGTTGTTGATGATGAAGCTTCAGTCTTTTGGTCTTTCTTTGACTTCCACACCACCTTTGGAAGTTTAGACTTGACCTTCAATACTTCAGAAGCTTTTGAGACTTTAGAAGTTTTGATGACTGGTCCTTCGGAAGATCTTGCCTTTACTGTAGCAAGCTTCAGTACTTTGGAAGCATTCCTTTCTTCCGAGACCAAATCTTCTTCCGAAGGCAGTTTTCCACTTGCCTTCTTCTTCATCTTGGAATTCTTGGAAGTCTCTTTGTTTATCTTGTGAAGAGTACCCTTAGGATTGTATGGACAATCCTTAGCCAAGTGAGAAGTACTCTCACACATGACACACTTCAGATTCTTCTTTCCAAGAGTCTTCTTCATGGAAGAGCACTGACTTTGGTCACATCCCATCTCCATCTTCACCTTTGCAGGAGCTGAGATAGTTCTTTTGGGTTGAGAACTGTTCTTGGAGTTGGATGGTCCAGGTTGTGTAGCAGTAACACACAATAGATTAGTCTTCTTCTTGTTGCTGAGATGAGTTGCACATGAACCAGATTTCATGTCATTAGTCTTAACTACTTCAAACCCTGCAGAGATGAAAACTTGTTTCTGCTTAGAGTCAAAAGTAGCCTTGATCTCTTGAGCCTTCCTTGATTTTCTTTTGGCTTTCCTGATCAAGTTCTTTCTTCTTGACTTAGTCATCCCAATAGTTTTACTCTCCTCAGAGGAATGGTGACCCTTCTCAGAATGCTTTTCTTCACTCAAACCAAAGTCATTCTTCACCATCTCCTCTTCATCCTCTTCAGTCAAAGGATCTATGAGGGGAAGCTCATCTTCATAAGTTCCACACCTGGGAGATCTTACAGACAAGATGGTGTATGGAGGAGCTATCTCACTAGATCCCAGTCCCTGCTTGTTCTGATAACACACTTTTGCATGCAAGGATGAGGATATTATGTTCTTGAAGGTATCTTCTTCAAGAACACAATTTTCTGCCTTAGCTTTACTGATCACAAGCTCAGCTTGGCATTCAGTTAACTTAGCTATGAGATCTTTGATCTAAGTCCTGTAATTTGTTAGCTCATGTTTAAGAGTTGAAATGGTTTTCTCTAAATCTTCTATTTTAAGTTTATAGTCATTTTCAGCTCTTTTAAAATCAGCTTTCAAGATGTTTAAGGACTCAAGATCAGATCTCAGCTCTAAGTTATATGACCTGTATCTATTAACTTTAGCAATACATTCAGAAGAGAAAAGATTTTCCAATATCTTGGTTTCATCATGATCTGCCATGAGAGCTTGGTTTGGAGATGCATCTTCTATCTGCAAGCTCCAGTCAAAGCCTCCCTCTTTAACAGCAACTGCAGCCTGTTGCTTTGGGTTCTCATTCTGGTGAACTTTCTCAGTGTAGTTTGGTCTGGTTTGTGTCTGGCCACCATTTGTTCTTAGTGCCTTACACTCTCTTGCAAAGTGCCCCATCTGGTTATAGTTGTAGCACTTTACCTTGCTTTTGTCCAGCCCAAACTTTCCACTGGATGTATTGCTTGGAAATCTTCTCCCAGTCCTCTTGTAGAATTTCTTGGCCCTGTGAGTGAGAAGAGCCATTTGCTAAACTATCTCCATATACTCCAGATCATCTGGATGGATACAGTCGAAGTCTTCAAGAGTGAAGAGAAGGTTGCCAGAAGTTTCATCAGCTGAGACAAAGGCATGAGAAGAACTTGTCTCTTGGAAGGGACTTCCTTGAGTGTAGCTTTCTTTTGGTGTCTCTGGAAGAGTGATGAAAGGCCCCTTTTGTGAGTTGTCAGGGTAGCATAACAACTGATGTTGTGGTTCAATGCATTCCCTTTCATTCACACGAAGAGCTGAACTCAGTTGGTTATTAGAGTTACCAGAGAAATTTTGCATGTTCATCTCCATCTGGAATGCACTCAGGATACCATACAACTCTGTAAGAGTAAGAGTTTTAAGATCTGAAGTTCTCTTGATCATAACACAATAATGTGTCCATAGTTTAGGAAGAGAAGACATGAACTTCCTTACTATGTCCCTGTTCTCAAGAGTTACTCCAATATCCACTAGAGTGTCCACTATCTCAACATACCTGAAGTATTGTTGAGTCAGTGTCTCACCAGCCTTGAAGGTGAAATTTTCAAACTGTTGCTTCAAGAGATCCTTCTTGTTTTCTTTAGTTTCTTTGGATCCTTCATACATGAGCTTCAGTGCTTCCCATAGATCTTTAGCTGTCTTGCACTTCTTGAAGCCTCTGTAGATGGAGTTTGGAAGAGCAGTTTGAAGACAAGTCATGGCCCTTTGATCAAGCTCTATTCTCTTCCTGTCTTCTTCTGAGTAATCATCTACATCTTTAGGGATGATACGATTACCAGTAGCAGAAGTAGTGCTTGGTATGGAGCGACCATTGATAACTAAGTCCCACATCCTTGAATCTTGACACTTGATGAAGCCTTTCATTCTTGTGCACCATGTGTCAAAATCTTCAGGAGTAATCAGTGGGGACTTGGTCATAGTACCAGTTTCCATATCATCATTAGAAAGAGCTGCCCTTTGAGTTGTTAAGTATTTTGTGTGTGTGAGGGATCTTAAGATGGTGAGATCTTATATCAAGACTGGATGCTCTGATACCAAATGCAAGACCGGGTGAAGGGTTAGCACTTACAACACAACAACACAATGAGAAGAGTCTATTAGACACTTAACAGATCAAATGGGGAACCGGTTATGATGATGCTAAGAACAAAAAGTAACTTCAGAAAGAAAAGAACTAGATAACAACATAAGTGGTTGGTTTTCAAGGATGCTGTATATTGCTTCTCAAATTCAAGTTACAAGTATTCAGCATTCATACATTACACGACTTTGAGATACTTTATACTACAACCTACAGACGACCATACTTTGAAGGCCTACTGGATACACGAATTAGACAACACAATCCATGTAGAGTCAAAAGGCAGATTTGCCTTTTTGCTAGTGACTATGACATGCCATAGCTCACATCCTAATATATTACAAAAAGGATAAAAGTACATAAAGTAGAAAGGTTTGACCCAAGATCTCAATGTACAGTTTTCCTAAAGTATGGACCTTTTCACCAACTCATATAAGTTGGTGACCACCAGAGTGGGCAGCGGCAAAGTGGTTCAGCTTTACAGAAAAAGTACATCAGATAAAGCATGTATGATAAAAGTCTTCGGAAGAATCTGTCTTGGTTTCTTGGCTTCAGCAGACTTTGTCTTGAAACTAAGAGAGACTTCATTTCTGGCTTCTGAAGATATTGGTCTTGGCTATGAAAGATTTTACACTTGAAATGTTTCTGAATTGGTGTAAAACTTTCGTAGCAATACTACTTCATGTTCTGTGCAGCATGCAGGAAGACTTGATCATTTCATAGAACTACTGAAAGAAGAACTGTCACAACTACTAAGGAATACTTCTTCAGTTGTTGTGATAACTACTGAAGAAGGATCATCACAACTACTGAAGAATACTTCTTCAGCTGTTGTGATAACTACTAAAGAAGGATCATCATAACTACTGAAGAATACTTCTTCAGCTGTTGTGATAACTACTGAAGAAGGATCATCACAACTACTGAAGAATACTTCTTCAGCTGTTGTGACAACTACTTAAAACTGTCTTCAGACTTTGTCTTCAGCTGATGTCTTCAGCTGATGTCTTCAGCTGTTGTCTTCAGCTGTTACCTTCAGCTGTTGTCTTCAGCTGATGTCTTCAGTTGTTGTCTTCAGCTGATGTCTTCAGTTGATGTCTTCAGCTGTTACCTTCAGCTGTTGTCTTCAGCTGATGTCTTCAGCTGATGTCTTCAGCTGTTACCTTCAGCTGTTGTCTTCAGCTGTTACCTTCAGTAGATGTCTTCAGCTGTTAACTTCAGCAGATGTCTTCAGCTGTTAACTTCAGTAGATGTCTTCATCTGTTAACTTCAGTAGATGTCTTCAGCTGTTAAGATCAGTAGATAGTTACAAGAGTATTTTGGCTGCATCAGACTTCTAGGAATCCTTACACTTTCTTTCTAAAGCAAATAGTGATGAGTTAACTCTTTGGCATAAAAGAATGTGTCATGTTAATTTTAGGAGTTGAGAAGTATCCAGGTGATCAAGGCTACGATGGAAAAGTTAGAAAATATCAAAGCCTTTATGAAGGAAGCCAAGGATAGACAGAAGTCGTATGCTGACAAAAGGCGTAGACCAATCGAGTTCAACGTAGGTGATAGAGTCATGTTGAAGGTCTCTCCTTGGAAGGGGATTATCCGGTTCAGAAAGTGAGGTAAACTGAGCCCTAGGTATATAGGACCTTTCCGAATCATGGCTCGAGTAGGGGAGGTGGCCTATAGGTAAAGCTACCTAATGAGTTAAGTGGAATTCATCCGACAATCCATGTATCTCATCTGAGGAAGTGTTTAGCCGATGAAGATATGATTGTCCCACTGGAGGATATCAAGGTGGATGAACTACTCAATTACATAGGGCAACCAGTGGCAATCATCGACCGAAAGGAGAAGAGATTAAGGAATAAAGTGGTTCCACTGGTGCGTGTGCAGTGGAAACACCAAAAGGGTTCGAAGTCTACGTGGGAGACTGAAAAAGAGATGAGACAACAATACCAATAGTTAATCGAAGAGTGACGGGTCTCGGGGACGAAACCTCTTTAAGAGGGGTGGACTTGTAACACCCGAAAATCTTGACAAAAAAAAAAGAAAGAAAAGAAAAAAAGAAAAGGAATGAGAAAACAAAACAAAAGTAATTAGAAGAAAAGGAAAGAAACATAAGTGGAGGGGTTAAAAGTGTGAAAAGGATAAAATAATATTATTATTTTGTTTAAAGTGGGCATGGCCTCCCACTTCTCTGCTACACCAACTGCTCGACAATTTTAGAGAGAGAAAGTAGAAGATTTTCAGCTTTAGAGAGAGAGAGCGACTGAATTTGGCATTTGTAAGTAAATTTTAGCATATTTGATTCGGTTTTATTGGTGTTTTTGACTAAGAAACCGAAAATACATGTTCTTATGTGTATACATGTGTTTGGGTATGTGTTTTTGACATGTATAGGTGTTAGAAACTTTTAGAGAGTTCAAGTTCAAAGAAGTTGAGCTTGGAAGTAGAAAAGGTGAGTTTCTAGACACCGGTTTTTATATGTTTTTAAAAGTGTTTGGGGCTGAAAATGCATGTAAAATATTTTATAAATGTTATGTTGTAATCATATGTATATGTGCACGTGTTTGAGTGTGTTACGGTTGTAAATGCTTGTTTGATGTTTAGAATGATAGTAACAAGCTTAGGACAGGAAAAAATAATGCTTGGGACTGAAAACGACTTAGAAATATGTTATGTAGGTGGTCATGTACCCAAACAGGGCCCATGCGCCTAAGAAGTTGACTTAGAAAGCCTAAGTAAGGCTCATGCGACCAAACAGTACCCACATGCGCCCAAAATGTGGTCTGAGAATACTAAGTATAGGCTAATGCGCCTAAACAGTAGCCCATGCGTCTAGAAAATGCTTAGAAATACTAAGTACATGCTCATGCGCCTGAACAGTAGTTCATGCGCTACGTTTTTACCTAAAACGCCTAAGTATTAGGGGTGATGCGCCCCAATAGTGTTCATGCGCCCAAGTTTTTGCTCAGGCGCTGTAGGCTCATGCGCCTGAATAGCTCATGCGCCCAGGAGTTAGTGAAAACAGCTAAGTGTAGGGCCATGCGCCCGAATAGTGATAATGCGCCTAAGCAGGGCTCATGCGCCTACATAGTCCCCATGCGCCCAGAACACTTAGTTTATTTTTTGAAATTTTAAGATGTTTGAGATTTTAGGGTTTTGACCCTAGCTTGACTTGTGGCTTGTATATGCTTATTTTATGCATGATTATGATCTGTTTTATGTTCCTTATTATATATTGATGTGTGGATTTACGTGGTGTGTTTATAATCATAAATGTAAAGTATTATCATTAAAGAAAGAGATAAGATTAATGATAATGAAAATGGAACATAAAGAACGTAAGAAAGAAAAGGCTTGTAAGCAGATGAAAGGAGGATCACAACTCATGAGAGTTGTCATCTTAACTGTGGGTATTATAGCTTGTGATTTTAGCTAACCCATGAGGTTCACACATAGGGGGATCAGTCTTGGTGAGTGATCCATAATACAAAACATGATCCTTGTCACTCGACCCCGGATACGATGTGGCTTTGTGCTAAGATATGATACGGCTTTGTGCCAGATAGTAATGAGGCTTTGTGCCCAGAATGGTGGCTTCGGGCCATGGGCTTTGTGCATGAAAGTAAAGAAGCTTTGTGCCCGGAATGGTGGCTTCAGGCCACGATGGGGGAAAAGCTTGACTAGGATCTAAAAACAATGAAAGATAATGATAAAGTACGAAACAAACGGTTACAAAAGATAATGATAGAGTACGAAACGAACGATTACGAAAGATAATGATGAAGTATGAAACGAACGAATATGTGAGATAATGAATGAAGAATAAGGTTATGACTTGTTGTATGTACGATGAATGCTTACGTACAAAAGTAAAGAAAATATTTTGTTAATCAAGAGTATTTTCTTATATGAACTGACAGGATCTCAACCTCTAGTTTGATCAATTAGGTTGTATTCGCAGCGGATTTAGTACAATAATTAGAATAAACAAGCAAGAACACAATAGATTTATCAATAAAACATTAAGTTATAGAGAAAGATAGAAGTTCTGCAAAAGAGAATATTTCATTCAATGCATGCTTCGACTGCAATTAGCAGTGGCTACAATTAGGTCATCTTGCTTATATAGGCAAGAATGACGTCAGATGATGTCACTTGACAGTGACATCAACCGTTATTAACAAACTACTAATAACAAACTAAACTACTGAAGATGCACAACAGCTACATCTTCTTACAAAATGCTAAGTGTCAAACTATTACAAGAACTAAAAAGAAACTACTGAAAAGGAAACCATCACAACAACTGAAGAATACTTCTTTAGCTGTTGTGACAAACTATGAAGCTTTAGCACTTGGTCTTCAGACTTTAGCTTCAGATGATTCATCAGCTGATGACTTCAGTAGTTGTCATCAGCTGATGTCTTCAGTCTTTGTCTTCAGTCTTTGTGCATCAGTTATTGATCTTCAGTACTTCAGTTCTTCAGCTATTGATCTTCAGTACTTGAAGTCTTCAGTACTTGAGGTCTTCAGCTGTTGTTCTTCAGTTCTTTGATCTTCAGCTGTTGAAGTCTTCAGTCTTTGTCAAACTACTGATGAAGCTTTCAGCAGTTGTTGTGATGTCTTGTGGGACTTAGAGGTTTTTCTGATCTGGCTCATTGGTTCTTTTGGTCCAACAAACTCCCCCTGAACCAATGCAGCCAAAACCTCTAAGCTATTTATTATCCCACTTATTGATGGCAGAATGATTGGTCTTTTTCCTTCTTGATCAACTGAGAAGATGACCCAATTAAGCACTGGCCTGGGAAGAGGTCTTTGAGATTTGGTTGGCATAGTATGGATGGGAACCCTGTCTTGGTGAACTGGACACAGGGCTGTTGTCCGATCCATGAGACCTACTTCCTAACTATGAGCCTGTAGGATTCTCTGGTGTAGGCTTCTAAAAACATCATTTGTTCCTCCATGGTAAGTACTTCTGCCTCACCTTCAAAGAATCCTTCAGGTCCATAGAGCTCTGAGATATATTTGGCCTGTTTACCACTTTTGAGCTCCACAGTTGTTATAGCCCTATAGGCGAATTCATCAGGGTGATTACCCTCTAAGAACAACTGGAGCTCATTTCTCCTAAGATTCTCAAACTTCTTGTAGACTAACCCCTTTTTAACTACTCTATTCTCCAACATCTTTTGTGGTGGGAGGTTAGCCTGATGGGTTTTCTTGAAATCTTCTATAATCTCCCAGGGTGATACTACAATGGCTAAGGAGATCACTTCATCTACAATCCTTTTTACTTGGCCATAGTATCTTAGTGGAATGTCTTTCTTCATGATCCTGTGAGACACCCTGGGATCAGGCCAAATACTCACTTTGTCCTTTTGAAATTGAAATGTATGCCTTAAAGTGAACAATCTCAGAGCTTGTTTCCTCATATTCATTATTGATGAGGAAGCAGCATAAGCTTTATCAACTCTTTTCAACAGCTCTTCATCATGTAGCTTATGCTACTGTTCTTCTTCAATCTTTACCTTCACAGCTTCCAACTGTGAGGCAGGAGTGATGGGTAAAGGTTTGGCTTTGGGTAAAGATATGACTGCAGAGAGAGGCAGCCTATCTTGGTCCTCATCATCCTCTTCTTCTTCTTCTTGTAGCCTCAACACCCTTCTCTTCTTCTTCAAAGATGTATCATCGGCGATGGGTTTTGATGGTGAGGGGGTTGGTTTTGTGGGTTGTGTTTGGGTTTTTGTTGGTGTGGGAGATTGGGCAGGCTGTGCTAGCGGTTTGGATATGAGTGAAGGTTTGGTTTGTTTTGCTAGCAGAGTTCTGTTCCCAGCACCGGTTTCAGTAAGGGCTTCTATGACCAGTCCCTTAGTGAATTCCCCAGCCGAACATATCTTGGTGGCTATAGCCAAGATGCTGTCCCTGGTCCATGACTTAACTCCAGGACTGGTCTCCCTAGGCACTTCGAAATGAACCTTGTCATAGCCCTAAGTCTCTCTCTTTCCTCTTGGCTATAACAGGTCCATCGGTAATCAATCTCTTTCATCTCCAATTTTCTTATCTCCTGATCTAGCATAGCAGTGTCAGTGTCAAAGCCTTGCCTAAACAGCTGATCAATGATTTTGTCCATTGATCGGCTGTGTTCAGCATCAGCCTCCTTGACAAGGACAGCTAGATCAGTCTCCCTCTCCTTCTCTCCCTTTTTCTTCTTGTAAGTGACATGAAAGTCTTTTTGACTTTCAGCCACTTTAATCGATTCAGCTCTCTCCTCCCTCTCCTTCTCCTTCCCCTTATTGGTCTCCACCACCAACTCCCTCTTGTTTTCCACCTCTACCTTCACTTCTTTCTCCTTCACTTCCTCCTCTACTCTCTTCCTCTTAGCTTTCACTGATGTCTCCCCCTTTTTGGTTGCATTGGTTACAGGGGTTTGACTATTAGAAAGCGATTTGGCCACAACAGCTTCCACCAAGGGCTGTATTGTAGAGGGAAGCCTCTCATCCAGGGTTTTGATCACAATATCTGTGATCATGGGTGTGATGAGAGACAAGGATTGTTGAAAGATAGCAGCTAATTGCTCAGGGGGGTTTTGACCCTGAGAACTAGTGCCAGAAGCTGGGCCAGGTGGCTGAGTTTGTGGGAGTGGCTGTGTGTATGTGAGACCTTCAGGTGAAGGTGCCATCTGTGGGTTTATGGTGGCAGATGGACTTGATTCTTGGGAGAATTTGGCAAGTAGCTCTTTGAGTCTACTCACGTCCTCCTCAAGAATGGTGTTTTGAGCAACTACATCAAAGAAGAAGCTCAGGTCATCATCAGTGGGAACTGAATCACCTGACCTCCTGACTGAGTCAGGATGTACATGCGCTGAGTGTGGCTCAGTGTTCGCATGTGTCCCTTGTTCTTGGTTCTGGGGACTTCCAGCCTCCGGATTGGATCCATCATCGACAGTTACCTCTGGTGAGGATTTAGAGATGGTACCAGCTTCTTCCTGCTCATGTGCTGATGCAGGGGAAGTGGTAGCCTCACCAGATTGTCCTGTCTCCTTAGCCACACTTGGAGATGAGACATTTGATTCTCTATGTTGTGGGCTCCCATCAACACTTGTATCCACCCTCTCTATGGTTAGAGTTTTCCCAGTTGTGATTGGTTTCTAGGGAGAGGGTGGAGTGTTAAGATGAGTTAACACTTCTGCAATTATTAATGTAGGGCTTCTAGGGGCGGTTACAGTGGGAGATGGGGTAGAAGCAGTATGCACCAGGGGAGATTGGTGCGTTTCAATGGCAACCTCCTCAATTAAGAAAGGTTCCAGATGTGTAGGTTCCCCAAAAATGGTTGCTTCAGGCTCCTGTAGAGAGGATGCCTGAGCGGTTGTGGTTGGTGGAGTCATGGTGATTGCTGGGAGAATCGTACCAGCAATCACTTCCTGCCTTTGTTGTGCAGGGGCATCCTCAGGGGACTCATCTCCCTGAGTAGCCTTTTTGGTTTTCTTGGGTTAGGGTTTGGTGGGGACTTTGGACTTTGAGGTGGAGGCTGTGGGTTCCAGCTGCGTGGGTTTTCGTAGCTGGGCAGCCTTTTTCAACGTTTGGTCTGTGTTGTGCCTGGGGTATACCTCAGGCAATACAGCCATGGCAGGGACGCCAGTGCCAACTAGTCCCTCAGCTTGTAGCTGGTTCTCTATCATGGCCATTATGAACCGGGGATATAAAATCCAACGGTTTGCAAAAGGTTTTGTGGCCATGTCCTTGAGTTCTAAGAAGATTATTTTAGAAAAGTTTAGTGGTTGTTTCTCAAGGATAGAGTATAATACCTGCTGCCACCTTGTGGACATTTGATCCGATGATGATGTCTTCGGGGCTCAGCAAACATTTACCATGTGAAATATAAATCGTTCGGGATCATGGAAATGTTTCTTCAGCAGGGTAGAGGCAGATAGGTCACCCTGATAGTCATGATGAGCAAAAGAAAGATCAGTGGTGCCTTTTGGGTAGTCGGTGGGGAAGGTGGCATCATCCAATTTTAGGGTTTGTCGGATGATTGCTGGATTGATGACCACCTTATGGGTATTGACGAACGACTGGAGAGAGACCTCAGCGTCGTTCTCTCTAGTTTGTAGGGTAACGTTCGTCCATAACTGGGTAAGCGAATCGGCGTAAATGGTAGGATTTAGTAGAAAGGACGTTCGGTAGGGTGAGTCGACCATAAAATCTATAGCATGATGAAATTTGGTCCAGAAAGGCGATTTTGTGAGGTATGCAACACAGTGGTGTCGTGGCTTTAGTTGCATGGTCGCCATTAATGGTGTATGGGAGGTTTCAGAGTTTTTGAAATTTTAGGTCAAGTGAGAATGAAAAGCTCTGAAGGTTGGGTTGGGTATTTATAGGGTATGGAAACAGCTGAAAGAAAACGACCGAAGGTTTTAGTGTTAGTCATCAGTTGTTGAAACGACAGATGACATGGCTTTAACCTTCAGAGGTTGTAACATCTGAGGACTTGGTGTTAGTCATCAGTAGTTGAAACTACTGAGACCTTGGTTTTGTCCTTCAGATGTTGTAAACGGCTGAAGACTTGTTGTTAGTCATCAGTAGTTATAAACTACTGAAGATATGGTTTTCATCTTCAGACGTTGTAAAAAACTAAAGACTTGGTGTTAGTCATCAGTAGTTGTAAACTACTGAAGACATGGTCTTGGCTTCAGTTGTTGTAAACAACTGAGGACTTGGTGTTAGTCATCAGTAGTTGTGAAACTACTGAAGACATGGTTTTGTCCTTCAGTTGTTTGGATATGAAATAGCAGATGTTGGAATCTGCTGAAGAGTAAAGTTACTCATCAGCTGTTGCCGTCAATTCAGTTGTTTCAGTCTGACCTCCACATTTACTCATTAGCTCTTTGGCTGACTTTCAGTTGTTTCATTGGCCTTCAGCTCTTGTGAGTATTTATTCCTCAGCTCTTGTGATCAGATGTTCATAAGTGCTGATGAGATAAATTATTCTTCAGAGCTTGTTAACAAATTTTGTCTTCAGTACCTATGTGTAAGATTACACATCAGTACTTGTGAATAAAATTTATTCTTCAGTACTTATTTGTTTGAAAATTATACATCAGTAGTTATAACCACATCAGTAGTTGTAACTACATCAGTTGTTTCAACAAATAATATACTTCAGTACTTTGAAGCATGTTAGTCTTCAGTAGTTATGAAAATGCTGAAGACTAAATTACTCATCAGTACTTATTTTTGACCTTTGCATACTAATGCTCATTAGTACTTGTGAGCTGAGAACATCAGTATTGGTCAAATTATTCTAGCTGCGGCATACGAAGCCTTAGTACCAAATTTTGAAATGTGGCACTATCTAAAGGCTTAGTAAATATGTCTGCAAGCTCATCAGCACTAGGCACAAACTTTGGATCAATCAGACCTTTTTCATAGCAATCTCTAATAAAATGATGTCTGATCGCTATATGTTTGGTCCTAGAGTGCTGGACTGGATTTTTAACAATACAAAGAGCTGAAGCACTATCCATTAGTAATGGAGTCTTAGTCTCTGCAATGCCATAATCCAAAAGTTGGTTCTGAAGCCAGAGTACCTGAGATGTACAACTTGCAGCAGCAATGTACTCAGCTTCAGCAGTGGATGTAGCAATTGAAGTTTGTTTCTTACTCTGCCAAGAAACTAAACAATTGCCTAGGAATTGGCAACCACCAGAAGTGGATTTTCTGGTGACTTTGCATCCTGCATAGTCACTATCAGAGAAAGCAACTAATTTGCAAGAATGCCCAATAGAATACCAAAGACCTAGTGATTGGGTACCTTGCAGATATCTAAAGATCCTTTTTACTGCAATCAAATGAGATTCTTTAGGTGCAGCCTGAAATCTAGCACAGACACATGTTGCAAACATAATGTCTGGTCTAGAAGCTGTAAGGTACATCAAGGACCCAATCATACATCTGTAAAGGGTTTCATCAACGCTTGACCCTTCTGATCACCGCTTGACCTTGCTGCTCATGGGAGTAGAACAGGGCTTACAGTTTTGTAAATCAAACTTATTCAACAAATCTTTTGTATATTTGGACTGATGAATGAAGGTTCCATCAGCCCTTTGTTTGATTTGCAACCCTAGAAAGAACTGTAATTCTCCCATGGCACTCATTTCAAACTTTTGCTTCATTAGATTAGGGAATTCATCACACAACTGTGGATCAGAGGATGCAAAAATTATATCATTAACATAAATTTGAACAAGGAGCTTATGCTGTCCCACATTCTTTATGAATAAAGTTTTATCAATGGTTCCTCTAGTGAAATTATTTTGTAGAAGAAAAGTTGATAATGTTTCATACCAGGCTCTAGGAGTTTGTTTCAGCCCATAAAGAGCCTTATCAAGCTTATACACCCAATCAGGATGTTTATTGTCCTCAAAACCTGGTGGTTGACACACATAAACTTCCTCTTTTATTTTACCATATAAAAAGGCACTTTTGACATCCATTTGATAAACTTTAAGATTGTGAAAGGCAGCATAGGCTAAGAACAATCTAATTGCCTCCAGTCTGGCTATAGAGGCAAAGGTTTCATCATAATCGATGCCTTCCTCTTGTGTAAACCCCTGGACAACCAGCCTGGCCTTGTTCTTGACAATTTGGCCCTTTTCATCTGTTTTATTCCTAAACACCCATTTAGTGCCTATTGCACACTTACCTTAGGGTAAAGGAACAAGCTCCCACACTTGTTGCTTTTTGAACTGAAGAAGCTCAAGCTGCATTGCTTCAACCCATCCATTGTCTCTTAGTGCAATATGGTAGTTCTTTGGCTCTTGCTGACTGATGAAGAGAGCGTAAAAGCAGAAATTGGACAATTGACCTCTAGTTGAAACTCCAGCATTGATATCACCAATGATTTGAGAAGTTAGGTGATTCTTCACCTCTTGATAGACTATAAGATCAGTGCAAGTGTTTGTAGGACCTTCAGCAGCAACAGATGGTGATGAAGATTCTTGAAACCGTGTAGGAGATGGCAGCTCAAACGAAGTAGAGTATGCAGAAATCTCATCAGCATTTGTTGTGGATGGAACTGCTGAAGCTACAGGAGCATCAGGTTTAGTTGACTTAGGCAGGTGATCACTAAACCTGAAAAGGTGAGTACTGGCTACATCATCATCTACATCATCATCAGTACCACCAGGTGGAGAACTGTTGACAGGAACAATAGCTGGAGGTTGATAAGGAACATATTGCAGTACATCCAAATCAAACAACTCCACAAGGTTTTGTGGAATCTGTCCTTTGGAGATTCATTGAACTTCACAAGCAAAGTCTCTTCAACCATCTTTGTCCTACAGTTAAAAACTCTGTATGCCTTGCAAGTTGATGAATAACCAACAAAATATCCTGCATCCACCTTTGAAGCAAACTTCTAGAGTGGATTGCTTGTGTTGAGAATGAAACAAGGACACCCAAAGACTCTAATGAAGGAAATCAAAGGAGCCAAATGATGGAGCACTTCATAAGGAGTCTTCATCAACCTCTGATTCACTAAAGCTCTATTCTGCACATAACAAGCTGTGTTGACAGCTTCAGCCCAAAAGGTCAGTGGCAATCTTGAGTCAGCCAGCATTGACCTTGCAGCTTCAATGAGAGTCCTGTTCTTTCTCTCAACCACTCCATTCTGTTCAGGAGTTCTTGGAATACTAAACTTCCTTTTAATTCCCTTTGACAGGTAGAAGTCATCAAGTGTGTGATTTCTAAACTCTGTTCCATTGTCACTCCTCACACACTTGACCTGAAGTGAATACTGCCTCTCCACATATAACACAAAGTTCATTATAGCCTTGGCAGCTTCATCTTTAGAGTGCAAGAAGAAGTCCATACAAATCTAGAGTAATCATCCACAATTACCAGACAGTATTTCTTCTTTGCCATACTCATTACTCTGACTGGACCAAAGAGATCCATGTGCAGGAGTTGTAAGCAGGCAGTGGACTTTGGTTCTTCTATTAGAGGGAATGAGACTTTGTGTTGTTTTTGTTTTAAGCAAGCAGTGCAGTTGTCTTCACACTTGAACTCCTTCAAAGGCAACACTCTTACTAAACCATGGCTTATCAGCTGATTCATGTTTTTGAGATTCACATGACCCAGCCTTCTATGCCATAGAGTAGATTCTTGAGAAGAAGCCTTGGAGAATAGGCAAGGATGGCCTTTTAAATCAATTTTCTTTGAAAGGTCTAAGGCATATACTCTTCCTGTTTTGTTGGCCTTCAGGAGAGTATATTCATCCAACACCTTGTCAATCAATCTCAGAACTTTCGATGACAGAATCCGACAGTTCTGGCTTGTGAAAAGTGCAACATGGCCTTTATCACACATTTGACTGACACTCAAGAGATTGTACTTGAGATTCTCCACATGGTTAACATCATCTAACCTTATTTCCCTATTGGAAACAAAGCCTTTGCCGATGATGTAACCCTTTGCATCATTGCCAAAAGAAACAAATCCCTTCTTTCCTTGAGAGTAGTCATTAAGAAGAGAGCTACTTCCTGTCATGTGCATGGATCCTCCACTGTCTACATACCAGATGCTTCTTTGGCATGTTGAAGAACCCTGCAATCATCACAACAAATTAGTTAGTTTTAGAGACCCAAACCTTTTTGGTTTTGGGTCTGTTCTCATCAATAGAAACAACACTAACTGGTTGGTGATGTGTGACAGCCTGAGGTGAAGGAGATGGTGTAGAAGAGGAATCCTTTGGCTTGGATTTCCTTTTCTATGGTTTCAACACAGGAGCATCTAATTGGTTGACTCTTCCCATTAGACTGAATCATCATTACAAGTTGTGTCTGACTTTGTGATAAAGCTTTCAGCTCTTCAGACAGATTAGTGCTTGCTGGTGATGGATTCCTGTGTTGCACCATCTTTTTTTGAGCAACCTCAGTTGTTGCCTGATTAACCCCTACCTTCTTTTTGGATTTCTTTTTGGGCTTAGGGGTTTCGGTTTTTGATGTTGCTAGTACAAACTTGGTCTCAAACTCATTTTTCATTTTATTCATTTGCTCTTTAATTTTCTCCTTTTGTTTGAGTTTGGAACCCCATTTGTACCAGCAATCATCAGTAAGATGATTGAACAAGCCACATATCTCACATGGCTTCTTCTTCATCTTATGTTGATCATCTACTGAAGAAGATAAAACTGCTGAAGACTTGTTCTTCAGCTGTTTGCTGTCAGTACTTGCAGTTTTCTTCCTTGCAGTACTTGCTTTCCTGACATCTTCTGTAGTCTTCAAACCCTTTCTACTGGTAGTTTTCTTCTCTTCAGTACTGGCAGTAGTTGGGGTTTGAACTTCAAGTGTTATCACTTGCTCTCCAGTACTTTCAGTACTTCTAGAGACAACACCTGAGTTGATCAACTCTTTGATCATGTGACAGTCAGCATTTGAACCATCAGCTGTTGTAGCATCAGCTGATTGCTTTTGTGAGGAATGAGTGTTGACTTCTACTTCTGATGATGCTGTATCAGATAGTAGGTCACATGATGAGAAAGATTGGTTATTGCTCTCTCCATCAGATTCAACTTCTGCTGTTGAAGTAAAATCTGTAGGAGGAGCAGTGTGATTATAACCAATGCCAAACTTCGCATTGGAAGCAGATTGCTTACTAAGAAGCATTTCAAAACCCTTGCATGATTGTACCCATCGATCACACTCTACCTGGGTAGCTACAAGTGTTTCCTTGAGGTCCCTGTACTTCTCTAGAAGTACCTCTTCCCTAGCCTTATCATCTTTGATTTGGCATTTAAGCTTATAAATCTCATCATTTTTATCATTAATCATAGTCTCAAATTCAGCTTTTCTTTTGGAAATGGTTTGCTCTAGCTCAAGGTTTTTATCAATTAAAGCTACATTTGCCTCTCTAATAGAAGCAAATGCTGGTATGCATGAATCAGAACAAAGCTTGGATTTAGCCTCAGAAGATACCTGTGATGAAGCATTGGAGGATGGCCCATCAGCAGACTCTAGGGCCATGAGAGCAAGGTTCCCAAAAGGATGATCACCACCATGTTGACCAGCACCTTGGAATAGTTGTTCTTGACCAGATAAGTCATCTGGTAAACTACTCCAGTTAACAACTCCTTGGGTGAAGAAGCTGTGTTGTTGAGGTTGGGTTTGATGATGAGATTGGGAAGGTTAAGGCTCAGGGAGAGCATGTGGTTGCTGAGCAGGAGGTGCTTGAACTTGACTTGGCTGAGGTATGTAGTAGCAGGGGTATGGGTATGGCATATGACCCTGAGGCACAAAGTATGCAGGTGATGCCTGTGCTGGTGATGGATGACTGGAACTGGTTGAGTGTTGCCCTTTGTGCTGTGAGTTATTGCTTGGAAAAGTCACAAAGGGTGCAGAGGTGTTAGATCCAGATGATCTATACTCTCTAGCAAAATGTCCAAGCCTCTGGCACTTGTGACACCTCAACTTGCTCTTGTCAAAACCAACTTTGGTTTTGCCAGAGAGACCAGGAAATTTCCTCCCAGTTCTCTTGTAGAACTTTTAAGATCTGATATTTATCATAGCCATTTGACTCAAAATATCCATCTTTTCCAGATCATCATCTAGAATGTTCTTCAAGTCCTCCATCAGAAAGCACAAGTTATCACTGCTACCTCCTGAACTACTATCAACACCAACAAAAGCATGTTCAGAATTGCTAGAGAAATCAATATGCTAATCATAGGCACTCTCAGATGCAGCATATTCTGACTCTTGACCAATCAGGGCAGCATTGCCTGATACAAAGTCATCAGTGAGCTTGCTAGATGATGACAACTTCCTTTTCTATTCTGTCTCTCTCTGAAAAGTAAGCAATTTCCCATGAAGTTGGGTGAGAGATAGAGTGCTCAGATTTGCACTAGAGCGTAGGACAATGGTATAAGTGTCCCATCTCTCAGGCAGGGATCTGAGGAATCAATTGTTCATCTGGCTATTAGAATACTCTTGTTTAACCATTTTCATCTCAGAAATAAGACAAGAGAATCGCTCAAACTGTTGAGTCAGTGTCTCACCCTTCCTATGAGAGAATGTCTCATATTGTTGGGCAAGGATTTCCCTAGTGTTTGCTAAGACCTCATCGGTTCCTCCAAATTGTTCCTTCAAAGCAACCCAGAGATCATGAGCTGTCTCATGATGCATGAGCCCAGAATAGATTTCATTAGGCAGTGCCATGGCCAGAATTCCATGGGCTTTTGCATCAATATCGAACAGCTTAAGATCCTCATCCGAATATTGATAAGGTTTCTTCGGAACCATCTCATTTGATTCAGGGGCACTCACCATAGGCTTGTATGGTCCATGCACCACTGACTTCCAACAACCAGCACTGTTGATAGACAAGTGGTGGAGCATACGACGTTGCCATATGTTATACTCACTCCTCACAAGCATCGGAGGCTTGGTTGAGGAGCTAGTATTGTGAGGATCTGTTGTTGGTGTAGCCATTTCAGATTTCAGTCAAATTCAAGGTAATCAAAACAAATCTAGCTCCAAAACCACAAGAACCTCAAGTTTAACGGCCAGAAGCAGCAGAAACTCAATCTCTATAACTAATTCTTGCAAATTGCAAATTCGATCAGACGTAGATAGCAATAGAGCAGTTTCAGTGATCAATTGTTAAATCGATCAATGATTAACCAGCTCTGATACCATTTGACCGGATCTCAGCCTTTAGATTGATCAATTAGGTTGTATTCGTAGCGGATTTAGTACAAGAATTAGAATAAACAAGCAAGAACACAATAGATTTATCAATAAAACATTAAGTTATAGAGAAAGATAGAAGTTCTGCAAAAGAGAATATTTCATTCAATGCATGCTTCGGCTGCGGCTGCAATTAGCAGCGGCTATAATTAGGTCATCTTGCTTATATAGGCAAGAATGACGTCAGCTGATGTCACTTGACAGTGACATCAACCGTTATTAACAAACTACTGATAACAAACTAAACTACTGAAGATGCACAACAGCTGACATCTTCTTACAAAATGCTAAGTGTCAAACTATTACAAGAACTAAAAAGAAACTACTGAAAAGGAAACCATCACAACAACTGAAGAATACTTCTTCAGTTGTTGTGACAAACTATGAAGCTTTAGCACTTGGTCTTCAGACTTTAGCTTTAGATGATTCATCAGCTGATGACTTCAGTTGTTGTCATCAGCTAATATCTTTAGTCTTTGTCTTCAGTCTTTGTGCATCAGTTGTTGATCTTCAGTACTTCAGTTCTTCAGCTATTGATCTTCAGTACTTCCAGTCTTCAGTACTTGTGTCTTCAGTACTTGAGGTCTTCAGCTGTTGTTCTTCAGTTCTTTGATCTTCAGCTGTTGAAGTCTTCAGTCCTTGTCAAACTGCTGATGAAGATTTCAGCAGTTGTTGTGATGTCTTGTGGGACTTAGAGGTTTTTCTAATCTGGCTCATTGGTTCTTTTGGTCCAACATGAACCGTATAAAGTATTTTAGTACTTAGAACTCACTCAGTAATGCTGACTTTATGCATTTTTCAGTTAAGAGGTAATGTTGCTTAGGATGGCACGCGGGGAGGCTACTCGGCAGGGCAAGACTGGCATCCATTCACCCATAATAATATTTTTGTTTTGTAATAGAATTTAATGAGGCTTTATAATTTAACAATGCTGCATTGCTTAACAACATTAATTATTAATAAAATGAGTGGCTTTTGTTAATGAAACTCTGCTGCAATGTGTATGAAATGCATACTAATATGTATGCTTAGTGCTATGAATGACCAACTGTGAGGTCTTCAGGAACGGGGCCTTACATCACATGATTAGGTAACTTGGTATGCAAGGATCTTGATTTATTTAATGTTTCCATAAATGATGTTGTCGCATGATTGGTGTTCTTGCATACATAAGTTCTCATCTGCTTAGATGTTCTCGCATATATAGAACTTTTTGCTTACATAGAAGTTTTCGCCTAGCCTTGGTGTTTTCGCATACGTATGTTTTGCTAAGTAAGTTCTCACTTGACTAAGTATTGAGATATTGTGTTATCTTATGCTATCTAGATTGCTTCCAAAATGATAAAGGCTTCAAAGTGAATTTTACTTGATATGCTTATGTAATATTGTAAGATAAAATAAATGAAAAGTAAAAAATAATGAATGAATAAAAGATTTGCAAACATAATGAATGGAGATGCACAACCATGTTGCTGTTAGCTCAACTATAGATGACTTAGGCAGTCCATAAGGATACTTACAAAGGGTCTAATCCATTGATTGATCATGTATGAAAGGGGATCTTTGTCACTAGACCTTGAGACCGTGACCACGTATATGTACAAAGGAGGGGTCCATTTATAGGCACTGGCATAGATTCCAGCTTTATGCCATATGTTGGTGGTCTAGTATATGAAATTGATACATTACAGTGAAAGATAATGATACAAGAAATAATGTTGAAAGATAAAGAAATAAATAAATATGTTAACATGTATGTATTGATATATGTTCACATATGATAAAACAAAGGCTTTGATGAATGAAAAGTATATTTTATATATAAAACTAGGTCTCATTCAATGTTGCTGACTTTGTATGTATATCAGTTGGAAGGTAATGATAGTGGTTGAGGGTATGTAGACATAGATTTGATGGCTACTGGGAGGGTTCAAGTCTTGCATCTGAAGTTTTGAAAGAATTACTTTTGGATCATAGTTTTTAATGTTTAAACACACTTTAATTTTTCTTTAGGACAATTTTCTATTAGTAGCTAAATATGATTTTTGCTGGAAAATGGTTTTGTTCATAAATGATTTATGCTATGGATGACCAACTGCGAGGCTAAGTTGGAAACAAGGCCTTACAAGTTGCTACCAGAGTCAAAGTATAAGGGAATTTGATTTAATTATTTTTAAAATCAAAACTTAAACTGTAAATAGGAAAAAAAAGGAAGGATGCCTGTCCGAGTAGCTACATGCCTGTAGGTAAATTTTTTGGAATAATGTAAAGAAACTAGAAATGTGTATGTGTTTTATATGACTACATGCTTATAGTAGATCTAAATGCTAATATAATCAGGATAGGATATGCTTAGGGTATTAAAAGTAAGGTAAGTAGTTAAGCATAACTAAACACAGTAATTAGAAACTTACTACAATTGACATAATTTGAACTATTACCTTGAATAATCATGTTGGTGTCTGAAACTTATAAGAACTAAGAAATGGATGGTAGGAAGTCTACTAAAGCTCTTTGAGGTGATGATCCCGTGGACGTGGTGTCGGGTCACGCGTCACCAAGAGTAGAGCTAAGGTTGTTGAAACGAATCAAGAGAAGTCAAAGCTTCACATTCATCCGCTAGGGATGAGGGTGCTAAAAAATGAAACGATAATTACCCTTGTTATTTGCCGTTCTATACATAAAGAAACTGATTTTTTTCCATAAGTAAACATCAAAACCAATGACTTAGAAAAGGTGGTTCATTGTGGTTTCAAACATTGTATATATCATGTTAGAAGAACGAGCAACCATTTTTTTCATCATTGCCTTTCAACACAAGACACACATTCAACAGTGTATAATCTTATCCAAAATATGTACATGCATCAAGCAGCAGGTACGATCAGGCAGAATTAAATAAAGCATAAACACCTGCAATTCAAAATAAATGTAGGGGTTGAACCCAGAGGTTTGGGAAATCAAATCAAGATGAAGATCAAGATAAAAGTCCACGCGAGAACCTCTTGCGCAACAACTACTAGTCACGCGAGAACTAATGGTTTCGCACGAGAACTTCATTTTGTTATAAATAGAAGTTTAGTCATTGTAATTAGAAGTTGGGATTTAGAAAGCTTTTGTATTTTCCTGATTTCATACGTACTGTAATCCTTTTAAATCAGAGATCAATACACTTTGAGTTATTTGCATTCATGTTCATATGCTTGCGATCCTTCTTCATCTTACTTCTGTGAGTGATTATATTTCGTGTTCTCCTCACGAGATCGATTCCGTATTGGTGTTGATCCTTACAATTGGTATTGAGCCTTGTTGCTCTAAATCGATTGATTGAATATTAAAGTAGTGTTTAGAAGAGTTCGTGAGCATTGAAATCATTGATATTCAAAGTGTTTTACTTGATTTCTATAGAGATTGATGTTGATACATGATGTACCTAGTTTATTGTACTTAAACTTTTATGTCTTTCATTTCTTAAACATGTGTAACGCAAGAACCTTATTGTAATGTGATATATATGTTTCGATGTTTATTTACCTTTGATTATATCATATTCTTATAACATATATTATTACACGCACGATGAACTTTATATATAGGTTTGGGGTTGTTGTGCATAATTCTAAGTCAACGATGATTCGAAAATGTATTTGACATGGTCTTGTGGTGATTCATGCTAATGGACCATGCTCATGGACCAGACGCACGAATGGACCATGCTTATGGACCAGTCGCACGACTAAACCAGGTGACTGGATCAGTCGAACGACTAAGTCATAAGACTGCCTTAGACGCACGACTGAACTAGTCGTAGAGTTTAGTCATGCATATGAATCAATCTCATGACTCAGTCGCACGACTGAACCATGCCAATGGCTCAGTCGTACGACTGGACACTGAAACCTATAAGTAGCACGTAATTCATGGAAAAACAGAACACTTCGAACATTATCATACCCTAGCCGTCTAAAGCATCCCAGTTTGTCCATCCAACTTCATAATTCATTCCTGATCGATTCCTACTCATTCTTAACGTTTTTTTAATCGTTAGATCGATTAGGTTTTCGTTCTCACTGATTGGATCGCCAATCAAATAGGATTCCGCACTATTTGATCTGGTTTCACGTTGATTAGTTAGTACTCCGTACGTACACGGTCCTAACAAGTGGTATCAGAGCATTGGCTCTTGATTCTTTGTGGATTCGATTGGTGTTTTCGTTAAAATTAACGTTTTTATTAAAATATTCGTGTTTTTGATTCAAAAAGTGTTTTCGATTCAAAAAGTGTTTTTGACGTGTGCATGCTTCAAAATTTTTGACTTACGACAGATTAGGGTTTGTGGAAAATCATTTTTGAGTCTGAAAGTGTTAAACGTCTTGAATTTTTCAAACTCAGCAGTCTCAGTCACACAATTGGCTCAATCGCACGACTGAATCCTAATCGCACGATTCAACTGCACGACTAGACTCAGTCGCACGATTGAACACATTCGCATCCCTCAATCGCATGATTGAACTCAATTGCATGACTAAACTTAGTCGCACTCTCCAATCACCCGATTGATTCATTCGCATACAAGGTTTTTCAAGTTTGACAACATGGACGATCAGAACACTGCGTTTACTGCTGGGAAGGACTCACGGATCCAGAATCTATTGCTTCTAGAAAATGAGATTGGAAATCATAACAAACCACCAAAACTGTTGACCTTGGATGAATACCCGCAATGGAAACAACGGTTTGAAATTTATCTGAACGGTGTTGATCGTAACTTGTGGACATCCATTGAGACTGGATATACTATACCAGTTGGTGCGAATGGGGTAAAGCTGACCTTGGGTGGTATGGATGAGGGACAGAAGGTTGCATATAATGCTGAGAAGAAAGCTTATACATTATTGACACAGTCAATCCCTAAGGATATCTTCCATCAGTTTTTAGAAACTAGGCAATCTAAGAAGCTGTGGGAGGCTCTTGAAAAGAGATATGATGGTAATGCAACCTTGAAGGTGCTAAAGGCTAAAGCTCTCAAGAAGGAATTTGATAACTTCTCATCCATGGGAAATAAGAGCTTGGATGATATTATAGATAGGTTTTATCATTTGATGAGTGAGCTGCATACACACGGTGTTACTACATCAATGAAGGATAAAGTAGCAAGCTTTGCTGATGGTCTGCCGGATAAATAGGATTACTTTGTTTCTAATCTGAGACAGAATGATACTTTAGCCACTTTAGACATCAATGATTTTATTTTAAAGCTGAGGGAGGAAGAGCTAAGGCAAAAATACAAGTCATAGAAGGGGTCATATACTCAGATTCCATCATTGTACAACGTGGCCCACTTCATCAGGAGCACCTCTTCAAACTGCATTTGTTTCCATCACATCTGGAAGTTCTCAAAGTGGTTCTTCAGAAAGTGAATCATTAGGTTCATCTGGAACCCAACATACTATCCCTGACTCTAATCCTACTAAGCTGAAGACTGAGAATTTAGGAAAGGTTACTGTTGAATTAGCAAAGGAGCATATGGATCTTCTTGCCATGGTTGTACACTCATATGATGGTTTGGTTGCTGGTAAGATAGGAAACTATCATCTCACAGATAAAGACTATGTACAGGTAGATGAGACAGAGCTGGAAAGAATGGATATCATGTTGGCTTTGGCCAGTGTTGTTAGAAGGGCTAAGAAGTTTCTGAAAAAGATAGGGCGGAATCTAGTTGCCACCAAAGACAAAACATTTGGTTTTGATAAAACCAAAGTTACATGCTTCAACTGTAGTGAAAAGGGTCACTTCAAAAGAGAGTGTGTGAAACCTAAGAAGACAGGAAACGGTAACCCTTTTTCATCAATTAACCGTCAAGATAAAGAGAAGAAAGTGGCATCAACGAGTCAGGATTCGAAGGCTTTGGTTTCTCAAGGAGATGAAGGACAGGACTGGTCTTTCAGATTTCTGTCTGATGGAGATGCTAACATGGCACTGGTAGAAGATCTTGATGATGGGTCAGCGAGTGAAGGAGATAACATAGCTGATCATACTCATTCAGATGTTGAAGAAGCTATGGATGCCGTGGATCATTTGGTTGAAGATGAGTTGACTGCTGCTAGCATGAAATCTCCTGTCATCAAGGAATCTAAGTTTGCGTGTATGGCTGACACCTCCAGCTCTTCACAGGTAGATTCTAAAGATGAACTTTTTAATAATAAACATGACTTTGAAGAATGTAATAAATTTTGTGAAAGCATAGACTTAAAATTTGCTAGGTTGTTAGATCACAATGACAGTCTGGTAAATGATTTGAAATTATGCAATAAAGCTAATAGAGTGTTAAAACAAAATGAAAGAAATTTTAAAGAAAAACATGATTTGTTAGAAAAGCAACTTAGGGAAATCGAGGTTGTTGCCTTTAATCAAGCAACTGACATTAAGTTCTATTTATCAACAATAGAGGAAACTAAGAAAGAAAAAGCTATTTTGCAAGTTGAAACTGAATCGTTTAATCAAAAACTTCACAGTCTAGCTAGTTCCTCTCACATTGTTCAGAACTTAGTCAAAAAGAGAAACGGTGGGGAAGGGCTTGGTTATAAAGTAGTGCCACCGCCACATGCGATCCTGTTGAACACAAAATGTCAACCCATAAGCAATAACCCTATCAAGGATCATGTGGTGACTACCCTCAAGTCAGTGATCTAGATCCACAGTTAACATTGTGCAATCTGTTACTGAACAGAGGGCATCTAGTTCTGGCACTAAAGATGAGGTTCTCACTGATAATAGTGTCACACTCGGCCTCTCACACCAACAATATTGTCCGCTTCGCCCACAAGGAGCTCAAGGATTTGCTTTTGGTTGCCCGGGTGAAAACTTCCCAGGGAGGTCACCCATCCCTGGATGGCTCCCACCTGAGCACGCTTAACTGTGGAGTTCTCCTCTCATCCACAGCCAATACGCCCAAAACGCATTGTTGATATTAGAGGCCAAACATTCCTTATGAACCAGGAATCTCTCCTGTCCACGGCCGATGTGGGATATGTGTAGGGTGTCACAAGCACCCCCTGTTTGGACTCATCATCCTCGATGAGCCCGAGAAGTCACCATCCTTGGTGAGGTCTGTCCCACACAAGGAGTGGTCCTGATACCATTCTGTCACACCCGGCCTCTCACACCAACAATATTGTCCGCTTCGCCCACGAGGAGCTCACGGATTTGCTTTTGGTTGCCCGGGTGAAAACTTCCCAGGGAGGTCACCCATCCTTGGATTGCTCCCACCTGAGCACGCTTAACTGTGGAGTTCTCCTCTCATCCACAGTCAATACGCCCAAAACGCGTTGTTGATATTAGAGGCCAGACATTCCTTATGAACCAGGAATCTCTCCTGTCCACGGCCGATGTGGGATATGTGTAGGGTGTCACAAGCACCCCCTGTTTGGACTCATCATCCTTGATGAGCCCGAGAAGTCACCATCCTTGGTGAGGTCTGTCCCACACCAGGAGTGGTCCTGATACCATTCTGTCACACCCGGCCTCTCACACCAACAATATTGTCCGCTTCGCCCACGAGGAGCTCACGGATTTGCTTTGGTTTCCTGGGTGAAAACTTCCCAGGGAGCTCACCCATCCCTGGATTGCTCCCACCTGAGCACGCTTAACTGTGGAGTTCTCCTCTCATCCACAGCCAATACGCCCAAAACGCGTTGTTGATATTAGAGGCCAGACATTCCTTATGAACCAGGAATCTCTCCTGTCCACGGCCGATGTGGGATATGTGTAGGGTGTCACAAATAGGGATGAGCATAGTAATGCTACTCTTGGGTTGGGTTCAAAATTTCATGTTTCAAAACCAACTCTTTCTAAAACTGTTCATCATCAAAATCTCAACAAAATGAGCGAAAAAGGAAATCAAAAGGTTAAACCAATTAAATTTGTCAAAGAAGGTGAGAAACCTAAAGTTGAGAAGCAAGAGACCAATTCTAGACCATAGTCTCACCCACACAAAAGATCTCCTAGATCAGTTGAAGGGAGATCATGTTATGGTAGTGGAGAATGAGGACATATTACTCCAAATTGTCCTTACTATCAGACACCAAGAAGAAAAATTGAAATTTTTCATGAAAATAAACCAAGGTTCTCTAGAACAAGATCAAATACCCCTCCGAAATACCAAAGGCAACACAGACAGGTTCCTAGCAAAGCTGTGTTAGCTGAGGTAACACCTAGGGATGAAAGCAAACCAAAGGTTCAGACTATAAACCAATCGCCTGTTTATCGCAAACAAGCCTTACCCAAACTGGTTTGTGGCAAGCAAAATCAACAAATGTGTCTGAGAGTAAGGACAAGATGAGGAAAAATGTGTTTTCATCTTCCAAAGGACAGTGGGTGGAGTTCGTAATGTGTGATGCCTTTGGAAAACCCAAGCCAGTAAAAGGCTTAGGTCCCACTCCTGAACTGATCATTTATGTTTTTGTGAGGTTGTCCGTTACAGCGCTATCAGTAACACCTGGATTATTGATAGTGGGGCATCCAGGCACGTGACCGGGAATCAGTCACTCCATTTCAATGTCAAACAAATCAAAGGGGGACATGTATCTTTTGTAGGAAATAAAGGAGGTTAATCACAGCTCAAGGTGAAGTGGGAAATGAGAAGGCCAGTTCAATAAAGTTAACTACGTTCAACAACCAGAGAACAATTTACTCTCAGTTTCTCAAATCTACGACAAGGGCTTTAAAATTGTATTCGATGATAAGAGATGCTACATTCGGAAGAAGGATTATGTTATCCCGGAGGAGAATGTTCTAAGGTCAGCTTCAAGATATAACAACTTGGATGTCTTGGATATGTCAAAAGCCTCGACAATTGGGTCTGGTGCTCAGTGTTTCTTGTCTAAAGCCACCGAGAGGGATTCTATTTCTTGGCACAGGAGAATGGGTCACATTAATCCAAGGAAGATGAATTATTTGGTTCAAATCATCTGGTTGAAGGAGTAACAGTCAAGAACTTTCAGCTTCCAGTTTTTTGTATAGCATGCAAGAAAGGGAAACAGACTAAGAAATCTCACAAATCAAAGAAAGTTCAATCTATTGAGATTCCACTGGAGCTTTTGCATATGGATCTATTTGGCCCTGTCAGTACTAAAATCATAGCAGGAGATTGCTACTGTTTTGTGGTGACAGATGATTACTCAAGATTTTCATGGCTGATGTTTCTTAAAACGAAGTCAAAGATGTTTGAGTCATTCAAACATTTGGTTAATACATTGGAGTCTCTGTAGTGAGGAAAATTCATTCAGAAAACGGCACTGAATTCAAGAATCAGTCGATGGAGGCCTTTTTTCGAGAGAAAGGGATTGTTCATCAATTCTCCTCTGCTTATACTCCACAGATGAACGGCATTGCTGAACGCAAAAATAGAAGCTTGATTTAAACTGCGAGGATGATGTTGGCATATTCAAAGCTGCTAATTTCAATTCTGGAATGAAGCAGTTGCTAATGCATGCTACACTCTGAATCGAGTTTTAGTGGTTAAACATCACAGTATAACTTGTTATGAGTTACTCCAAAAGCGTAATCCAAATCTGGAGTATCTGGAACCATTTGGAGCTCCTTGCATGTTGTTGAAGAAAACTCAAACTGGTAAGTTTAGTGAGTAGGCAAAGGAAGGCATCTTTCTTGGATACAATATACCAGACAACGGGTTTATAACAACTCTACTGGTCAAGTTGAAGTGTGGTGCAACGTTGATGTTCAAAGATACACCACCCCCTTGCTGAAAAAGGTCCATCATTCTTCTTTGATTACAACGGATTTTTCAAGTCTTTCAATCTTCCTATTGCCTATTCTGATGACAAGGTGGCTGCTTAAATGATGTATGGCATTCTAAATACTCCTAATTTAGATTCGAGCACTACTGCTCCAATCGATGGTGCTTTTGGGGTTTCAGAGGAAGATCTAGAAGTCAGTGATCACTCCTCAAATGATGAGGAGATTGAAAATGAAAATATGAGCAATGAGGAATCTGTCAGCCCAGATGAAAGTACACCTGCAAATGACGGTGAATTGGCTGAAATCTCTAGTGCAAATCACCAACCAGCCACAGATGAACCAGTGATTCCAAATCTGGAAAATGAGGTAGTCATGCCTACAACTCCAGTGACAAGGATTAGTATGAATCATCCCCCAGACAACATCATAGGGGATCTTCTCTCTGGGGTTCAAACAAGAAATCACTGTACACAGCTGATTATGCAGCAGTGATGGAAAAGGGATACATACATGATGGGGCATATAAGTGTTTCGTTTCTCAAGTCGAGCCTAAGTATGTCAGTGATGCCTTGAAAGATGAGGCATGGGTAAATACGATGCAAGAAGAACTTCTTCAATTTAGAAAGCTAGGTGTGTGGACACTAGTGGACAGACCCAAGGGTGCAAAGGTAATTGGCACAAAATGGGTTCTTCGTTGCAAGAAAGATGACCAGGGGGTCATTATCAGAAACAAGGCACGGTTAGTAGTTCAAGGGTTCAGACAAGTCAAAGGTGTGGACTATGATGAGGTATTTGCACCAGTCGCTACGATGGAAGCAATTAGGATCTGCTTAGCCTACGTATCCTACATGATGATCAAGGTGTATCAATTGGATATGAACAGTGCATTTTTGCATGGTGAAATCCGTGAGACAGTATACGTCAGTCAGCCCGAAGGTTTCGAAGATCCTTATCATCAAGACAGAGTTTATAAGTTGGACAAGGCTTTGTATGGGCTACATCAAGCCCCTCAAGCATGGTATGAGAAGCTCTCCACACACCTACTGAAACATGGGTTTCGAAGGGAAGTGATTGACTGCACGTTATTCATTAAAGAAAAGGATGATGATTTACTACCGGTTCAGATATAGGTGGACCACATAATCTTCGATTCCAAAAACGAAGCATTATGTAAAGAATTTGAATTTATGATGAACGCTGAATTTGAAATGAGTGCCATGGGAGAGATAAAGTTCTTTCTGGGATTACAGGTGGATCAGACACCCACTGGAATCTTTCTATATCACACCAAATACGTGGGGGACATTCTGAGTCGGTTTGATATGGAAAATGTAACGGTTGCTTGTACCCCTCTTGCCATGAACCACGATGTGGCTCCTGATGAAAATGGGGATTTTGTAGACGCCCCCATGTATCGTGGAATGATCGGATCTCTAATGTATCTCACAGATTCTCATCCTGACATCATGTAGATATCAAGTACGCCACATGTCTTTGTTCTAGATATCATTCAAAGGCAAAAGTAAATCATCTAATTAGGGTGAAGCGGATCTTTCGTTATCTGAAGGGTACTCCAATACTCAGGTTGTGGTATCCTCATGATGATGACTTTGAACTTACAGTGTACAGTGACTCAGACTATGGTGGGTGCAAGATGAACTACATGTCAACATCTACGGGGTGTCAATTTTTTGGAAGATAATTAGTCACCTGGAAATATAAGAAGTAGAAGTCTGTTGCTCTGTCAATATATGAAGCTGAATATGTTGCTGCTGCAAGTTACTGTTCTCAAATCATCTTGATTCAACAGAAAATGCAGGGATACGGTTTCCAATTTACTAACACTCCTATTTTGTTGATAATTCTGCTGCTATAGCTGTTACTAAAAATCTGGTACAACATCCCAAAACCAAACAAATCGGCATTAAATATCACTTCATACGTGATTGATTTGAAAAGCATTTAATCGATGCAATTAAAATTAACACGGATTTTCAGCGTGCCGACCTCTATGCAAAAGCTTTTGATAAACTGAGATTTTATTATCTATTAGAGGTTAATGGCGTCAAAAAGAAAGACGATGTGATTCCGGAGGAGTCGAGTTCATAGTCCATCCGTATGTGTCTTAGTTTTAATTTTTTCTGTCAAATTTATTTTATTTTATTTTATTTTATTTTCTATATTAAAAATTTCAAAAATACAAAAAGATTTCCTGTTTTAGAATTTAAGGGGAGAATAGTTTCAGTATTTATTACTTTAAAAAGGGGGCATGCAGGTAAGCTGAAAAGCAAAGACATCAAATCCGAGAAATTGATTCAGTACAACGGAAAATGATAGTACACAGGCATCAAATCGTTTGGGACACCAAAAGGATTTTCATTTTTGAAATATTATATTGAAAGTCATAGAAAATTATAAGTCTGAGAAGTCAAAGCCTAAGAAGTTGAAAAATGATAGTAAGCTAGTCTGTTACTGTGGTTACATGGAGAAAGTAGATCTAGGGGTTGCATGTCGTTTATATGATGTGTCGGTAGATTCAACACAATAGACTAGTACACATCATTGGTGAATCATGTAAATTAAATCAATCAACATGTTATGGGTTCCCATCTTATCCCTGTTCTGCACAATAAATAAATTTCCAATAAGGGGTGAGGAGCAAAAACAAAGCCACAAATGTGTGCTAATGACCAAAAACATGAGCAATGCAAATGACAAATGTCGTTGCTGCGTTAAATGTATTATGAAATTGCTCTAACAAGAAGATAGGAAGTATGCCTCTCTGTTGTGCGATGGCACTTACCTGAGATAAGCATAACCTACAGATTCTAAGAATTTATTGTTGTTTACGCCTCTCTGCTGTGCTATGGCACTGACCTGAGGCTTGGCATCTCTTTGAAAGCTCGTAGAATAGTCTCGTCTTGACAAAAAAACCCATAGACCGCTCAAATATCTCCTGAGGAAGGTTGATTACCACATAAGCGTGGGATCCACAAATACTTGTTGAGCTAATACATCTAAATAATCACCAATGTATGTAAAAAATCTGTGTATGGAATTAAGTGGACAAATATACTGACAATCACTACGGCTGCATCTCTCGATGTTCAAAATCAATGTGTGCTATACAACAGCTCTCGTATGATTTCCTGTTAGCGCTTTTGACTCTTAGATGAATGAGATTTTGTGAATCGCATATATAATGTTCTCTGTTATTGATATAAATACAAAAGGTCCCAAATGATTGCGTTTTCTGCCTGTCTGATTCCATGTGAATCTTTCTAGAAATGATGTTAATGTTTGAAGCCATTCTGCTCAGGGGGAGAAATCTTTTATGTAACGTTAAAATGATTTTAACCCTCCTCTAAATGAAAAATACAAAATATGTCTTATTTCAGTTTTAGTTCAAGTTTTCCTGCATTACTTACCTTAATATTGTGTCAGTGTCAGATTATGTAACAAGACTAAACTCTATGAATGTCACTAATGAACAGAACGTTAAAAGCTTGTTTCTGAAAGATAAAAGGATCACGTCTGAGGTGATCAACGGTTTTCATTTAAAAGGATCACATCTGAGGTGATCAAACGATTTCTAGTTAAAAGGATCACGTCTGAGGTGATCAAATGGTCTTTATTTAACAGGATCACATCTGAGGTGATCAAATGGCTTTCAGTTAAAAGGATCATCTCTGAGATGATCAATGGTCATAATGTCATTTATCAAATATAAGTATGTGAAAAAGTGGGATAAAAAAAGTCAAATTCACTAGTATGGCCCAATCGCACAATTTGACCATAAGTATGGGCCAATCGCACGACTGAACCATAAGTATGGGCCAATCGTACGACTGAACCATAATTATGGGCCAATCACACGACTGGACCATGAGTATGGCCCAATCGCACGATTGAACCATAAGTATGGGCCAATCACACAACTGGACCACAAGTATGGCTTTATCGCACGACTGGACCATGAGGATGGATGAGTCGCACGATTGGCATCCTCAGTATGAACCAATCGAATGATTGGCTAAATGCGTATAGGTCAGTCATACGACTATACCTTAGTCGCATGTATGAACCCATGCGAATGGGTCCAGTCACAAGACTGAAGCTCATAACAGTATAAAAGGAGGTTCAGTCGGTCGTGACCCTACACTTACTTTCAAACTCAGTCAAAATAACCAGCTACCTAAGGACCCCTTTTCAAAATTTTTCCTGTGAACTCACTTCATTTCTCTATTGCTAACTGTTCCACGTTCGTCTACAGGTACATACAAGATGAAATCATGATACATGGGTACCTTAAATCGATCAAAATGTTTGAATGAAATAAAACTTTAAACCGAACTGAATAACTCTAAGTTGGACCTTTAAATGAACTTAAAAGTGAAATTAAAAGATAACTGGTATTATAACAATTCTTGGCGCTTCAAATGACTGAAATTTTGATATTAATATGGCGGATTTGAAGAACATTCAAATTTTCAGACTCGCACAGTATGTATGCGACTGGACATACTGATGAACTTCAATCGCATGATTGCACCATACGCATGATTCAACCGCATGATTGAGTCAATCGTTGATCCAGTCGCATGACTGGATTATTCGCATGTCATGGCACACAACTTAGCTCAGTCGGATGCTCAGTCATACGACTGAGTTCAGTCATATGGTCCAATCTTACAATTGAACCAGTAAGATGAGACATGCTTCAAATTCAAATGTTCATCCTTGTAAAGGGTCTAACATGTCTGTTATTTGTGTTACAGTGAAATGTCCGATAGGTGGACTATGAGTACTAAGCACAATATTTGTGCTTACCTCAACACTACCTCAACGAATGCCGCTGAGTTCGTAGGGATTATAGAGTTCCTAAACCGATCAAGGATCTACCGAGCTATCTCTAATCCCTGTACACCTTACAGATCCCTACAGCAGGCATTCTGGGAGAATGCAAAAGTAGACATTCACGATTTTTCAGATGAATAGCTTGATGAGATGTTCAGACTAAACCCTGATGAAATCGTTAGAGATGCTCCTGAAGTTGATGTTATTAGTGATGAGGAGTTGCAAGGAGTTAATGACATAAAGATAAAGGATGTCACGTCAGACCGCTATCCTCAGTACACAGACGTTGATGGAGATGTTATACCAGAGTTGGGTGAAACCTTTGTCAGTGGAGCATTTGATAAGGTTGCTGAGGAAGTCACAAAAAAGAAGTGGCAGAAGATAAAGCTCAAGCCGATGATGCTAATGTAGCACAAAAAAAAGTTGAATGGGCTGCATATCTAGCTACGATGAAAACTCGGAGAGAGCCTCCAAAGTAGAATCCCTACACCAAGTTGTATAAGGTTAAAAGACATCAGAATGTATCTGGAAAAATTATCAGCTGGGCCTACATTGATGATTTAAATGTTTATGCTGTCAAAAGGGAGAAAAGGATGGAGTATTACAGACTTCCACATGATCTGAAAACCCTCCCAGGCTTTGAGCTGATCAGACTTGCTTGCGTAAACCTGCTGTATGCGAACCCAGAAAAGATGTCGGGTTGGTTTGAAAAGGAACTGAAAAAAGAGTACCACACGAGATGGGTCAACTTCAAACCTCAACAACCGAGGATGTTTCTTCACAAAAAGGAAGTTGACTCAATCTCTAGAAGACAAAAGGTGGTGTTGAAGTGGCGACCTCCAAGGACAATGTCAAAGATTCCATTGAGGGAAATGCCACAGGAGTTCACACCTTATTTTAAGCGGTGGTATTACGATTGGAGGATGTGCGAATTGGTTATTGTGCTTAACCGAGATGGTAAGATTAAGACTATCAGGGTATTTGACCCAATGTGGCTCACTAACTTGTCGGCAGATGATGTTTATACTTCATACAAGTGGCCACTATTCTATGACACTCAGGACATTGTACAAGCTCTCCAGTTCCAGCACTTTATAAGAGTCTATTTTGCATTTGAGATTCATACTGGAGTCACAAAAGAGGAGAAGTACAAGAAGTTTGAAGAGCATGTGAAGAATGTTAGACAATAGAGTAAACTAGGTCCAAGGGGGAGTTTGTTGATACATGATGTACCTAGTTTATTGTACCTAAACATTTATGTCTTTCATTTCTTACACATGTGTAATGCAAGAACCTTATTGTAATGTGATATATATGTTTGGATGTTTATTTACCTTTGATTATATTATATTCTTATAACATTTATTATTACACGCACGATGAACTTTATATATAGGTTTGGGGTTGTTGTGCATAGTTCGGAGTCAACAACGATTCAGAAATATGTTTGACTTAGTCTTGTGGTGATTCATGCTAATGGACCATGCTCATGGACCAGACGCACGAATGGACCATGCTTATGGACCAGTCGCACGACTGAACCAGGTGACTGGATCAGTCACACGACTAAGTCATAAGACTGGCTCAGTCGCATGACTAAACCAGTCGTAGAGTTTAGTCGTGCGTATGAATCAATCGTATGACTTAGTCGCACGACTGAACCATGCTGATGGCTCAGTCGTATGACTGGACAATGAAACCTATAAATACCATGTAATTCATGGAAAAACAGAACACTTCTAATATTATCATACCCTTTCTGTCTAAAGCATCCCAATTCTTCCATCCAACTTCATAGTTCGTTCCTGATCAATTCCTACTCATTCTTAACGTTTGTTTAATCGTTAGATCGACCAGGTTTTTGTTCTCACTGATTGGATCGCCAATCAAATAGGATTCCGCACTATTTGATCTGGTTCACGTTGAATCAGTTAGTACTCCGTACGTACACGGTCCTAACAATTGATCATTTTTGAAGATAATGAAGTTACTAAACTTGGTGTTCACTGATTTGATGACCTTTTGAGCTTAAAACGAAATTAATTGAGTCAATTAGAGACAATTAGGATCTTAATTGAACCTAAATCACTAATTGAACACTTAATTAATCCAAGTTTAATCAATTTAGTGAAAAATTGAAGCTGAAACCTTTGAAATCGAAGAGATCTATTCAGGCGAAAACTCGCTTTTCATAAAGTTTGTTACAACAGAATCAATTAGCGCGGCAACTTTCAGTTTTCATAAAGTTCAATTACAAAAGTATCCGCCCAAGAACTTTGTATTGTTCGCGCGAGAACTTTGCATTGTTCACGCGAGTACTTTGAAGATTTCACGCGAGAAATTGATCATTCGTACGAGAACTTTAGGTTTGAAGATTTTATGAAGAATTTGGCTTTCAATTAAGAAAATGGCTAATCTAAAGCACATCACTGCCACTTTGAATCTCAACAATGTGATTGGTATGAGCACAAAGCCACTCGTTTGCTCAGTGAAGAAGATTACCTAGATTAGGCATACAAGTTAGAGAACCATGTCATTTACACCAAACCCCAGATGATAAGATCTATTAAACAAGGTCCATACAACCCGATATACAAGAATGATAAAGGTGATTTGATTCCTAAACTTGAACATTTATGGGATGAGGAGGACACGAAAAAAATGAGCTTGACGACAAAGCTTATGCTGCTATTACCATGGCACTTACTACTAAGATAACATTGAAGTTTAAAGACTTTACCAAGGCTAAGTATCTATGGGATGCAATGGAAGAACAAATCATGGGTAATAAAGACATGAGAGAAAGCAGAAAAGACATGCTTAACCAAGAGTCAAATATGTTTAATCATATTCTTGGTGAAACTTTAGAAGCTTAGATATCTAGGTTTGTGAAGCTGATCACTAAATTAAGAGTGAAGGAATTATTTTGAAGAATATAGCAGTAAACAAAAAGCTGCTAAATTCTCTACCATAGCTGGAACAACAACTACACTACTATTAAGAGGACCAAGGATCTGTTTACCTTGACAATCAGTGATCTCGCCTCAACCATCAAATCCTATGATATGGATGATAAGCATAGGGCCGAAACTATATCAACACTATAGGAGCTGAAGCATCGTCATTGCATGGCAAAATGGCTAGTAATATAAATTACTATATCAGCTACTCTCAACTATGTCAACAACAACAACAATCTGTACCTTCTGGTTATCCAATCGTCAAAGATCAAACCTTCCCCAATCCTTGCCTCAATACCAAGCTATTCATCAAAATCCTTATGTCCAAGTTCAAATTACTCTCAAATTCAACCTTCTCAACCAACACAACAAGATTTTGTTGTAAATTCTCAACCCACCAAACAAACCATTTAGATGGCTGAAGAGCATCTGGCTTTATTCACTACCTTCAGGAACAACTAGGAAACATTCTCTGTTGGAATTCTCAGTGTACCAAACATCTTGGTTGATGACTTACAGCAAGTTAATCCCGATGATGTAGAAGAGAATGATATTAAGTATCAGATGGCTATGGTGGTGTATAGAGACAAGAACTTTGCAAGGAGAATTAGTAGAAAACTATTTGGTATAAACAACTCTACCAAGATAGGTTTGACAAGTCTAGTTTGAGATGCTACAACTTTGACAAACCTTGTCACTTTGCAAGAGAATGTAGTGAACCCAGATCAAACCAGATTGAACATTGAAAGAAGATGGTGACAGTAGAGGTGGAAACAAAGAATGATCAAGCGAGTTCATCCAAGAACAAAGCATTGGTGTCTTGAACTAATGAAGATATGATTGGTCATACCAAATAGAAATCCTTGATATCAAGTTGTGTACTGCTCTGTTGGCTGTGATCCAACCCGTTGAAGAGCATGTTGAAGACAATTTATTTGCTGAGTTTGTGTCTGATGATCTATTGAATGGTGTGTTTGCTGATAAAGAGAGGGTTGAAGCTAAGATAGTTGACAAAGTTTAATAGGAATAGGTGGAAAAGGTGAAAACTGAAGAAGTGTAAGTTAGTGATGAAATAGCTATTGAGATTACTCCAGCTCAATCTAAAGAAAAGGAAGCAAAGACTGTTGAGTTCACGATAGTCAACATTGAAGAAGTCAAAGGAAAAGCTATTTAGTTAACTCCAGCTTAAGAAAAGAACAAAGCTAAAGCTGTTGAGGATACTCCAACATCTGCTTATGCTAACCATGTTCATGTTGTTGAGATCATTCTAGTATCTAAAGTAGAATAGAAAGTGGAAAAGGTCTTCATGGTGGATGTTGTCCATGAAGAGACAAAGAAGAATGTAGAAACTGATGATGTATATTGCTCTTTGTTCAAATGAGTGTATTGAAAAGGTACAAAGATACAGAGTTTACAACGAACACTTGATTTTAGAAGTTGAGAAACTTCAATATCAAGCTTGTAAATATAAATCTGATGAGAAATTTTTAAAGAAAAGATAGATGGCTTAAACAAATCAATTTATCAATCAAAGTTTGATCTTTATGATAAATATTGTAACATAAATAATTTGACAACTCATAACAATGAACTATCTTTGGAAATTAATAAACTATATAGGAACTCTTATCTGCAAAACTGATTATTGAGAAATTTGAGTTATTTTCAAGCACGGTTGAAGGTATAATCAAATCTCAAATGACACAGAAGATTAATGGAGGTAAAGGTGGAGTTAGTTACTCTAATATTGCACCACCAATTAATCATGATTATACTTCTTTGCCTTCATCAGTTAACATTTGTGATAAAGAGACCTATGGTTTAGGTTTTCAACAACAATCTGACTTAACACCTTCAGTCAATGTATCACTGACCGTTGACCTTATCATAAAAACTAAAATTAAAGTTCATCATGATAATTCTTTTGAAGAAAGTATGAAGATGGACGGGTTGGTTGAAGAATGGGAAAGTGGTGATGAAATAGGATTTAAGGAAAATAAAACCTTTAATGAAAATCTACTTATAATTCATCATCAATGATCAATGAAAGTTCAGAAGTTTCTTGTGTTACAAATAAGTGTTAAAAAACGTCAAACAAAGAAAAGAAATTGAAATAAAAAATTAAGTTTAAGACCAAAGAAAGAAAACGAGTCACAACATCTGTATCTGACTTGAAAACTGATTTCAAGAATATATTAGTTTCAAAAGGCAACATTGATAAAGAAGATTATATTTTTAAAGAGACAAATGCTAGTTTCTTTTAAAATAAATCTCCTATTATTGCTAACTCTATGAAGCAAGTTGTGTGTAGAACAGGTACAAAAGAAACTGTCCTACTCCAGTACCTTCCATTCATAAGGATAATGCTAGACTTAAATCCTCGTTAGCCTCAGAAGATAATCATTTTCTTAGGACAATTAATAATGGAAAGGAAAACGAAAGACTATTAAAGAATCTATAGGCCAAAGACATACTAAAGCCAGATTCTATGATAGCTGTGGAAGTTATCATCAACAGTTTAAGAAAACAACTCGAGAGCAAAATATGTATCATAATAAATGTTGTTATGTATGTGGAAAGCCAAATCACATGGCTAGAAATTGTAATCATAAGCAATTGACATGTAAACAAAGGTTTCAGAATTCTATTGCAAATAATCGAAAACAATTCTTTCTTTATTCAAAATTTAAAAGAAATTTGAATAATTCAAACTCTTTTACAAATAAAAGAAATGATCAAACAAACACAAATTTGCAAAAAGAAAATACAACAAGAAACCTTTATGTAACGCCCGGAAATTTGATTTTTGGAGTATCATGCGACTGGAGGTCCAATCGCATAGAGCTCAGGCAACTGAAGGTCCAGTCGCATGGTGTTCGGGCGACTGGAGTGCCCATATGCCTGGCTTCGGGCGACTGGACTGTAGCTTTAAGGGAGGGGGCAGCCATCTCCCCTCCCCACACTTGCAAAATTCAGTCAGAAAGAAGAGAAAAGAGAAAGAAGAGAGAAAGAAGAGAAAAAGAGAGAAAAGTCGTGATTCGGCTCGAAACTCATCAAGTAACTAGTCCAAACGAACCTCTTCATCTTCTTCTTGTTTGTGTGAGTTCTAGGACACCTCATTTGCTTGTTTTCAAATGATTTTGGGGCTTGAACACATATAAACCCGTTTTTGAAATGTGTGTGTTTGACCCATTTGGGTGTAATCGTGTGTAGTGTGTTTAGAGTATGATTTTGGACTTGTATGTGCTTGTATGAAGTCATAGTATGATTCCCTAAGGTTTAGGAGGGCTAGTTTGGGCTTGAAATAAGTTTGGAAGAGTTTGAAGGCTGTATGTCGCGGCTGCAGTTCGGGATGAACTCTAGTCGCTGCTCAGTTAGGGCTAGGCGACTGAAGGGCCAATCGACCAACTGAGGGACGACTAAGACTCAATCGCACGACTGAGGTTCAATCGCATGACTGAGAGCCCAGTCGCATAGATGCTCAGTCGCCTAGGTGTTCAATCACACGATTGAGAGTCCAGTCGCATAGGTGCTCATCCGCATTAGTCCCATTCGCATGATGTCCAATCACCTAGTATTCATTCGCATGATTGAGGGTCCATTCGCATGATTGGATGTTCATTCGCATAGGTGTCCAATCGCATGATCCAGTCGCGTGGAGGCCATGCGACTGAAGTATGCCTAATCGCCCAAATAGGGCTGTTGTGTCTGAGGAGAGATGTAGTCCAGTTACTGGCCTTGGGGAAAAGAGTAAGGGTAAGTAGTGATGTAATAGCTACCGCAGGTACATGTGTGATAACTGTCGAGGCTTAGAAGTTATGATGGGCACGATGACGATAGCATTGCATGTATATGCATGATGTATGTATGTTAAGTATGATGTAGCCCTATATGATGGTAATGACTGATGACTTGTAAATATCGATGTTCCTTGTTTCGATATGTGTTTATCTTTCCGTGACTTCACGTGTTATGATTAATGAATGAAACGAAAGTAATAAGAACATAAAGTGATAGACAATGAAAGAGGAACATGATGAATGAATGCATGCATTAATGAATGAACGAATGAATGTAAGAAAGGTCTTGCAAGCAAATGTATGGAGGTGCGCACCCTATGAAGGTGTTAGCTCAATGGTGTGCGGGTTAGCTACCCCGAAGGATGCACACTGGGGTCAGTCTTTGTGATTGACCATATGTATGGGATCCTTGCCGCTTACCCTAGGTGACTGGATCAGCAGTAGTGCACAACGTTTGTGATTGATCATCAGCAGGTCCAGCACCAGCAGTAGTGCATAATGTTTGTTCGGGGTACACATCACTGAATGTAATGAACGTCGAATGAATGTAATGAACGTACGAATGAATGTAATGAACGCATGAATGAACACAACGAATGTACGGACGAATGTAATGAATGTATGAATGTATGTAAGAGACGTATGAACAAAAGAAAGAATGTGAATGGTAATGATGAACGTACACGAACATAAGCTAATGAATGAATAATGAAGATAATAACAATGTTATCTATGTGTACGTATGTTGTGTGATCGCATGTATGTAAGAACGGTTTTAACGGAAGAAAGGTATGTTTTATTACAAAACTAGAACTCACTCAGCAACGCTGACTTTTTATGTGTTTCCAGTTCAGTATGCAGCTGAGGATGGCAGGGCGGCTACTCAGCTCTTTTGATGGCATTCCTTTGTTAATATTTTTGCAACGTATTATGTTGCATGTATTATAAACAAAATGGTGTTTGTAGAGGATTCGGATAAACAGGATTACTTAAGCAATCCTCTTACTACTAAAAGTCACTGTTTATGACTATTTTGTAATTGATTAATGATGTAATGCTTTGCAAAAGCTTTTATGATGAAATGAGATGTCTCTTTTGAATGCTTCCGCTGAAATGTATACTAAAGATGAAAGAAATATATGTTTTGAGTGCGATAAATGACCAGCTGTAAGCGTCCCAGGAACGGGGCCTTACAAGTTGGTATCAGAGCCAAAGTTTAAGGTGGGTAAATTTTCAAAATAAACCATAACTTAAACTGAGAATTGGACAAAAAGGGAAGGAATGCCAGTCTGAGTAGCTGCGTGCCATCAGGTATTTTTTTAATGCTAACCAGAATTATGTGCGTATGTTATGTGGTTTATGTGTTACTGTTAGACTTAGATACTAATGTAGTCAGGACAGGTAATGCTCGGGGTACGAAGAGTAAAGTAAGTGGCCAATCACAACTGGCCACTGTAATTAGGGACTTACTACACTTGACATAAACCGAGCTCTTTCCTTGAATGACCGTGTTGGTGTTTGAATCTTTCAGTGAGTGTTAGAGGATGGCCGGTGGTAGATCATCCAAAGCTTCACATGGTGGAGGTGGTGGCGGATGTGGTGTTGAACCACGGCCATAAGAGGAAGACCTAGGATGGAGAATGGTTCATGAAGACCCGGGACCCCTCATCAGGAGGGTGTAGATGAGAGCGCGAATTTGAGAGCCTCAGTAAAAGAGGCAGTGGTGAAGAGGTGCATCAGGTCATGCAGACAATCTTACCGTCTGTGGTGACCGAAGTGATAAAGGCTGTCCGGGAAGGAGAAAGGAAAGACAAGAATAGGTCCTCAGGGAGACAGGAGCACCCAGAGCCGGACACGGTTCTTTCTGATGATGAAGAGGAAGAGGAGGAGGAGCCTGTGCAGGAGTCGGCACGAGGCTGTAATTACGGGGCGTTTATGAGGTGCAAGCCCCCTACCTTTGACGGTAATGGCACTACTGCTCACCGATGGGTGAGGGAAATGGAGGCTGTTCTCGATATCAGCGAGTGCCGGGAGGACCAAAAAGTGAAGTTCGCTACCCACTCTTTCACGGATTTGGCTCTATGCTGGTAGGACAACATAGTCCAAGCCGAGCCATTGGAAGAATGAAGTGGTCCGAGATGAAATGTTGGTGATCGAGGAGTTCTGTCCTCATCGAGAGATGGATAAAGTTGAGAGAGGGTTCCTACAGCTGGAGGTGGGACGATGACCCACCAACAGTACACTACTAAGTTCAACGAAATGGCACGTCTGGTGCCAGATCAGGTGACACCTCTGTCACGAAAGATCAAGAGGTATATTCAGGGTTTGCCGGTGGATATTCGCAGGCATATGATCGCCGCCCGACCGAGCACCTTTAGGTCGGCGGTGGACTTGGCAGGGAGACTGTATGATGAAAGGGCAGTGGTGGTGGTGACTGAAAGGAGTAGGAAGGGTGGTGGTGACAGGAATTGGAATGGGAAGAGGTTTGGTCGGGGTAATGCTTCGACGAGCAACAAGAAGGCATGGGTGGATGATCGTCGTGTGGCCACACTAGGTACGGGACTGAGGAGGTGTAGTAAACGTGGGAAGGAGCATAGTGGGGAGTGTAGACTGGGGTTGAACGTCTGTTTCAAGTGTGGAAAGCCTGGTCATATGGCTAGAGAGTGTAGGAGAATAAGGTGCTTCGACTGTGGGGAGAGTGGTCATATGACTAAAGACTGCAAGAAGCCGAGGGCTGAGGGTTCCAGCGTGAAGAAGACAGGGAATGAAGGACCGAGGGCAAACGACAGGGCATTCACGATGACACAGGAGGAGGCTAGGACGGACCCTGATGTTGTGTCCGGTACATTTCTAGTGAACCAAACTTTAGCCTCTGTATTATTTGATTCGGGTGCCAATAGAAGTTTTATTTCTGCTGCTTTCTGTGCCAAACTACCTGTTAGTAGTAGACGTGTGGATGTACCGTTTGATGTAGAAATTGCGATAGGTAAGTCTACCAGGATTTCCGTGGCGATAGAGGGTTGTGATGTGGAATTAGAGGGCCACAAATTTCCGGTTAGACCATTTACGATGACCTTGGGTGGTTTTGATTTGGTGCTTGGGATGGATTGGTTGGCAGACTTCTAGGCGAATATAGTGTGTCGAAAGAAGCTGATTCGTTTCATAGCGCCCGATGGGAGTTCAGTAACTGTTTATAGGGATCGGGTCACGACGATCCCGAAAGTGATCTCGATGGCGGTGGCGGGAAAGTGTATGAGGCGTGGATGTAGCGCCTACTTATGTTATGTGAAGGATGTGGAAACGCCAACACCACAACTATCCGATCTCCTGGTTGTGTGTGATTTTCCAGACTTTTCCCGGAAGACTTATCGGGATTGCCACCTGACCGAGAGATTGAGTTTCAGATTGATCTGATACCAGGTGCCCAACCTGTTGCCAAAGCACTGCATCGTTTGGCCCCGGCAGAAATGAAAGAGTTGATGGAGCAGTGGCAAGAGCTGCTGGATAAGGGGTTCATTAGACCGAGTATCTCACCTTGGGGTGCTCCGGTCCTATTTGTGAAGAAGAATGATGGTAGTATGAGGATGTGCATAGACTACCGTGAGCTGAACAAGCTGACAGTGAAGAATCGGTACCCGCTACCGAGGATTAATGATTTGTTTGATCAGATTCAAGGCGCCAGTTGGTTTTCACGAATAGATCTTCGATCGGGCTAACATCAGCTGAAGGTGAAAGAGCAGGATATCCCTAAAATAGCTTTTCACACGCGCTACGGTCACTACGAGTTCCTTGTCATGTCTTTTGGTTTGACCAATGCTCCAGCTGCTTTTATGGACCTGATGAACTGGGTGTGTCGGCCGATGTTGGATAAATCAGTAATTGTGTTCATCGATGATATCCTGATTTATTTGAAGAGCGAGATAGAGCATGCCAGTCACATTCGGAGAAGTGTTTGAGACGTTGAGAAGGGAGAAACTGTACGCGAATGCTCCAAGTGCGCGTTCTGGTTGCGCGAAATCCAGTTCTTGGGTCACGTGGTAAATCCGGAGGGGATTATGGTGGATTCGGCAAAGGTGGAAGCGGTGATGCAATGGAAGTCTCCAAAAATGCCATCCGAGATACGCAATTTCTTAGGTTTGGCGGGCTATTATAGAAGATTCATTCAAGACTTTTCAAAGATCGCTTCTCTACTAACCAAGTTGACCCGGAAAGATGTAAGATTTGTATGGGGTCAAGCTCAAGAGAAGGCTTTCGAAGAATTGAAGGCAAGGTTGACCCAAACTCCTGTTCTGTCATTACCATCGAAGTGAAGATCTGGTGGTTTATTCTGAGCTTCTTACTCGGGATTGGGGTGCGTATTAATACAGAGAGGAAAGGTTATAGCCTATGCATACTGACTGTTGAAAGTTCATGAGGTTAACTACCCCACTCATGACTTGACCTAGCTGCAGTGGTCTTTGCGTTAAAGATTTGGAGACACTACCTGTATGGGACGAAGTGCACCATCTTCACCGACCACAACAACTTGAAGTACTTCTTCGAACAGAAGGATTTGAATATGAGGGAGCAATGGTTGGAGCTTATAAAGGATTATGACTATGAGATCCATTACCATCCGGGCAAAGCCAACGTGGTGGCGGATGCCCTTAGCCAAAAAGAGAGGCTCGAGCCAATTCGGGTGAAGGTGTACCTGCTGATTATGACCTCAGACATGATGAAGCAAGTCAAGGAGTTTTAAGATGAGGCACTGAAAGAAGATCATCTTAACTCTGAGAGAATGAGAGGTCCTGGTCGCGGAGTTGGGTGAAAACACATTTGGTGTTAGAACCCCGTTTTAGACGTATGTGGATTCCTCGTCTTGGGGATCTGTTAGTACACATGTCCCCAGTTCTAGTCTAGTGAGCTGAAATGTAATAAACTTCTATCTTGTTACACATATGTAATGTAAATCAATCTATTGAGAATCTCTCTTTATATGGTTGTTGATTATTTAATGTTATATCTATATTATAGTTGTTACATGCGTAATATGACCATTTTATATAGGTTTACAGTTGTGAGACACAGTTCTGAATCATTAGAGGTTCATGAATGTGTTTGACTAACATCTCTTTCAGTCGCCCGACTGGACCATGCGAATGGTCCAATCGCACGGTTGAACTAAGAGACTGAGTCAATCGGACGGTTGAGTCATCAGTCTGACTCAAGCGTACGAATGAATCAGTCGTATTACTCAATCGCACGACTGAGTCAGTCGCAAGACTCAGTCGCACGAATGAGATCTGTAACCTATAAATACCACTTAATTCGTGGAAAAACGGGACACTTCGAATATTAGAAACCCTAATCGCCCCAGAACGTGCTGTTCGACCATTCCAACTTCATAGAGCGTTTCAGATCATTCCGAGTCAATCATAACGTTTTCTAATCGTTAGGATTGATCTTGAATTCGTTCTCACTGATTGGATCGCCAATCAAATAGGATTCCGCACTATTTGATTAGGTACAACGAAGAATCAGTTAGTACTCCGTACGTACACGGTCCTAACAAGTGGTATCAGAGCTTTGGCTCTTGATTCTTCGTTGATTCAATCGTTTTTTTGTGAAAAAGTCTACGTTTTTACGCAAAAAGATTCATTCTTTTGGCTAAAAATCGAGTCTTTACGTTTGCATGTTCTGAAAAGTCAGTGTTTTTCGAGTTTCAGCCGTCTAGGGTGCAAAGAATTGCGTTCTAGGTCAAAAGTGTTCAAAAATCGCATTTTCAGCCGACCCAGTCGCACGATTATCTTAATCGTACGACTGAACTCATTCGCCCCGTCTTTCGCACGTTTGAGTCATTCGCCAGTCCATTCGCCCGGTTGAGTCAATCGCAGTGTCAATCGCCCGATTGAGTCAATCGCCTACTCCAGTCGCACATCTGAGTCGTTCGGTCTGTTCAGTCGTCTAAATCTCTCAGTCGTCTGTTTCAATCGTACGTTTGAGTCCAATCGCATATAGCCCATTCGCACAGCAGTTTAATTCTCAAGTTAAATTACTTCAAAGATGGACTCAGAAAATTATGCCATGTCAGCTGGAAAGGATTCACGAATTCAGAATTTGTTGTTACTGGAAAACGAGATAGGGACCATAACAAGCCACCTAAACTATTGACAATAGAGGACTTTCCACAATGGAGACAACGTTTTGAAATCTATCTTAATGGTGTAGATACTAACTTATGGAACTCTATTGAGGTGGGTTTAAAATACCAGTAGGGGCTGATGGTGTTCCTTTGACTTTGAGTGGACTCTCCGATACACAAAAGGTTGCCTACAATGCAGAGAAGAAGGCTTATGCTATTTTGACTCAGTCCATTCCCAAGCCTATTTTTCATCAGTACTCAGAGCACAAACAAAGTAAAAAACTGATGGAAGTCCTTGAAAAGAGGTATGAAGGAAATTCTAACTTAAAGGCACTGAAAGGCAAAGCTTTGAAGAAGGAGTTTGATAACTTCTCGGCAATTGGAATGAAAGCTTAGATGAGATCATCGATCGTTTCTACCATCTGATGAGTGAACTTAACACTCATGGTGTTAAGACGTCAATGGAAGACAAGGTTTTAAGCTTGGCAGATGGTCTACCTGCAAAGTGGGATTCATTCATTTCTACTCTGCGATACAACTCAGTTTTAGACACCCTGGATATCAATGATTTTATTCTAAAGCTGAAAGAGGAGGAAGTGCGACAAAAATACAAGGCTAAGAAGGGTTCTTATGCTCAAGACCCCTCACTCTACATGTTGCTTCCATGTCCACCCCTGCTGCAAAGTCTTCAGGTGCTCCCCTGCAAACAGCCTTTGTGTCCAATGCATCTCAAACTTCTGACCAAGGCTCATCATCTGCAAATGAGTCTCTTGGTGCATCTTGTGTTAGTCAAAGTCCTATTGTTACTCAGTCTGCTAAGTTGACAACAGAAAATCTGGGAAAGGTAACAGTGGAGGTTGCTAAAGAGCACATGGATCTATTGGCTGCTGTTGTGCACTCGTATGATGGTTTGGTGGCGGGGAAGATTGGTAATTGCCACCTTGCCGATGAAGATTATGAACAAGTAGATGAGAATGAGCTGGAAAGAATGGACATCATGTGGGCTCTTGCAAGCGCTGTCCGAAGAGCAAAGAAATTTGTGAAGAAAACAGGGCAGAATCTCGTGGCTACTAAAGATACAACTTTTGGTTTTGACAAGTCTAAAGTCACGTGCTTCAATTGTGGAGAGAAGGGCCATTTTAAAGGGAGTGTTCAAAGCCTAAGAAGACTGGGAATGGGAATCCTTTTTCTTCGTTCAACAGGCAAGATAGAGACAAGAAACCAGCATCCACGGGAAGTGATTCTAAGCTATGGTAGCACAAGGAGATGAAGGACAAGACTGGTCCTTTAGATTCGTGTCTGATGAAGCTAACATAGCATCCGTGGAAGACTTGAACGAAGACTCGGCAAGTGAAGGCGAAAGCTCAGCCGAAGTTGATACTGCTGAATTGGAAGAGACGTTTGATGATGTTGATGAAATATCAAGAATGAGTTGAATTCAGAATCTGAAGCTCAAGCTACGTCTCAGAATGCTTTCATGGCTGGAACATCGACATCCACACAGGTAAAATCTAAAGATGAACTATTTAATGAACATGTTTGTGTCGAATGTGATAAATTTAGAGAAAGCATTGATCTAAAGTTTGCTAGGTTATTAGAACACAATGATAACTTAGTAAATGACTTAAAACTGTGCTCAGAAGCTAATCGTATATTAAAACAAAATGAGAGCAGTTATAAGGAGAAGTTAGATGCATTGCAAAAGCAACTAAAAGAAACTGAAGTTGTTGTCTTTAACCAAGAAAATGACATTAAATTCTACTTAAAGACCATTGAAGAACTAAAAAGGAAAAAGCAGTCTTACAGGTAGAAAATGAGTCATTGCAACAAAAACTACATAGTCTCGCGAGTTCTTCGCACATTTTGAAAAACTTGGTTAAAGAACGCAACAATGGGGAGGATTGGGTTACAAGGTAGTTCCACCACCACATGAAATCCTTTTGAACACAAAACAACGTCCAATTAATAATAATCAAATTAAGGATCATGTGGTGACAACTCCTTTGGTGAGTGATCCGGACACTGCAGTTCAGTCTGCTTCTTCGGATGATAATAAGAAACTCTCAATATCAAGAACGGTCAATGTTGAGAAACGGTGGAAAAAATGTACAAACAACTCTTGTTCAAATCAAAGTCAAAAATTACTCAAACCAAGATCTCTAAATCCACTCAAGCTAAACCAGTTAAAAGGATAATGTTCAACCTCAACGACAATTAATCCAAATGCTAAACAAGTTAAATTTTTAAAGAGGGTACATATTCAAAGACTGAGACCAAACGACCCATTCCTGAGGTTTACTCACCGCCCCACAAGAGATCTCCTAGTCCTGATGAATGGAGATCCTGCTATACTTGTGGTCAGCGAGGTCATATTTCAACCAATTGTCCACGCTATCAGACACCAAGAATTAAAGTTGAGTTAACCGACAAAGTCAAAATAGATTCAAAACAGCGATCTAAGACCCCGGTGAGATCGAAAACACCCATTAGGCATAAACACCTTCTAAGTCGTTTTCGTCCCCCCCACGTGAAAGACAACACAGACAAGTCCCACAGGTCTGTGACACCGGCAAGAAAAACTGTTTATGAATCTAAACCATATACTCAAACTGTTAATCAGTCTAAAGTTTATCATAAACAATCCTTTCACAGGGATGTTTATGGAAAGCCAAGACATCTGGTGAATCTGACAGCCAGGACAATCTGAAAGTTGACATTCCACCTACTGATAAAGGACAGTGGGTTGAATTCATGATGGTTGATTCCTCTGGAAAACCCAAGCCAGTCAAGGCTTGGGTCCCCCTCCTTAACTGATTGTTTTCAATTATGTGCAGGTTGTCCGCTACAGTGCTTCATCAAATACATGGATTGTGGATAGCGGAGCTTCCAGGCACATGACAGGAAACAAGTCTCTTCTTTTTAATGTCAAACAAATCAAAGGGGACATGTTTCTTTTGCTGGAACAAAGGAGGATACATTACTGCTCAAGGCGAAGTAGGTAATGAGAAGGTAAAGTTTGATAAAGTAAATTTTGTTCAACAACTGGAAAACAATTTACTTTCAGTGTCTCAGATATGTGACAAGGGCTTCAAAGTTATGTTTGACAACCGAAAATGTTACATACTGAAAAAAGGAGATGGAGATTCCAGAGAAGCAGGTTTTGATGTCTGCATCCAGGTACAATGATCTATATGTCTTGGATATGTCTAATGCTTCTACCTCTGAATCTACAGCACAATGTTTTCTCTCAAAGCTACAGAGAAGGACTCCATCTCATGGCATAGAAGGATGGGACACCTAAATCAAAGGAATGAATCATCTGATTCACAACAACCTTGTTGAGGGAGTTACAGTCAAGAACTTCCAACTTCCTGATTTTTGTGTCTCTTGCAAGAAGGGAAAGCAGACCAGAAAATCTCACACGACCAAGCTGTCACACAATTGAGATGCCCTTGGAGCTGCTACACATGATCTATTTGGTCCTGTAAGCCGAAGAGTATAGCAGGAGACTGGTACTGCTTTGTAGTCACTGATGACTACTCTAGATTCACCTGGGTGATGTTTCTGAAGCTAAATCAGAAACGTTTGAATCATTCAAGGTGCTCGTCATGACTTTGGAGTCACTCTACAAACTGAAGGTAAGGAGAATTCGTTCTGACAATGGCACAGAGTTCAAGAATCAGTGGATGGATGCTTTCTGCAAGGAGAAGGGTATTGTTCACCATTTCACCTCAGCATACACGCCACAGATGAATGGAGTTGCAGAACGAAAGAATCGGAGCTTATTGAGACTGCACGAACCATGTTAGCTGATTCAAAGCTCCCAGTTCAGTTCTGGAATGAGGCAGTTGCAAATGCCTGCTACACACTCAATCGTGTGTTAGTAGTCAAAAGGCACGGCAAGACTTGTTATGAGCTACTTCAGAAGAGAAAGCCAAATTTGGAGTATCTGGAACCATTTGGAGCTCCATGTACATTGCTAAAGAAGACTCAGGATGGCAAGTTCACCGAAAAGGCCGATCAAGGAATATTCTTAGGCACAGCATCCCAGACAAGCGAGTTTACAATAATTCGACGGGTCAGGTAGAGGTGTGGTGCAATGTGGATGTTCAGAGATTCACCACACCTCCTGCTGAAAAGGACCATCATCATTCTTTGATTATGAGGCTTTTTTCAAATCCTTCAATCTTCCACAGCTTGATTCAGAGGATGATGCTGCTACCCAGATGATGTATGATGTTCTTAACTCACCAATCTGGATTCAAGCAACATCACACCTACTGCTGATGCCTCAAGCTCTTCGACTCCTGCTCATGATGAGAGTGATGATTCATCAGATGATGAAGCTCCTGCTTCTAACACTGAGCAAACAGCCAATCAACACAGTGAATCATCAGCTGCTATACCAGCTGCAGGAAATCCGGATACTGAACCAGTAGTCACCAATTGATACTGAGGTTGTGGTTCCTACCACACCATGACAAGGATCAGTGTGAATCATCCCCCCTCGTCTATCATAGGGGACATTCAATCCGTGTGCAAACAAGAAATCAGCTGTACTCTGCTGATTATGCTGCAGTCATGGAAAAGGGTTATGTAAATGACGGGGCTTTCTCATGTTTTGTTTCACAAATCGAGCCTAAATATGTCTGCGACGCCCTGAAAGATGAGGCTGGGTAAATGCTATGCAATAAGAGCTACTCCAGTTCAAGAAACTTGGAGTCTGGACTCTAGTTGACAGGCCGAAAGGAGTTAAGGTGATTGGTACCAAATGGTACTAAAATGCAAGAAGATGACCAAGTGTTGTGATCAGAAACAAGGCACGCTTGGTTGTTCAAGGCTTCAGACAAGTCGAAGGCATCGACTACAATGAAGTCTTTGCTCCCGTAGCTAGAATGGAAGCTATTCGTATCTTTCTAGCCTACGCCTCTTACATGAAAATCAAAGTTTATCAACTGGATGTTAAGAGTGCATTCTTGCATGGGGAAATCCGTGAAGAAGTTTATGTCAGTCACCCGAAGGATTCGAAGATCCTTATCATCGGGACATAGTCTACAAGTTAGACAAGGCTCTGTATGGGCTACATCAGGCTCCCTCGAGCTTGGTATGAAAAGCTCTCCACTCACCTGCTGAAGCATGGTTTTCGCAGGGTGTGATTGACTGTACATGTTCGTCAAAGAAAAGGATGGTGACTTGCTTCTGGTGCAGATCTATGTGGATGATATCATCTTTGATCTAGAAATGAAGCGTTATGCAAAGATTTCGAATCTGTGATTGAAGGCATAATTTGAAATGAGTGCAATGGGAGAAATGAATTTTTTCCTGGATTACAGGTGGATCAAACACCAACTGGCATTTTCTTACATCAGACCAAGTATGTCGGCGACATTCTCAGTCGGTTTGACATGGAAAATACGTCTGCTGCCGTTACCCTCTCGCCACAAATCATGATGTGTCTCCTGATGAGAATGGGGATTTGGTGGATGCCACTATGTATCGTGGGATGATTGGTTCTCTCATGTCTCATGCCTCGCGTCCAGATATCATGTATGCAACTGTCTATGTTCTAGATATCAAGCGAAGCCAAAAGTGAATCATCTGATTGGGTAAAAAGGATTTTCCGTTTATCTGAAGGTTACTCCAACACTGGGTTTGTGGTATCCTCACGACGATGACTTCGAGCTTACTGCGTACAGCGATTCAGATTATGGTGGCTGCAAGATGAATTTCAAATCGACGTCAGCA
>CM044016.1:17245701-17377416 GCA_024085815.1 Flaveria linearis | reverse complement strand
AGGTATATGTACATGTATATGTACATGTAGTTGTACATGTATTTGTACATGTGCATGTCTATGTGCATGTCTATGTGCATGTGTATGTGCATGTGTATGTGGATGTGTATGTGTATGTTATGTTGTATGTGTATATGTATATATACATGTATATGTACATGTATATGTCTATGTATATGTCTATGTATATGTCTATGTGCATGTCAATGTGCATGTGTATGTGCATGTGTATAGGTATATGTACATGTATATGTACATGTATATGTACATGTACATGTCTATATGCATATCTATGTGCGTGTGTATGTGTGTGTGTATGTGCGTGTGTAGTGCGTGTGTATGTGCGTGTGTACGTGCGTGTGTACGTGCGTGTGGATGTGCGTGTGGATGTGCGGGTGGATGTGGGGTGGATGTGCGGTGTATGTGCGGGTGTATGTGCGCGTGTATGTGCGCGTGGATGTGCGCGTGGATGTGCGCGTGGATGTGCGCGTGGATGTGCGCGTGGCTGTGCGCGTGCGTGTGCGCGTGCGTGTGCGCGTGCGTGGTGCGCGTGCGTGTGCGCGTGCGTGTGCGCGTGCGTGTGCGCGTGCGTGTGCGCGTGCGTGTGCGCGTGCGTGTGCGCGTGCGTGCGTGCGCGTGCGTGTGCGCGTGGTGTGCGCGTGCGGTGCGCGTGCGTGTGCGCGTGCGTGTGCGCGTGCGTGAGCGCGTGCGTGGGCGAGTGTGTGTGCGCGCGGGTGTCGCGCGCTCGCGCGCGCGCGCGCGCGCGTGTGCGTGTGCCTGTGCGTGTGCCTGTGCGTGTGCCTGTGCGTGTGCATGTGCGTGTGCGTGTGCGTGTGCGTGTGCGGGTGCGTGTGCGTGGTGCGTGTGCGTGTGCGTGCGTGTGCGTGTGCGTGTGCGTGTGCATGTGCGTGTGCTAGGTGTGTGCATGGGTGTGTGCATGGGTGTGTGCATGGGTGTGTGCATGGGTGTATGGGGTATGCGTATGGGGTATGCGTATACGGTATGCGTATGCGGTATGCGTATGCGGTATGCGTATGCGGTATGCGTATGCGGTATGCGTATGCGGTATGCGTATGCGGTATGCGTATGCGGTATGCGTATGCGGTATGCGTATGCGGTATGCGTATGCGGTATGCGTATGCGGTATGCGTATGCGGTAGCGTAGGCGTATGCGGTAGCGTAGGCGTATGCGGTAGCGTAGGCGTATGCGGTAGCGTAGGCGTATGCGGTAGCGTATGCGTATGCGGTAGCGTATGCGTATGCGTATGCGTATGCGTATGCGTATGCGTATGCGTATGCGTATGCGTATGCGTATGCGTATGCGTATGCGTATGCGTAGGCGTAGGCGTATGCGTAGGCGTAGGCGTATGCGTAGGCGTATGCTATGCGTATGCGTAGGCGTATGCGTATGCGTATGCGTATGCGTATGCGTATGCGTATGCGTATGCGTATGCGTATGGGTATGCGTATGCGTATATGCGTATGCGTATGCGTATGCGTATGCGTATGCGTATGTGTATGCGTAGGCCTATGCGTAGGCCTATGCGTATACGTATGCGTATGCGTACGCATGCGGATGCGTATCGGATGCGTATCGGATGCGTATTGGATACGTATACGTATGCGTATACGTATACGTATACGTATAGGTATACGTATACGTCTACGTATACGTATACGTATAGGTATACGTATACGTATAGGTATACGTATACGTATATGTATACGTATATGTATGTATACGTATATGTATATGTATATGTATATGTATATGTATATGTATATGTATATGTATATGTATATGTTATGTACATGTATATGTATATATATATATATATATATATATATATAGGATTCGCATCAACTGTTAACCCACTCTTCGCGACTTAACTTGAGTTAACCCTTCAAGATAAATCAAAAACATTATTATTTTTGTTCAAAATGTGAGGTCCTGATCCTGTGAACACTTACAGTTGGACATTAATAGCATAAAACAGTATTAAACAAGACACTTTTTGCAGCGGAAAATATAATTTTAATAACATTATTGTTGTATCAAAACAGTGCGTTGTTTCCTTTAAACATCAAAAATCATATTAATATAAACATCGTTCTCAAAAATGTAGATGATAGACTTGAACTATCCCAGTAGCTTCCATGTACATGTCTGCACCTCCTCAGAATCATCAACTACAAAGTCAATGACGCTGAGTGACTTCTAGTTTTTAATTAAATATTTTACGTTTGATAAAAATATTTCCTTTTTCATAAGGGTGCATACATCAATACATCTCAATACTTTCATTTCATTATCTTTCATCATCGTTTCATTCCTTTCGTTCATTCATCATTATCTTTCACTGAATTGGATCAATGTCATATGCTAGACCTCCATCATTATGCACGAAGCTGGTATTATACCAAGGCTTATAAATAAACCCCCATATTATGCACGAAGCTAACTACAGTACCTAGGTAAAGCAGCAAGGATCTCGTATCATTCATGGTCAATCTAAAGGATTGCGCCCTTGAAGCGAATCCTAATGGGCTAGCTAAGCCACTCTTGATTTGAGCTAACAACAATACGGTTATGTACCTCCATTCATTTCGTTTGCAACACTTTAATTCATTTATTATGTTTTACTTTTTGTTATCGTTATCTTTCACTTTCATTACATAATTGTTTACTGATAATAATACATAACATACCAAGTAAGGACATATCGTAAAACTTTATCATTTTAAAAAGCTTTAAAACACAAGATAACATAACACACATTACAGCAAGTCGCCCGAGAACTTGCCCACATGATTACATCATTTCACGTTAGAACTTTACTAAAGTCAAACCCTTGCATAACAAGTTACTTAAGTCGCGCGAGAACTTATAGATCGCGCGAGAAGATACATATCATGTGAGAACCTATCAGATTTGAAATCCCTTATAGCCTAAAATATCTAATTCGCGCGAGAACTTTCAGGTTTTCCAGCATAAACTTATCGCGTCTAAGGCTAAAACAACATGTTCATCACCATAAACAACATCATCATAAGCATAAACAAACAATATAGTATGCATAATAGCCGCCAAAATGTAAAAGATTGCATAAACAGGTGCTAGAAACTCACCTTTGAAGGTTCTAACACAAAACTGATTTTCCCGAGAGCTTGTCAAACAAATAATACACATTCATCCATTATATTCATCAATAATCACTCCTTAATACATTACATGAATAATTACACGAATTACATACCTTAAACATCTCAGATCTTCACTTTCTTTCTCTAATTCACGTATTTCTCTCTCTAGCAGAGTTCTCACGTGAGAATGGGGTCAAACAAGTGGTCTCATATATTTATATGATTTTAATCTTCTTGCCCGAGGTTCTCACGCAAGAACTCTGCTTTCTTTTTCTTTCAATTCATGGAAATTTCAAGGTGTTACAGAATAAAATTATTACACATATACAACGTTATTGTTTTATTTATAGGTGTAAATTCGTAATTGTATAAAAGTTAACATTGCTGTAAGTAACTAGCACCAATGATGTAGTTAGACATATTTACATTGATTTTGTGCATCTTATATCTTCCTTAACTTTTTTACACTTGTAATTTTATACATATAAACAAAGAACATAATATTGTATATGCATAATGGTATTATTGAACAAAATAATAAGGATTTTGATTGATCTTGACGGGTTAACACAAGTTAAGTCGCAAAGAGTGGGTTAACTGATAGGACCGTTTTTGTACGGAGTACTAACGGATTCTACGTGAGACCAGATCAAATAGCGCGGAATTCTATTTGATTGGTGATCCAATCAGTGAGAACAAACAACCTTGATCAATCTAACGATTAAACAAATGTTTAGAATGAGTTGGAATCGATCAGGAACGAACTATGAACTTGGATGGACGAACTTTGACGCTCTGGACGGCTAGGGTAAGATAGTATTCGAAGTGTTTTGTTTTTCCACGAATTATGTGGTATTTATAGGTTTTTAGTATCCATTCGTACGACTGAGCCATTAGCATGGTTCAGTCGTGCGACTGACTCATACATCTGGCTCATACGCATGACTGAAGGTTCAGTCGTGCAACTGAGTCAATCTTATGTCTCAGTCATACGACTGATCCAGTCTCCTGGTTCAGTCGTGCGACTGGTCCATAAGTGTGGTTCATTCGTGCGTATGGTCCATAAGTATGGTCCATTAGCATGAATAACCACTTGACTAAGTTGAACACATATCTAAATCATTATTCACTCAGAACTATGTACAACAACCTCAAACCTATATATAATGTTCATGAATATAAGTAATACCAATTACAATAAGAATATGATATAAACAAAGACAATTAAACATCAAAATACATATTTTTCATTACATATGTGTAAGAAATAAAAGACATTTACATTGAAGTACATAAACTAGGAACAATGTATCAACATTAACAATTGAACCTTAACATATATATATATATATATATATATATATATATGTATGTATATATATATATATGCATATATATATAGAGAGAGAGAGAGTAGCATTCAATTGAAAACCAAAAAAATGAAAAGAACTAAAAGAACCATTTTTATCCACTCATTTTATTTTTTGTGATTTTTACTTTTTTAAATAATATAAAAGTTATAAGGGGTATTGTCGGTATTTTACTCACACCTATGTTTTCCCTTCTAGGATACATTCCTACTTCTTGGGTTCTTCTATATATCTCTCTAACCCTTCAGCATCATTCTCCCATGGAATCCTCACCATCGTAACCTACTCTTCTGGTTCTACCACCTTCCGACCATCACAAGCGACCGGAAAACAACAAGTTCCACCCTTTGGTGTCTTATATCTGGTTCCGACTCAGAATCGTCGCACCTCACCCTTCTGTTTCTATCGTTTGGCCAACGAGCACAATCATCAAAGGAACCTTCAAACTCGTGATATTAATCTCACTGAACATCTAAGGTACGTGATATTTTATTCCAAAACTTCAATTCTAATAAACATCATGACTAGGGTTCTATAAACAAAACTCAATTGGAGAAATGAAAGACATTTACATTGAAGTACATAAACTAGGAACAATGTATCAACAAACTCCCCCTTGGACCTAGTTTATCCTATACTCTAACATTCTTCACATGCTCTTTGAATTTCTTGCACTTCTCCTCTTTTGTGACTCCTGCGTGTATCTCGAAAGCAAAGCAGAGTCGTATCACATGTTGGAATTGGAGAGCATGTACAATATCCTGCATGTCAGAGAACAGTGTCCACTTGTACAATGTATATACATCCTCAGCAGATAAGTTAGTGAGCCACATTGGATCAAATACCCTAATAGTCTCTATTTTACCCTCTCTGTTCAACACTATGACCGCTTCCCCCATCCTCCAGTCGTAATACCACCATTTAAAGTGTGGAGTGAAGTCCTGATCTCCCGCAATGGGATCTTAGACATTGTGTGTGGGGGACTCCACTTCAGCATTACCTTGGGCTTCCCAGTGATAGGGTCAACTTCAGTCTTATGAACAAACCTCTTAAGTTTTTGAGGTTTGAAGTTTACCCATCTGGTGTGGTATTCTCTCTTTAGTGCCATCTCAAACCAGCCTGACATCTTTCTTGGGTTGGCATACAAAAGGTCTAAACAGGCCAACCTGTTTAACTCAAAACTAGGAAGAGTCTTCAAATCATGTGGATATCTGAAATACTCAACCCCTTCTCCCGCTTCATAATGTACACCTCCAGATCTTCAAAATAGGCCCAACTGATGATTTTGCCTGACACCTTCTGATGTCTCTTAACCTTGTACAGTTTGGTGTAGGCGTTTTGCTTTGGAGGTTCACGTTGGGCTCTCATCTCTTTCAAACAAGCTGCCCATTCAGCCTTCTTTATATCAATATCAGCATCTGTGGCTTGGGCTTTACCTTCATCTTTTCCTTTCTCTTTCTCCTTCTCTTCTAGTGTGCCAAAAGTATCACTGCCAAATGTTTCACCCAATTCGGGATAACATTACCCTCAGGTCAGTGTACTCTGGATAATACTCTGATGTGACATCTTCAATCTCAATCTCATCCACACCTTGTAGCTCTTCATCACTAACAACATCGACTTCTGGAGCATCTTTGACAAGCTCATCTGGATTTAGTCTGAACATATCGGCAAGCTACTCGTCAGTCAGGTCGTGGATGATTTCTCCCTCCTCTGAAGTGTAACTCATAGAATGTCTTAGTATCCCTTGCAAATCAAGAATTATTGTAAGTTGAGTCTTGATTCGCTGAAGGGGAGCAATGTCATAATCATCGGTCTGTTGAGTAGTATCTATTCGATTACACAACCAACAATGCATACATTAATCATTGATCAAAGACATTAAACATAAAGTTTTATTAATTACATTAATGTAATAAACATTTCAAGTACAAAAGCTTCAAATACATTTTAATCATTACTTTTCCCTTGATCGTGTGTCTCTTCAGCTTGAGGAGCTAAGGAAGAGGCTCCTTGATCTTGGTTTCTCTTGGTGCACCTCTCCCTTGTTGACTGAGTCGAGGCTGATGCAGTTGCATCACCTCCTTGATCATCCTCATCATCATCATCACCCTTCTTGTCCTTTCCAGTTCCTCCGTCATCCTCCTTATCACCTTCTTCATCTGATTCATCTTCACTCAAATCATCATCATCATCATCTCCATCATCATCTCCATCACCCTTTATCTTTAGAGGCTCACTCTTAGTACCCTTCAGCCTCAACATCATCTTCTTATTCTGCTTCTCTAACTTATCAATCCTTTTGGCAGATGCAAGCACTAGCTTGTTTTGAGCTTGCAGGCACTGTGAGCTTGAACTAAAGCTCTCTCTGAATTTTGTTCTTCTCAGTAAGTTGGGTAATCTGCTTGCCCTGTGCTGCATTAACTGCCATCAGTTGGTTTAGCTGGTTGGCCCTCTTATCATCGGTTTCCAACAGCTTCAGCACTAATCGGTTTAGGCTGGCCAACTGTTCCTCTAACCCAACGATGGGTAGAGTAGAGCTCTGTGGAGGTAGGAATTGGGAAGATGTGCCCGCTTGGGGAGTAGAAGGTGCAGTGGTAGATGTGGTGTAGATGGGACTAGGAGTGGGGATGGTTTGTGGTGGAACTGTTTTGGCATGGTGGGAGAGGTGGATGTGGATGTTTGTGTGGTGGATGGTATGGTAGTGGTGGTGGCTAGGATGGTAGTGGTGGTGGCTGTGGCTGTGGCTGTGGTGGTGGAAGTGGCTATGGCTGTGGTGGTGGAAGAGCTGATAAGTACAAATCTCTGCCTCTTGCCCTTCTTGCCATAGGGTTAGGCCATTCGTTTCCTCCTTGAACCCTTGGCAATTGGGGCTCCCCCTAAGCTCATAGGCTAGTCGAGGGTGTATGATGGATCTATGACATCAGTGTCACCACCGTCCGAACCAGCTTGACATCCTCCAACCACCTCCTTTCCCTTCTCTGTAGCAACCACCCTGCTACCTACTCTCCTTATGAGAGGCTCATCATCAGACTCTTCGTCTTCATCAATCAGAAAGTCCTGGTGGATATCAGCTTGCTCAGATCCACCAGGTGCTGATGCACCACTCTGCTGAGGTGGTGGAGGAGTAGTAGATGTGTAAGTGGCTCGTGTTTGGCTTGAGCCCTCCTCTCCACCACCTTGACCATGTCCTTAGTTAACATCGTCATGGTCTTCATCATCTGGGATCATACTGGCTAAAGATCGGAGTCGCTGTCATCATGGCTCCACTTCTTTCTGGCGGGTGCGACATAATCGATGTTGGCCAGATGACCAAACAACCTCCTGACCAGGGGCTTCACCTTCTTCCCCAGGTAAAACTTCATACTCCCCAGGGTAGTGTCATCCATGACCTCTAGCACTACCTCATCATCCTTGTTCTTGGGCAGTGAGGGGAGCTTCTTATCAATAATCATCTGTAGGAACCTAGGGTACATGCAAAAACCCTCTTTCCCCTTCGCCTCAATGTTCTCCCTCAAGTACCCGAAGAACATCCTAGAAAAACTAAACGGGTCGTTCAGTACCAGTGCAACGAATGCATTCTGGATTTGGTCGCTCATCTCGTCAAATCCTCCTCTTCTTGAAGTGATGCACTTGAGGATCACATGTGCCAAGTACTTAAACTGAGGGCACATGTTTGTCTTGTTAAGCACGCCGGCATTGATGTCGCCGGCGTACTTGATCCTCAAGAAGCAACCCCTAACGGTCAGGGGATGTAGCTTGGTTAGGTAGTCGCCATCCTTACCCAAGTCCAAAACTATCCTAATGTCATCTTCCCCGATGTCGATATCAAGTCCAAAGATAGAACTTCGGATCCTATATGGCTCGACTGAGCGATCGACAATAGCATTCTCCCAGAATGTCTACTGTATTGATCTGTATGGTGTGCATGGAGCTAAAATAGCTCTATATATCCTCGATCGTCGGAGGAAATCTATGATGCCAACAAACTCTGAAGCATTCCTAGATGTAGGATAGAGGTAAGCACAGATATTGTGCTTGGTGCTCATCATCCATCTGTCAGCCATTTTGCTGCGACACAAGTAACAAACATGTTAGATCCGTTCACAAGAGATAACATTTGAGTTACAATAGATTTTACCCAATTGGTTCAATCGTACGATTGAACCATGCGACTAAACTCAGTCATGCGATTGAGCCTCCGACTGTTCTTAGTCATATGTCATGACATGCAGTTGAGTCAGTCGTGCGACTGAGTCACCGATTGATTCAATCGTGCGATTGAATCGTGCGTCTAGCTCTATCGTGCGACTAAAGTTCATCTGTATGTCCTTTCGCATACCCACTGTGAGAGTCCAAAATTTTGAATCTTTGTCTAAACAGTCAATTACACATCAAGATTAGATTCATTAGACGCGCATGGACTCGATTTTACACTTATTATTTTTTAAATGCACGTTTAGGTTCATTTAAGTGTTCTATCTTAGGGTTATGTGTTTTGGTTCTTGTATTAAGTGATTCGGACATTTTGGATCAATTTGACGTTGTTATTTGACATGCTTTCAGTCTCACTATACCTGTAGATGGAAAGTAAGCGGTTAGTAAGGCAGTATTCGGTCAATAGCGGAGAAAAATTTGAAAAAGGGTGAGTATGATAATCGGCGGTTCGGGAGAGCTTTTTGAAATCAGTGTAGGGTTACGACCGACTGAGCCCCTTTTTATATTGATTTGTGTTTCAATCGTGCGACTGGACCCATATGCATGATTCATTCGTGTGACTGAGGTTCAGTCGTGCGACTGACCTAGACTCTTTCAGCTAGTCATACAATTGGTTCATACTTGCGATCCATACTCATGGTATTCATGTGATTGGTCCATACTCATATCATGGTCCAATCACCCGATTGGTCCATACTTATGATCCAATCATGGGATTGGGTCATACTTATGAGTTTGACTTCACTTTTCCCAACCTTTCAAAAACATGAATTTGATATATGACATTATGACCATTGATCATCTCAGACATGATCCTTTTAATTGAAAACTTTTGATCACCTCAGACGTGATCCTTTAATAGTGATCCTTTTACATGAAAACCTTGTGATCACCTCAGACGTGATCCTTTTACTTGAAAACCATTGTGATCACCTCAGACGTGATCCTTTTACATGAAAACATGATCACCTCAGACGTAATCCTTTTAACATTTCAGAAACAAGCTTTTATCAGATAACGTTCGGTTCAGTTTCTGACATTCACATATTTCCGCTTGTTACATAGTCCTATATCGACTCGATACAAACATAACTAAAGCTAAGAAAACTTTAACAGACTAAATAAGGACAATCTTTTTGTATTTTTCATTTGAGGTGGGTTGAAAACATTTTAACTTTCCTTAAATGATTTCTCCCCCTGAGCAGAACAGCTTCAAGCACTCTCATCTTATCTAGAAAGATTCTTATGGAATCATACAGGCATAAACATAATCATTTGGGACCTTTTATATTTATGTAAATATACAGAATGTTATATTTACCAATTATAGAGTCTTATTCATCTAAGAGTCATGAGCACTAACAGGAAATCATGCTAGAGCTGTTATGAAGCACACATTTATTTTGACCATCGGGGAATGCTGCCACGATGATTGTCAATATATTTGTCCACCTAAATCCATACACAGATTTTTGACATAAATTGATTGATTATTTAGGTTTATTATTTCAACAAGCATCTGTGGATCCCACACTAATATGGTAATCAACTTTCCTCAGGAGAGTTTTGAATGGTCTATGGGTTTTGACAAGAAGAAACTATTCTAAGAGCTTTCAAAGAGATGCCAAGCCTCAGGTTTGTGCCATCGCACAGCAGAGAGGCGCAAACAACAATAAATTCTAGAATATTTAGATTGTGCTTATCCTCAGGTCAGTGCCATTGCACAGCAGAGTGGCACACAACCTATCTTCTTGTTACAGCAATTTTATTTTACATATAACGCACCAACAACATTTGTCATTAGCTTGATTGCGTTTCACATTTTTCATGCTTTTTTCTCATTTTTATGGTCGTCCGCACACATTTGTGGCGTTCATTTTGCTCTTCACCCCTTATTGGAAATAAGTTGATTGTGTTAACAGGGATGAGATGGAAGCCCACAGCATGTTGAATGATTTAGTTTTAATTTGTTCACCAATGAAGTCTACTAGTCTATTGTGTTGAATCTACCGACACATCATATGATGGATTAGCAGCCCCTAGATCTGCTCTCTCTATATAACACAGTAGTAGACTAGCTTACTATCATTTTTCAACTTATTAAACTTTGACTTCTTAGACTTATAATTTTCTGTAACTTTAAATATAACATTTTAGAACATTTAAATCCTTTTCGTGTCCCAAACAATTTGATGCATGTGTACTATCATTTTCCATAAACTTGAATCGATTTCATCGATTTGATGTCTTTACTTATCAGCTTATCTGCCCGCCCCCATTTTTTTTTTAAGTAACTTAATACTAACTACTGAAACTAAAACTATTTTCCCCCTAAAATTCTAAAACCGAAAATCTTTTTGTGTTTTTAAATTTTTTAAAGACATAAAAATAAAATAAAATAAAATAAAGAAAATCGAAATTAAAAAATAACACATAGACGGATTATGAACTTGATTCGTCTGGAATCACATCATCTTTCTTTTTAACGCCATTGACCTCTAATAGATAATGAAATCGAGGTTTATCAAAAGCTTTTGTGTAGAGGTCGGAGCTTTGGAAATCCGTGTTTATTTTAACAACATCGATTAATTGTTTTTCAAAACAGTCACGTATAAAGTGATATTTAATACTGATGTGTTTAGTTTTGGGGTGTTGGACCGGATTTTTGGTGACAACAATAGCAGCAGAATTATCAACATATATAGGAGTGTTAGAGAATTTCAAACCATAGTCTCGTATTTGCTGTTGAATCTAGATGATTTGTGAACAGAAACTTGTCGCAACAACGTATTCAGCTTCACATGTAGACAGAGCAACAGACGTCTGCTTCTTACACTACCAGGTAACTAGTCGTCTACTAAAGAACTGACATCCCGTAGATGTTGACTTTTAATTTATCTTGCAACCATCATAATCTGAGTTACTATACGCTGTTAGCTCAAAGTCATCATCATAAGGATGCCACAGCCTAATTGTTGCAGTACCCTTCAGATAACAAAAGATCCTTTTTACCCCAATCAGATGATTTACTTTTGGTTTTGCCTAATATCTGGAACAGAGACACGTGGCTTACATAATATCAGGACGAAAAGCTGTGAGGTACATGAGAGATCCAATCATTCCTCGATACATAGCGGCATCAACCAGATCACCATTTTCATCGGGTGCCATATCATGGTTCGTGGCAAGTGGAGTACCTGCAACCGTTGCATTCTCCATGTCGAACCGATTAAGGATATCTCCAACATATTTGGTCTGATGCACGAAGATTCCATTTGGTTTCTGATCAACCTGTAAACCAAGAAAGAACTTCATCTCCCCATGGCACTCATCTCAAGCTCAGTTTTCATCACTGATTCGAATTCTTTACATAATGCTTCATTTTTGGAACCGAAGATTATGTCATCCGTGTAGATCTGCACTATTAGTAAATCATCGTCTTTTTCTTTAATGAACAACGTGCAGTCAATTACACCTCTGCGAAATCCATGTTTCAGCAGATGAGTAGAGAGTTTCTCATACCAGGCTCGAGGGGCTTGATGGAGCCCGTACAAAGCCTTGTCTAGTTTATAAACTCTATCCTGATGGTAAGGACCCTCGAATCCTTTGGGTTGATTGACGTAAATTGTTTCACGGATCTCACCATGAAGAAATGCATTTTTACATCCAATTGATAAACTTTGTTCTGCATAAAGGATGCATAGGCTTAGAAAATTCTAATTGCTTCCATCCTGGCCACTGGTGCAAACACTTCATTATAGTCAACTCCTTCAACTTGCCTAAACTCTTGAACAACCATCCTAGCCATGTTTTTGATTATGACCCCTTGGTCATCCTTCTTACACAGAAGAACCCACTTAGTTCCAATCACTTTTGCACCTTTTGGTCTGTCGAAAAATGTCTAGACACCTAACTTCTTGAACTGTAGGAGTTCTTCTTGCATGGCAGCTACCCATGCCTCATCCTTTAAGGCCTCGCTTACATACTTGGGCTCAACTTAAGACACAAAACATCGATATGCCCCATCGTGTATGTACCCCTTTTCCATGACCGCAGAATAATCAGCTAAGTAAAGTTGATTTCTTTTCTGAACTCCCGAGAGAATATCCCCGATGATGTTATCCAGGGGATGATTCATGTTATCCGGGAGTTGTGGGAACTGCTACTTCATCATCCAGGTTTGGAATCACAGGTTCAGTCTTTGTGGCTGTTGAAGGACTGGGTTCTAAAGTTCCAGTTACTTCATGATCAACTACAGGTGTACTTTCAGCAGTAGGAACCTGTTCCTCCTGGTTCACATTTTCAGGTTCAGCTTCTTCATCATAAGAGGAATCACTTATCTCTAGTTCTCCCCCTGAAGAGCTAGTAGTACCATCTAATTGAGCCGAGGATGTCGAGTCTCGAGTAGGAGTGTTCAGAACATCGTACATCATTTGAGTGGCCAAGAAATCATCAGAATGGGAAGAAGGTAGATTGAAGGATTTAAAAAATCCATCATAGTTGAAGAAAAAGGAAGGTCCTTTTCCCGCAGGGGGTGGCGTATCTTTGTACATCAACATTGCACCATACTTCTACCTGACCAGTTGAGTTATTGTAAACCCTTTTGTCTGGTATACTATAGCCAAGAAAAATACCTTCTTCTGCCTTCTCACAGAACTTCCTAGTCTATTTTTCTTTAACAGTATGCAGGGTGCGCCAAATGGTTCCAGATACTCCAAGTTGGGTTTACGTTGCTGGAGCAACTCATAACAAGTTTTTCCATGATGTTTGACCACTAAGACCCGATTTAGAGTATAACATGCATTAGCCACTACCTCGTTCCTGAATTGAACCAGCAGTTTTGAGTCGGCTAACATTGTCCTTCCTGTTTCTATCAAGCTCCTATTCTTCCGTTTAGCAACTCCATTCATCTGTGTAGTGTAGGCAGAAGAGAATTGATGAACAATCCCTTTCTCTCAAAAGAATGTTTCCATCCACTGATTCTTGAATTCTGTCTCGTTGTCTGAACGTATTTTCCTTACTTTCAGCTTGTAGAGTGACTTCAATGTGGTAACTAGATGTTTGAATGATTCAAATGTCTCTGACCTCGCTTTCAGAAACATCACCTAAGAGAATCTTGAGTAATCATCAGTCACCACAAAGCAGTACCAATCACTAGTAATGCTCTTTGTACTGGCAAGGCCAAACAGATCCATATGTAGAAGCTCAAGAGGAATCTTGATAGAATGAACTTTCTTTTATTTGTGAGACTTCTTTGTCTGTTTCCCTTTCTTGCATGCTATGCAGAAGTCTGGAAGCTGGAAGTTCTTGACAGTAACTCCTTCCACCAGATCATTTTGAACTAGATGATTTATCTTCCTGGGATTGATGTGTCCCATTATCCCATTCCAGGAAACTGAATCTCTTTTAGTTGCTTTTGACAAGAAACACTGAGCAGTTGACTCAATTATGGAGGCTTTTGATAGGTCCAAGATATACAGGTCATTATATCTTGAAGCTGACATTAGAACTTGCTCCTCCGGGATAACATGCTCCTTCTTAAGTATGTAACACTTCTTATTGTCAAACACAACCTTAAAGCCCTTATCATAAATTTGGGAGATAGAAAGCAAGTTGTTTTGCAATTACTGAACGTAGTTGACCTTGTCAAACTTTACATTCTCGTTTCCCACTTCGCCTTGAGCAGTGATATAACCTCCTTTGTTGCCTGCAAACGATAAATGTCCCCGTTAATTTACTTGATGTTGAAAAGGAGATACGAATTCCTGATCATGTGCATGGATGCCCCACTATCAATAATCCAGGTATTAGTGATAGCGCTGTAGCGGATAACCTGCATAAAGAAAGGAAATTATTAGTTCAGGTTGAGGACCCAAGCCTTTACTGGCTTGGGTTTTCCAGAGATATCACACATCATGAACTCTGCCCACTAATGTTCGGAGGACGAGGACACATCTTTCTTCTTCTTGTCCTCACTGTCAGACATGTTACTTGATTTTTCTTTCCATAAACTAGTTTTGTGTAAGGCCTGTTTGTGGTAAACAGATGACTGGCTTATGGTATGAACTTTTGGTTCACTAATAGTTCTAGGTTTAGCCTTAGGCAACACAACTTGGCTTTGAGCTTGTCTGTGTTGACTTTGGCATCTTGGAGGAGTATTAGATCTATTTTTGAAAAATCTTGGTTTTTAATCAAAAATCTCAAATTTTCTTTTGGGTGTCTGATAATAAGGACAATTTAGAGAAATATGTCCTCGTTTTCCATAATTATAGTAGGATCTCCCTTCGATAGGCGGGGGAGATATTCTGTTAGGGTTGAGTCTGGTCGAGAGCTGGTCTGATTCTCATCCTTCTTAGATGCTTCACCTTCTTTAACAAGTTTAATTGTTTTGCCATTTTGAATGCATTTGTATTTCTTTTTACCAGGATTTTGATGATTTACACGTTTAGGGTTTGTTGGTTTAGAATTCTTAGGTTCTGACGTAGATGTTTGTGTACCCGAACTAACATTATCCTTTTCAACTTTAACACACAAATCCTCATCAAGCATCATATCTCTCAATCCCTAAGTAGTAGCATTCTGTTCAGTGACAGACAAGACAGTTTTACCTGTGGACTCTGGATCACTGACCAGAGGAGTAGTCACCACATGATCCTTAACCGGGTTATTATTTATTGGTTTACATTTAGTATTCAAAAGGATTGCATGTGGTGGTGGTACTACTTTATATCCCAGACCTTCCCCACCATTACGTTCTTTCACTAAGTTCTGAACTATGTGAGAGGAACTTGCTACACTATGCAGTTTTTGTTTTAAAGATTCAACATAGACTAGCAACACTGCTTTTTCCTCTTTAGTTTCCTCTAAAGTGGTTAGATAGAACTTAATGTCATTTGATTGATTTATTACAACAACCTTGGTTTCCCTTAGTTGTTTCCCTAGCAGTTCAATCTTTTCTTTAAAACTGCACTCATTTTGTTTTAAAACTTGGTTTGCTTCAGTGCACAGTTTTAAATCATTTACCAGATTATCATTGTGTTCTAATAACCTCGCAAATTTTAAGTCAATGCTTTCTCTAAATTTATCACATTCAGCACAAGCATGTTTATCAAATAATTCGTCTTTAGAGTATACCTGTGCAGAACTGGATGAATCGGCCATGAAAGCAGAGTCAGACTCTTCAATAACTGGAGAGTCTGAGTTTACAGCATTCAACTCTTCTTTAACAAGATGATTAACCACATCCATAGCTTCTTTAATATCTGAACGTGCATGCTCAGCTATGATGTTTTCCTCGCTCGCAGATCCATCATCCAAATCATCAACCTGTGCGACATTTGACTCTCCCTCAGATATGAATCGGAAGACCAGTCTTGTCCTTCATCGCCTTGAGCTACCATAGCTTTTGACTCTTTGCTTGATGATGCCCTAATCTTCTCTTTGTCCAGACGGTTGAATGAAGGAAAAGGGTTTCCATTACCTGTCTTCTTCGGCTTTACACATTCACGTTTAAAGTGCCCCTTTTCACCACATTAAAGCATGTGACCTTGGTTTTATCAAACCCAAATATAGTGTCTTTGGTGGCAACCAAGTTCTGCCCCGTCTTCTTCACAAACTTCTTAGCCCTTCTAACAGCACTGGCTAAGCGCCACATGATATCCATTCTTTCCAGCTCAGTTTCATCCACCTGCTCATAATCTTCATAGGCTAGATGACAGTTTCCAATCTTACCGGTGACAAACCCATCACAAGACTGAACAACTGCTGCTAGAAGATCCATGTGGTCTTTGGTAACTTCCACAGTGACATTTTTGAGGTTCTCGGTGTTCAGTTTGGTAGGGTTAGAATCAGGGACAATATACTGAGTTCCAGATGAACCTGATGCTTCGCTTCCCGAGGAACTGCTTTGGGAAGGAGCAGATGAATTAGATACGAATTTCGTTTGAAGCGGTGCCCCTTATGAAGCTGGAGTAGGAACAAAGTTGTACAATGAAGGATTCTGAGCGTAGGATCCTTTCTTAGACTTGTATTTCAGTCGTAGTTCCTCCTCCCTTAACTTCAAGATGAAGTCATTTATGTCTAATGCTGCAAGAGTGTCATTTTGTCTCATATTAGACACAAATGGATCCCATTTGTCTAGCAGTCCATCAGCAAAACTAGAAACTTTATCTTCCATAGATGTAGTCACACCATAAGTATGCAGTTCACTCATCAGATGATAGAACCAATCAATGATATCATGTAAGCTCTCATTTCCTATTGGTGACAAATTATCAAACTCCTTTTTAGGAGCTTTAGCCTTCAACGCCTTCAGGGTTGCATTACCATCACATCTCTTCTCTAACGCCTCCCATAGCTTCTTCGACTGCTTGTTTTCAGAGAATTGATGGAATATGTCTTTAGGTATCGATTGAGTTAACAGTGCATACGCTTTCTATTCAGCATTAGGTAGAACTTTTTGAGCTTCATTCATACCCCCCAAAGTCAACTTCACCCCATTAGCACTGACTGGTACGGTATAACCAGTCTCTATAGATGTCCAATGATTGGGGTCAAATCCATTCAAGTAGATCTCAAACCACTGTTATTTCCACTGAGGATACACATCCAACGTCAACAACTTCGGCGGTTTGTTGTGATTCCCAATCTTATTCTCCAGAAGAAGAAGATTCTGGATACGTGAGTCTTTTCCGGCAGTAAACGTAGCAAACTGATTTCCATTGCTTAAACTTTAACAAACTTAAGACAAGACAGATTCACTTGTGCGATTGAACAAGGCGACTGGGTCAATCGTGCGATTGAAGGATGTGAATGACTTCAATCGTGCGATTGGATTCAGTCATGCGAATGAAGAGGACGATTGAGGTCAACCGACTGGAATAGCTTAACCGTGCGAATGAACTATGCGAGTGAGTCCAGTCTTGCGATTGATCTATGAGAATGGGATTCAGTCGTGCGATTGAGCTAATCGTGCGACTAAGGCTGTTATGCTTTGAAAATGTCGAATTTAGAACACTTTGACACAAAATACGAATTTTTCACGACCCCTAATCTGCTGTATGTTGAAAAATTAAAACTTTTAACTCTTGCACTCGTCAAAAACACGTTTTTGAAGCAAAAAGTGGATCTTTTGATTGAAAACGTTAATTTTAACACCAAAACTAATCGAATCCATGCAAAATCACGAGCCAAAGCTCTGATACCACTTGATAGGACCGTTTTCGTACGGAGTACTAACGGATTCTGCGTGAGACCAGATCAAATAGCGCGGAATTCTATTTGATTGGCGATCCAATCAGTGAGAACGAACAACCTGATCGATCTAACGATTAAACAAACGTTAAGAATGAGTTGGAATCGATGAGGAGTGAACTATGAACTTGGATGGACGAACTTTGACGCTCTGGACGGCTAGGGTATGATAGTATTCGAAGTGTTTTGTTTTTCCACGAATTATGTGGTATTTATAGGTTTTCAGTATCCATTCGTACGACTGAACCATTAGCATGGTTCAGTCGTGCGACTGACTCGTCTGACTTAGACGCACGACTGAAGGTTCAGTCGTGCGACTGAGTCAGTCTTATGTCTTAATCATATGACTGATACAGTCTCCTGGTTCAGTCATGCGACTGGTCCATAAGTATGGTTCATTCGTGCGTATGGTCCATAAGTATGGTCTATTAGCATGAATAACCACTTGACTAAATTGAACACATATCTAAATTATTATTCACCTAGAACTATGTACAACAAACTCAAACCTATATATAATGTTCATGAATATAAGTAATACCAATTACAATAAGAATATGATATAAACAAAGACAATTAAACATCAAAATACATATTTTTCATTACATATGTGTAAGAAATAAAAGACATTTACATTGAAGTACATAAACTAGGAACAATGTATCAACATTAACAATTGAACCTTAACATATATATATATATATATATATATATATATATATATATATATATATATATGTATATATATACATATATATATATATGTATATATACATATATATATATATATATGTATATATATGTATATATATATATATATATATATGTATATATATATAGAGAGAGAGTAGCATTCAATTGAAAACCAAAAAAATGAAAAGAACTAAAAGAACCATTTTTATCCACTCATTTTATTTTTTGTGATTTTTACTTTTTTAAATAATATAAAAGTTATAAGGGGTATTGTCGGTATTTTACTCACACCCATGTTTTCCCTTCTAGGATACATTCCTACTTCTTGGATTCTTCTATATATCTCTCTAACCCTTCAGCATCATTCTCCCATGGAATCCACACCATCGTAACCTACTCTTCTGGTTCTACCGCCTTCCGACCATCACAAGCGACCGGAAAACAACAAGTTCCACCCTTTGGTGTCTTATATCTGGTTCCGACTCAGAATCGTCGCACCTCACCCTTCTGTTTCTATCGTTTGGCCAACGAGCACAATCATCAAAGGAACCTTCAAACTCGTGATATTAATCTCACTGAACATCAAAATACATATCATATTCAATTAAAAATTTTCATTACATATGTGTAAGAAATGAAAGACATTTACATTGAAGTACATAAACTAGGAACAATGTATCAACATTAACAATTGAACCTTAACATATATATATATATATATATATATATATATATATAGAGAGAGAGAGAGTAGCATTCAATTGAAAACCAAAAAAAATGGAAAGAACTAAAAGAACCATTTTTATCCACTCATTTTATTTTTTGTGGTTTTTACTTTTTTAAATAACATAAAAGTTATAAGGGGTATTGTCGGTATTTTACACACATCCATGTTTTCCCTTCTAGAATACATTCCTACTTCTTCAGTTCGTTTATATATCTCTCTAACCCTTCAGCATCATTCTCCCATGGAACCCTCACCATCATAACCTACTCTTCTGGTTCTACCGCCTTCTGACCATCATAAGAAACCGAAAACAACAAGTTCCATCCTTTGGTGCCTTATATCTGGTTCCGACTCACAATCGTCGCACCTCACCCTTCTATTTCTATCGTTTGGCCGATGAGCACAAGCATCAAAGTAACCTTCAAACTCGTGATATTAATCTCACTGAACATCTAAGGTACGTGATATTTTATTTCAAAACTTCAATTCTAATAAACATCGTGACTAGGGTTCTACAAACAAAACTCAATTTTTTTAAAACTTTGAATATCCTCTGATTGGTGTAGGCACTAAATGGATTAAATAGAGAGAATGTTCAATTGCCTATGAAATTTGGAATATAATCGGGAGATGATATGTCAGGAGAAGTCCACAGTGAGCCCTAGTAAGTTAGGGCTTGTTGTATTGCTATTGCATTTGACACTTTTTGTTTGATGTTCTATTGTGTGATTATGTTTCGTTGTGGGTGAGTTTTGATGATTCGAATGGTAATTTTACAAATAACACAGTTGAATTTTCAATTGGTGGCCTTAAAGACTATAGTTTAGGTTTATGGTTAACAACAAATTATGTTTTTAATTTACAAGTTTGTGGAGATTTATTGACTTGATGATAGTATGATATGTATTATGTTCTTAGATATGAACCTAGTTTCATAGTTTTATGGGATATGTATTCAAATTTGTGTTTCTTGCTTGTTTGATCTAATAAAAATGTTCATTCATCTTTAATTGTGTTCTTGGCATATCTACTAAATGATTTTTTCTCTTGCTACTTCATGTTGACTGTAGTAATATTATATCAGGGCAAAAAATTTTATTTGTCACCTTGGGTTAAAGCACTTTGAGCCTTAATCTTGTACCAAGGAAGATTTAATTTCCATCCATTATCATTTGTTTGAACTCAAGAGCCTCGTCTTAAACAAACCATAATTTACAACTTATTGGTCTAGTTATGAAGATGATCGGTATGCATTTAGATTCCATGTTGAAAAGAGAATTTGCTCTAATTGACCACGTAGGTAGGTTGCAAGATCTACAACTAATAGGTTTGTGATAAGTAGTAACATAACCTTTTTCGAATTAATCAAATAGTGCTTGTATTACAGACCTAATATCCAAATACATATATATTATTACCAAGTGACATAAACATTAATTATAAGTTTATTATGAATAATGTCATATTTAAGCGGATCTTGTCACGTGTAAGTGTTTAGTGTTTAGGGAACAAAAGTTATGGCGGCGTGGATCTACCGCGAATATGATTTTTGAAACAAAAATTTAATGTTGTAGGTAATTTATTTTCTTTAATACACTTTCAGTAATGTGAATATATATGCAATAATGCAATATTTGTATTTATGGATTGGATATATGCAATTATGCATATATGCATTCGTGCACATATGCATTTGTGCACGTATTGTAACACCCGGAAGTTTGACTTTTTGGAGTATCATGCGACTGGAGGCTCAGTCGCATGGAGCTCACACGACTGGAGCTCCATACGCATGATAATCGCACGATTGGAGGGTCCAATCGCATGGTGATCGGGCGACTAAAGGCCCAGTCGCCTGGAGCTCGGGCGACTGAGCTGTAGCTATAAAGGAGGGGCAGCCATCTCCCCTCCCCACACTTGCAAATTTCAGTCGGGAAGAAGAGCAGAGAGAGAAAGAAGAGAGAAAGAAGAGAAAAAGAGAGAAACTGGTGATTCGGGCTCAAAACTTGTCGAGTGACTAGTCCAAACAAAGTTCTTCATCTTCTTCTTGTTTGTGTGAGTTCTAGGACCCCTCATTTACTTGTTTCCAAACGATTTTGGGGATGGAACACATATAAACCCGTTTTGAAATGTATGAGTTTGACCCATTTGGGTGTAATTGTATGTAATGTGTTTAGAGTGCGATTTTGGACTTGTATGTGCTTGTATGATGTCCTAGTATGATTCCCTAAGGTTTAGGAGGGGTAATTTGGGCTGGAAATGAGTTTGGAGGAGTTTGAGGGCCGTATGTCGCGGCTGCAGTTCGGGATGAACTCCAGTCGCTGCCCTATTAGGGCTAGACGACTGAAGTGCCAGTCGCACGACTGAGGAACGACTGACATTCAATCGCACGACTGGGGATTCAGTCGCACAACAGGTCATGTGACTAGGAGTTCAGTCGCATAAGTCTAGTCGCATAGTTGTTCAGTCGCATGACTGAGGGTTAGTCGCATAGAAGCCCATTCGCATAGTGTTTATTCGCACAATAGGAGGTCCATTCGCACGATTGTATGCCCATTCGCATAGTTGCCCAATCGCATGATCCAGTCGCATGGAGGCCATGCGACTGAAGTATGTCCAATCGCCCAAAAAGGGCTGTTGTGTACAAGGAGAGAGATAGTATTGCATGTATATGACTTACGTATGTATGATAAGTATGATGTAGTCTTATATGATGGTAATGACTGACGATTTGTAAATATCGATGTTCCTTGTTTTTGATAAGTGTTTATCTTTCCGTGACTTTACATGTTAATTAATGAATGAAACGAAAGTAATAAGAAACGTAAAGTGAAAGATAATGAAAGAGGAACATGATGAATGAATGCATGCATTAATGAATGAACGAATGAATGTAAGAAAAAGGCTTGCAAGCAAATGTATGGAGGTGCACACCCCTGGCAGGTGTTAGCTCAACGGTGTGCGGGTTAGCTACCCCGAAGGATGCACATTGGGGTCAGTCTTTGTGATTGACCATATGTATAGGATCCTTGCCGCTTGCCCTAGGTAACTGGATCAGCAGTAGTGCACAACGTTCGTGATTGATCATCACAGGTCCATCACCCGTAGTAGTGCACAATGTTCGGGGTATAGCATATGGCATTGATCCAGAATGAAAGTGGAAAGATAAGTGGTGCATGTACCGACCCTAGGTGACTGGATCAGCAGTAGCGCACAACGTTCGTGGTTGATTACCACAGGTCCAGCACCAGCAGTATTGTACGATGTTCAGGGTAATGTACATGTCACCGAATGTAATGAACGTACGAATGAACGTATTGAATGTATGAACGAATGTAATGAACGTACGAATGAATGTAATGAATGTGTGAATGAAGGTAAGGAATGTATGAAAGAATGAAGGATTTCATGAACGAACGTGAATGGTAACGACGAACGGTAGACGAATGAAAGCTAATGAATGAATGATGAAGATAATAATAATATTATCAAAGTGTACGTATGTTGTGTGATCGCGTGTATGTAAGAACGATTTTAATGAAATAAAAGTATGTTTAATTATAAAACTAGAACTCACTCAGCAACGCTGACTTTTTATGTGTTTCCAGTTGGCAGGTAGTGTTGCTGAGGATGGCACGAGGCGGCTACTCAGCTCTTTTGGGATGGCATTTCTTTGTTAATATTTTTGTAATATATAATGTAGAATGTATTTAGAAAACAAAGTGGTGTTTGTTGAGGATTCAAATAAACGGGATTACTTAAGGAATCCTCTTACCACTAAGAGTCACTGTTTATGACTATTTTGTAATTGACTAATGATGTATCGCTTTGCAAAAGCTTTTATGATGAAATGAGATGTCTCTTTCGAATGTTTCCGCTGCACATGTCTATTCAAAATAGTTGTAAAATATATGTTTATGTGCAATGAATGACCAACTATGAGGTGCCCGGGATCGGGGCCTTACACGTATGCAAATGAGTTTTAATATGCAATTTATATTATACAAATATGTCATTTGAGTCACTGGTTAAATTAAAACGATCCAGTTGTGTTTTGTATTTATGATTCATGAACTTCTCATCTTGATATATAATCTGATGACTATAAATTTGCAGGTAAATTCGGATAAACGTATCCAGATGCACATAAAGTATGCTTTTGTTTGTTAAGCTCTCGGATCAGAATTTTTTCAACACATAAGAAGAGTTGTTAAGAAGTTATCTAATGAAGATCTTCTTTTCGCGGTAGAAGGTGTTGTTGATTAAACTCAATAATGGGTTGATCTCAGCCTGAGAAGCAAACTTATTCGCATCAACCATCTTTTCCTCCGCATTCCTATTGATTCGCAATCGCAGTACAATGAAGTATGGTTTGAGAATGTTAGAAGGATTGTAATATGTAAAGAGAATTTGTGAAATGATGAAATTTGTTAAGGGAAAGTATGAATATGGGTGGAATAAGACTCAAAATAAAAAATTAGTTAGGAAGTAGTTTGAAAAAAAGATTTAATTTTAATTTGATAAGTGGGAGTATTAAAGAGTTGATCGTGGGTGGATCCCTTTTGTTTAAGATTTAAAATGTAATTCCAAATTTACCCTTTTAAGCAGTTGTCCCCTTTAGTTAGAATGCTGAGATATTACTTTTCTATCCTTTTGTATATTTGTTGAAATAAATAGAGGTAATGTAAATTAAAATAATATGATTGGTGGGTGTTGGTTCGTTTAGCTTTTTAAAAAAATGGTTTTCATTTGAATGGATCCCAATATATATATATATATATATATATATATATATATATATATATATGGTAAAGTTCAATCGTTAACCCTCTATTATTACGATAATCGTGTTAACTTTTGAAGATCAATCAGAATCATATTTTTTTGTTGTAATAACATCATTACACATATACAAAAATATGTTCTTTAATGTATATGTGTAAATTCATAAGCATAAAAAAGTTTACATTATTGTAAGTTACACTTATATCAGTAAATATTTAGTGATGTAAGTGTAACTTACACTTGTCATAACTTTTTTACGCTTGTGAATTTACACATATACATAAAAGAACATAACATTGTACATGTATAATGATACTATTTCAACAAAAAAATAATGATTTTGATTGATCTTCCAAAGTTAACACGGTTACCGCAATAATAGAGGATTAACATTTGATCATTGCCCTACATATATATATATATATATATATATATATATATATATATATATATATATATAGGGAAGCATTCTATTGAGAACCATAAATATATAAAGAACTACTAAAAACCACATAAGCAATAGACATAACACCTTGATAAAATTGATAATACTAAAAGATGATGGTTTGATTCTATTTTGTAATCTTTCCTTTCATTTTAACACCTCTCTCCTTAATTTTTTAGAAAAACTTTAAAATGTTTATATATGCAATACAATGTGTATGCATTGATGCACATTATCAGAAGACTATAGATATCGTGATTTTTAAAAATTATCTTAAAAATAGTAAAATTACAAACATTTTGATATATTTATTAATAAATAGTATAAAAGTTAAAGTGGTTCTTTCTGGTTCTTTACAGATTTATGGTTCTCAACTAAATGTCATTCTATACATATATATATATATATATACACACACATATTGTAACACCTCTGAAATATGCCCAATTGGAAATACGTTAGTGAAACGCGAATACCGATTTTCGCTGGCATTTAACTGACGTCCGTTATGACAACCGAGCCTTTTAACCCCGTAAATATTCATCTAATTATTGTTTATTATCATAACATATTAAATTTGGTGAGTGATACGTTGTCCGGAATAAATGCATTCCGAAACGTGACCGTGATGTGAACCGGATCTAGAATTAGGTCGAACCCGAGAATCTGACAGATAAAGCTTTAACACGGCCAATGGGGGGAAATTAACGTGCAAAATTGTACTTAATACTTAATGCTATATATAAATTATGATACCAAAAATGATAACAATGCTCGTTCGAGGAAAAACGTTCAAACAAGTTAAACGTGCTGAATACGTGATATGTAAATGTTGGAACTCGTATAATTATCAACCAAATTTTAAATACGATCAAATAAATACTCTTGGAACAGTTATAATATTTGGTATAAACTAAAACCATCGTGATATAAATTCGTAACAATACAAAAAAAAAACTGATCTGAACGTGTTACGAACCGAACTGTTAACGAACCAGTCCCTTAACCCTACTATATAAACCAATGTTCCTCCATTTTAGGGTTTTTAAACACTTTATAGAGAAAAAGAAAGGGGCAACCGTAGCCCCTTCCTCCCGGTGAACTCCCAGCCGGTTTCCGGCACCAGCGACGACTCTCCGGCGAGTGAGGGAGAGTGCCATACATGGCCGGATAGATCTCGAGCTCCTAAACACGATGGTGGTCATGTTTTTACCGAATCAAAGAGGTGGCGTTGCAAAACAGTGGTAAAGACGGCTGCGATGGGGGGTTTTTGTTGGTGTTTAGGCAGTGGGTGCGAGTGATGGTGCTGATTTCAGGTTAAGGGAAAGCAATCGTTGGTAGGTGTCGAAGATGGTGTTCGATTGGTGATGATGGTGGTTGTTGATTGTGGCTGCGGTAGTGTGTTGGTAGCCGATGGTGGTGGTGGTCGAACTATGGGAGGTGATGGTGTGGTTCAGGTGGCGATGCTACGATGGTGCTACGGTGGTGATGGTGTTGGCTGTCGTGGATGTGGCAGTCGGTGGTGGTTGATTTAGGGCACCCGAAGGCTGCCCGAAGTGGCTGTGGATGATGACTGTTTTGGTTGGTCGAACCGGTGGCTACAGCCCCGCCCTTGCGGTGGCTGTCGGTGTAGGTTGATGGTGGTTGCAAGGGATGATTAAGCAGCCGTGGTGGTGATACAGGTTATAGGTTATAGTGGTGGCTAATGGTGATAACAAAGGCTGGTTGAATGGTTGTTGTGATGGTGATGTCGATCATGGTGGCGGCTCACGGTAATGGTGAAAATGGTTGTGATTGTGGTTCTTGGTTGTGGGTTTTCAAGTTTGGTTGTGATTTTGGCTGCTACGATGATGGTCTAAAATTCGGTTAGGTTGATTGTGAGAATTGTGGTTGAAATGGTGTTTTAGTGGTGTTGTAGTGGTGTTGATCGTGATTGTTACTGTCGATTATGGTTGTGGTTGTGTTAGAAGGACAAGGTAAGGTTTTAGCTAACCACTGGTCAAAATTGGTCAACGAGCAGTCAACGGAACATGAACGCGATTAGATCGAGAGCCATGCGAGTGGGTTAACGAGCGTGAACCAAGTGGAAGGTATAATCGCACGCGTTACGCATTTGAAATTTAATTATAAGTTACATGCGTGTTATTTGAGCTCTAATTTTAAAAATACATAAATTATAAAGATGAAAATGAACGTCAATGGATATAATTGTTTGCTTAAAGTGGTTAGTTCATACACGAGACATAAGTATAAAATAATAGTTATTAAAACCGATCAAGATGTTACTATAGCTGGTGTATAGTTTATTAATACGAAGTATTCAAACAAACGCGTGTGACTTGTTAGCGTTTTCAAAACCACAAATATGTACATATAATGGAATAACATCATTTTCTTAAATTGTTATTAGCATATTTAATAATACCAGGATGTAATTTCTAACACTAATTATAGATTTGTCATCAAAATAAATACCATTCTTGGGAAGATAATATTACTACTGAAGTTGATGAAAATAAAACTCCATGTATAACTTAGGTAAAGATGTACATCTGTTTATGAGAAATAGTTATAACACGCTAACAATAAAGCAACTTATATTTAAGAGGGTATGATTATTAATACTTGAAAACTCTAATATATATATATATATATATATACATTGTGGTATAACCCTCTCTCGTATGGATAATGTCATCAATGATAATCATCTATAAAGATTGAAATCTCCAAATCAACAAATTATTGTTACAATTATTGTACTAAGAATCATTACTCGGATAAGAACATTGATTAATCTAATATGCACAAATTAGCACATAACAACTGATACTTGTACAAAAAGCTAAGATACAATAATCATACTAATCGTTAACTTTAAGTTAACTAAAGAGCTCAACCGCACGAATGTAATAACATCATGCTAATTCTAAACGTGAATCTTATATGTTCTAGTTAGGATTGCTTTGTTGATGATCATCACTTTCTTTATCGAGCTCTGAATTTATATAAGGATACCAGGTGAGTTTCGTGGCCCCTTTTTACACTTATACATTTGTTTCAATCTTTACAAACATGGGGGAAAAGTATGCTCACATGTTTTCAATGCTGTACAACATACATACAATTTTCATACTTGGAATCAACGTGATACTGTTTGTGAGTACTTATCTGATACATACATGATGTTACTGTGTGGACTGTCTTACAACCATTAATTCCGGTTTGGAACCAACAGATAGGTATTAGTAGTACTACTGGGTTGACACCCCCACCCGTTGACAGATTGGTTACTTGCGTGTACCATCACACTGCCAGGAACGGGCCTTGGTGAATATATTCTGACAATTTGCTGTGTGTACGTCATTAGGCTTGGTTGTATAAAACTCATGGTATGTGATCTTGCTTGCTTATAACTGTATGCACGGTATTCTACTACAAACCCTATACAGCATCAATTACATGTTTTAAATTTAAACCTGCGGAACTCACCAACATTATGTATTGACATTTTTGAGCATATCTTTTCAGGTGAATATAATCAAAGAGGATAGCTAGAGCTGATGCCTTAGCAGAGACCTCAGGATTTTAAATAGATTTGTATTAGTGATTGTATATCATTTGTTTTCGTTTGTAAACTCCGTGTAATTTGGATTTAGTATTAATAAGACTATGATAGTCGTGGAACTGACTAACCACGACACAAGTCACCATTGTGTCGGGCGACGTCATGACACGAGGATTTTGCATATATTATGTCTCTGTATTATACCAATTGTTATGACGATCCGTCCGTCGCATTCTCGTGTTTCCGCTATAAGCGAGGGTGTGACAGATTGGTATTAGAGCCTTGGTTATAGAGATTTAGGTGGAGAATTCAACCTAGACTATAACCTAAGAACCTTCATATAGAATGCATGCTAGGGATTGTGTGCATTTGATTTTACCTAAAGTCTATAAACTTGATATACAGGATATTCCTATATACCTAATAATATACAAGTATGTTCCTACATACTTGATTTTATATATATACACGTTTTATCCGAATATCCAAAGGAAGACGTTATTACCCTTGACTATCTGCTTGGGATACCTTTATGCTAGAACTTTACGCTTGTATGCGCACAACATCATAGTAATAGGGAACTTCGGTGATCACACGTAGCGTCGATCTCTGATATTGAATCCGACCCTATCATGATTATGACTGAATTCTGAAAATGTGACGAATATGCAGTTATCATTAGACATAATGTGCTTATGTGCTTATTTGCTATTACATGCTATTATTGGAATACTGACTCATGGACATAAGGACAATACATTATTGTGCTTGATGAATCTAAATTACTATGATGCTAGCTTGGGTAAGTGAAGCTAAGGGTGATCATGCAAGGTAAATTACCATTACGGGTGCACACGTAATTGCAATTCACCATGCATGAGAAGTCTGGTTAATCTTACCATGAGTAACGATCATGAGTATCACATGTTTCTATTCTATACCCTAGGGTGCTAGGGTCATATTCTAGTAAGTCCTTGTTGAAGGCAATCAAACATTATAAGTCTTGTTGAAGCAATCAAACATTATAATCCTTGTTGAAGGCAATCAAACATATTAACATTTACTCAAGTCCTGTCCTATTTAGAGCCTTTATAGTATTTCCAATCATAATATTGACCTTATGAGACATTTCTCCACTTAACGTTTCAGTAACTACTGAATAATGCTTAGAATGAAGTGGAATACATAAATGTAGAGGAGTAATGATACTCTCTACCATTACAATTATTCTTTAGATCATGCTAAGGATAAACGGATGTCACGTAACTGTTTAGGCATCGTTCTAGGTATGCCACGGATGTGGTGGGAACGCTGCGGGAACCCTATATATAGCATCCTTGGTATACCAAGATGTGTTTAAACTGGGCTACGTGATGATCCCGATTGACTGAGGCATGGATTGGTTTGGTTGTAAACTATACGTATACGCTTTGTGGATCTTGCTACGTCACATTAAACTATTACACTTTGGAAATGTTTTCTCTACAGTCATCAATTCCCGTGTGGAACCGATGTATAGGTTTGTCGGTAGCCATTTATATACTGGTAAACCGCCTATACATATTTGCGGTAGCTCACATCAAACTTATGTTACGTTATTCTTTGGAATGATGCTAAGGAAATTAAGATGTTATGTAACTAGTTTAAGTATTATTCAAGTATATCGTGGATGTGGTGGGAACGCTGCGGGGAACCCTAATATATACCATCACGGTATACTAAGAATGTGCTTAAACTAGGCTACATAATGATCTTGATGGACCGAAGCATGGATTATTGAAACTTGATGAGTGGAACCATATGTGATTCTTCTTATACTTTGATTCCTATCAAAGCACACACAAATCTTAATCTATTCTAAGGCATTATGTGCCTAAATCAATGGTTATCAAAAAGCTTTAAATCGTTATTCTTGGTTTTCGAAATCTCGTCAAAGTCCGAGGTAGTGAGGCTGCATAGCCATGACTTGAGATGAGTTCAATCTTTGGTGAGTGAGTACTACTACCCGAGGAATGAAACGCAAAATTTAGAATTATAATTCTAGAATCGTGCTCTTTATACTGACAAAATCCATGAGTGACAAAGCTAATGTCATACTTTGTGACATTTAGACCAATAGAATTAGAAGGACATTCGGAAATCTGGGGAGTAGTAGGAAGAAGTTAGAGATTTGAGCAAGCAAGCTAGTGGTAAAGTAGACAAGAAGACTCAAATGTTTTTATAGGAACATATCTTATTATCAATCAATACACATTTGTTGGATACTGGTTAAAGATAACTTCGATTCTTTCGAATTCACTCCTTCGTTTTTCATGAACCCCAGTTGCTTAGAATTAGTTAGTCGGTGAGATGAGAATGTTAATAATTAGAGGTTGTAAAGAAGTACAAGAAGATCATGTCCTGACATAGACTTAATATCGTATGAATTGGTTATCAAAGCACGAAACCGAGATAGTCCATTAGGAGGTATACGTAATTCTCTATCAAATGGTGAAGTGCTTAAGTCAATGAAAATGACCAGGAAGGATTTAAGATTCATTTCTTGCATGAAGATTTGTTGATGCCTAAGGAAGTATTTCCTGAAAATTTAACTAGTATGACCACTATGAGTTTTTGGTTATGCTGTTTGGGTTGCCCAACGCACCAGCGTTTTCATGGACCTCATAATCGAGTGTGTAAACTCTATTTAGAAAAGTTTGTCATCGTCTTCATTGATGACATCCGTATTTATTCAAAAAAAAAAACAAGAAAGTTTCAGATGTGTTGATGCAACGGTACAAGAATCTCTAGTCACCCGATGAATCAAGAAAATACATGAAGAGCTACATTAGCATGAACTGAAACTTTCATAAAATAAAAGGATGCACCTGGATACATTATCGGCGCGACATTACCAACTACACATCAGATACTAGACAAGCACAATACGGTGATCGACAATCGGTAAGTCAACCGCATTGACAAGTGGGATAGGAGGCCATCATCCGCATTGTCCTAAGACATCCGTATTACCAATGCGAGAGAACGAGTCTTGACCCATTAGTATCTGCTTACCCTCTTTGACAAATGCAGATAGCCTACAGTTAGGCTTTTCTTCTATTGCCTTCACTGTATCATTTCTTGAACTTGTAAATTCTCCTAACTTTGGTTCCCGAGAGTTTATGGCACATCCTATCTCGCAAACTCTTGACATGCGTCTGATAAGATGAATGGATCTACTCGAAGACTGATATTATGATACAGAACCGTTCCGGAAAAGAAGCATACTCGAAGAAGCACATAGTGGAAGAAAAGACTTAACCCTTTAAGAAGAAATAATGAAGGAAGAGATTGAAGAAATCTTTAGGAAGAAAGTTGAGAACTAAGAAGGAGGCCTTGAAAGATGAAGACTTTCATGTGTGCCTGACCTCTTCATTTTTAGCAATCGGAAAACTTCTTAGTTTTAACTTGGTAGTTTCGAATCCTCAAGACTCATGCTATGAGTGTACCACACTCGGAAACATGTTAGCAATATTAAATTTCGAGGACGAATTTCTTAAAGGAGGGAGAATTACACCTCTGAAATGTGCCCAATTGGAAAACGTTAGTGAAACGCGAATACCGATTTTCGCTGGCATTTAACTGACGTCCTTATGACAACCGAGCCTTTTAACCCCGTAAATATTCATCTAATTATTGTTTATTATCATAACTATTAAATTTGGTGAGTGATACGTTGTCCGGAATAAAGCATTCCGAAACGCGACCGTGACGTGAACCGGATCTAGAATTAGGTCGAACCCGAGAATCTGACAGATAAAGCTTTAACACGCCAATGGGGGAAATTAACGTGCAAAATTGTAATTAATACTTAATGCTATATATAAATTATGATACCAAATGATAACAATGCTCGTTCGAGGAAAAACGTTCAAACAAGTTAACGTGCTGAATACGTGATATGTAAATGTTGGAACTCGTATAATTATCAACCAAATTTTAAATACGATCAAATAATACTCTTGAACAGTTATAATATTTGGTATAAACTAAAACCATCGTGATATAAATTCGTAACAATACAAAAAAAAACTGATCTGAACGTGTTACGAACCGAACTGTTAACGAACCAGTCCCTTAACCCTACTATAAACCATGTTCTCCATTTTAGGGTTTTTAAACACTTTATAGGAAAAAGGAAGGGGCAACCGTAGCCCCTTCCTCCCGGTGAACTCCCACCGGTTTCCGGCACCGGCGACGACTCTCCGGCGAGTGAGAGAGTGCCATAATGGCCGGATAATCTCGAGCTCCTAAACACGATGGTGGTCATGTTTTTACCGAATCAAAGAGGTGACGTTGCAAAACTGGTAAAGACGCTGCGATGGGGGTTTTTGTTTGGTGTTTAGGCAGTGGGTGTGAGCGATGGTGCTGATTCAGGTTAAGGGAAAGCAATCTTGTGGAGTCGAAGATGGTGTTCGATTGGTGATGATGGTGGTTGTTGATTGTGGCTGCGGTAGTGTGTTGGTAGCCGATGGTGGTGGTGGTCTAACTATGGGATGTGATGGTGTGGTTCAGGTGGCGATGCTACGATGGGGCTACGGTGGTGATGGTGTTGGCTGTCGTGGATGTTGGCAGTCGTGTGGTTGATTTAGGGCACCCGAAGGCTGCCCGAAGTGGCTGTGGGATGACTGTTTTGGTGGGTCGAACCGTGGCTACAGCCCCGCCCTTGCGGTGGCTGTCGTTGTAGGTTGATGGTGGTTGCAAGGGATGATTGAGCACCGTGTTGGTGATACAGTTATAGGTTATAGTGGTGGCTAATGGTGATAACGGGCTGGTTGAATGGTTGTTGTGATGGTGATGTCGATCATGGTGGCGACTCACGGTAATGGTGAAAATGGTTGTGATTGTGGTTCTTGGTTGTGGTTTTTCATTTGGTTGTGATTTGGCTGCTACGATGATGGTCTAAAATTCGGTTAGGTGATTGTGAGAATTATGGTTGAAATGTGTTTAGTGGTGTTGTAGTGGTGTTGATCGTGATTGTACTGTCGATTATGGTTTGGTTGTGTTATAAGCAAGGTAAGTTTTAGCTAACCACTGGTCAAAATTGGTCAACGAGCAGTCAACGAACATGAACGCGATTAGATCAAGAGCCATGCGAGTGGGTTAACGAGCGTGAACCAGTGGAAGGTATAATCGCACGCGTCGCATTTGAAATTAATTATAATTTACATGCGTGTTATTTGAGCTCTAATTTTAAAATACATTTATAAAGATGAAAATGAACGTCAATGGATATAATTGTTTGCTTAAAGTGGTTATTCATACACGAGACATAAGTAAAATAATAGTTATTAAAACCGATCAAGATGTACTATAGCTGGTGTATAGTTTATTATACGAAGTATTCAAACAAACGCGTGTGACTTGTTAGCGTTTTCCAAACCCAAATTGTACATATAGGAATAACATCATTTTCTAAATTGTATTAGCATATTTAATAATACCAGATGTAATTTCTAACACTAATTATAGATTTGTCATCAAAATAAATACCATTCTTGGAAGATAATATTACTACTGAAGTTTATGAAAATAAACCATGTATAACTGGTAAAGATGTACATCCGTTTATGAGAAATAGTTAAACACGCTAACAATAAAGCAACTTATATTTAAGAGGGTATGATTATTAATACTTTAAAACTCTAATATATATATATATACATTGTGGTATAACCCTCTCTCGTATGGATAATGTCATCAATGATAATCATCTATAAAGATTGAAATCTCCAAATCAACAAATTATTGTTACAATTATTGTACTAGAATCATTACTGGATAAGACATTGATTAATCTAATATGCACAATTAGCACATAACACTGATACTTGTACAAAAGCTAAGATACAATAATATACTAATCGTTAACTTTAAGTTAACTAAAGAGCTCAACCGCCGAATGTAATAACATCAGGCTAATTCTAAACGTGAATCTTATATGTTCTAGTAGGATTGCTTTGTTGATGATCATCACTTTCTTTATCGAGCTCTGAATTTATATAAGGATACCAGGTGAGTGTCGTGGCCCCTTTTTAACACTATACATTTGTTTCAATCTTTACAACCATGGGGGAAAAGTATGCTCACACGTTTCAATCTGTAAAAAAATACATCCATACAATTTTCATACTTGGATCACGTGATACTTTGTGAGTACTTATCTGATGCAATACATGATGTTACTATGTGGACTGTCTTACAACCATTATTCCGGTGTTGGAACCAACAGATAGGTATAGTAGTACTACTGGGTTGACACCCCACCCTTGACAGATGTTACTTGCGAGTACCATCACACTGCCAGGAACGGGCCTTGGGTGAATATATTCTGACAATTTGCTGTGTGTACGTCATTAGGCTTGGTGTTATAACTCTGTTATGTGATCTTGCTTGCTTATAACTGTATGCACGGTATTCCACTACAAACACTATACAGCATCAATTACATGTTTTAAATTTAAACCTGCGGAACTCACCAACATTATGTGTTGACATTTTTGAGCATATCTTTTCAGGTGAATATAATCAAAGAGGATAGCTAGAGCTGATGCCTTAGCAGAGACCTCAGATTTAAATAGATTTGTATTATGATGTATATCATTTGTTTTCGTTTGTAACTCCGTGTAATTTTGGATTTAGTATTAAGACGACTATGATAGTCGTGGAACTGACTAACCACGACACAAGTCACCATTGTGTCAGGCGATGTCATGACACGAGGATTTTGCATATATTATGTCTCTGTAATTATACCAAGTGTTATGACGATCCCGTCCGTCGCATTCTCGTGTTTCCTCTATAAGCGAGGTTGTGACCACATATATAATAGGAATGAGATCTGGTGAAACCTTAAGTATTTGTGAGAACCTTTTAACTTAACCATAGCCTTTGATTTAATATAAATATTGAGATGCTATTTCAACGGTTGAGATGAGATAAGGCAATATAGTCATTTTATTAGTTGTACTTTTCTTTGAATAATGTCAGCTTCTCTTTTCATCATCTCCAATCAAGAAAGCAACCACCATCACAATAATCGAGCTCTTTAGGGTTTTCCATCAACCTCTGATTACAGAGATAATGAACATTGAAATCTACGGTAGGCATGCTCTTCTCTTCGATGATGATGCATCTGCAGCCTTCGTAACTCCAACCACTTGTGAATCGCTGTTAATCGCTCGTTACGACGTCCGGCGTTTCCTCTCCAGCCCTCCGCCGTCTCGGCGGAGGCGGAATCAACAAACTCGCTCGGTCCTCCGCCGATACGGACCTCGATCATGAACTATCTGGATCTCCCCCCACCGTTGGAGGAAGAAGGTAACAGCAGTGAATTTTACATAAACGGTTGTATTTCATTTTTGAAAGTTATTTTGAACTATTTGATTTTTTGTGTTGTTAAGCTACTGTGTATTGTACGGAAATGTAGATTGAGATTCCATCGTACTTAAAATGTAAATGATGCTTAGGTTTTTGTCATGTTCTATTAATTTGAATTAAGTTTGGAATATGATTTATGAATTCACTAGCACGAACCCTTTGCTATAATGGTGGTGAATATCATCCTACGCAAGTTAGAACCCAGATCTTATAAATTTTGTTTAGATCTCTTGTCAAAAGGTTAGGTTTTCAATTTGACTTTGGATTTGGTTGTTAGACGAGCATTTCTTGCAGATTGAAAGTTTTAATTTAATGTTAGAAGTATGTGTATTTATATATTTCAACTTACAGTGGTGTGATTTTATATATGTTTGTTGGTTTTTATATATGTTTTTTGATGTAAAACATTGTAAAGAGTTAAGATATAATGTAATTCACCGTATGTATTTCTTTATGGTAGTTTGTTATTTTCTTATCTTGATTTATTGATGCTATTTTTTATAATCATTTTTGTTATTTATTTTGTTATTTTCAGATCTAGGTTTTTTGATGCATATTTTTAATAATTATGCTACACCTTTTTACATTTATGTTAAACATTCTTACAGTGATGTTACACTTATTTATATTAACGTAACGGTAAGTTGCATCAGTTTATATTTGTTTTACATATTCTTTACATTTATAATATTGGTTTACCTCAGTTTATATTGGTGTAATATTGTTAATATTAGGGTTTTCATAGTGTAACTTGATGTTTTGTTACACTTTACTAATGTTTGCATTAGTTATCACATAAAACCTGATGTAACTAAGTACATGTGATATTTCTTTAAAATTTTACATTTGGTTTACATTGGTTCAATGTCGCTTGGTGTAGTTACATGGTTTAATCTCGTTTGGTTTGTTATGTTATTGAAATCATGTTAGTCGCGTAATGATGTATATTTTACATTTAGTTTACATTAGTTTTCATTGGTTTACGTATTATTTTTCATTATAGTTTTGCTACAGTTTACAGCAGTGTAAACACTGTAACATATGGTAAATGGTGTACGTATGGTTTTAGATGGTGTTTTTGTTATTTTAGTATGATTAGTGGTGTATTCTTATTATAGTGGTGTAACATATGGTTTTAGATGTTGTAAAATAGTTTTTAGTGTTGGAAATACATTATAGTGATGTAGCTATAGACATCCAAACTAAATCACAAAAAAATATTGAGACTATATGAGAATTAAATAGAAAAGTATAGAGTTTAATGATGTAATGTCATTTGATTGTTAGTTGCTGTAATCACGACGTTATTATAGTTGCGTGGTGTAATATCGGGTGCAAGTTTTTGTATAGTGGTGCAACAATAGTGTAAGTGTTTTACACATTGGTTTACAATGATTTATATTGTAAAAGCATAGTATTATAGTGTGTACTTTTTATAGTGGTGTAACATTTAGTTTTAATGTCTTGGGTGTGCACATGCTAGTTACAGTGATGTAACTGCAGTTGTATAAAAAATGAATCACAAAAGTATGTCAAGACTATATGAGAATTAACGAGAAAAATAATACGATTTTACGATATAATTTTTATAAAAGTACAATACGGTATAAAAAGTTATGATGTATAAAAAGTTGATGTATTAGTGTAGTTACCATAAGGTCATATACGAACTTTATTATAACAAATTCTTTGTCTTTTCTTTAGATATAAGTATGTTTTTTTAGTATAATTCTGTTTTTTTATGTTTTATCTACACGTTACAGTAATGTATAAGTAACAATTGAGATAATTTTAAAAATTTCAAACTATATTGGATTTAAGAGAAAAATGAGACGAGTTTAATGGTGTGATTTTATAAAAAAATCTTAATGCATAAAAAGTTATATAGTTTTAAAATAAAGGGGGTAAACTTTTATAAAAAAATAGATGTAATCTTTTGAAAGTAGGTGGTGACACTTGTCAACACCAAATTAAAAGCTGACTTTTGTGTATGAGTGAAGTCAAAAATAACCTATCTACTAAAAAAGGATATGGACATTTGTCATCATCTTATGGTTTTAAAATATATCAATGGCCTACAAAAAGTTAATGGTTTTAAAATATAATCAATGGCTACAAAAAGTTAACGGATTCTTACAATTAGTATGGGTTCTTAGTAGAACCAAACCCTATATATATATACTACTATATAAGATGCGCCTCTTGGTTTCCTCCTACCCATTTCCGGTCGTCCGGTGCGTCCGTCGCCGGAGGTCCGGCTCATCTCCAACAACCAAAGTCCATCTGTTACCAGCTCCTTTCCGCACCCCCACTTCAATGCCCCTGGCCGTTTGACTGCTGTGTTGTATTGTTGTGTTTACATATCACCGCCTTCCCAAATCGGCTTCCCCTTCGATGCTCCTACAGCCTGGCCTTCGAATTCGGGTAAGCCTTTCATTTCGTGTTTGTATTCATGTTGGTGTTCTGTTCTCTGGTTATATGTGTGCTATGTTTTCCCCAAACCAGGTAAGCACAACAATATCCTCCGCCTCGACTCGGTTCTGATCCCCTCTTCACAGGGACTATTATTCGAATTTCTTGATTTCTAGCCATAGTAGGTTCCAATGTGTTGAATTTGTGGGCAGAGTAGGTGATTAGTAGTTCCAATTGAGGTCTTGAAGGTGATTGTGGCCTTCTATTCTTGTTGTGGCAGTTTTTTTTTTTTGCTTTATTGAATGAAATATATATGGTTATTGAAAGAATGATTCTTGTTCGGCTGTTGAAATGGGAATTGGGGTTTAAGGGGAAAAGAATTGGAGCACCGCCCGTTGAATAACAGCCAACCATATAATATGGAACAATAACCTTGAACACTAATTCTAAGTTGGCAACAATTGATTCTTAGCTGAGTTTAAGGTTGGGCAATTGCTTGCGAACGTATATGTACCTACACTCACAGTACACATTCTTCCATATTGTTTCGCTCCTTTGTTATGACATCAAAGATAGTACCAACCACTGTCCTATTACAGCACCTCATAAACCCTACTTACAGTAGGATTAATATGCTAAAAGTTTTTTGAAGCATGCTATAATATGGAACATAACCTTGAACACTAATTCAAGTTGCGAAAATAATACAATTAGATTCTTAGCTGAGTTTAAGTTGTGGGAATTAATTTGTAGAAGTTATAAATAAACTAGACTTTGAGTATTTCACCCGAAGTTTAAGAATTTTTAATGGTGGGAAGGGCAGGTAACCATTTGAGTTTTTTGGTGTTACATCACTCCTATAAATTGATTTTAGGACCATTGTATCTGTTGTGTTCACAAAAGATGTGTTAGCATTGTTATAGTTGGCCTAATGTACATGGCAAAAAGCTTAACCATGTATCTACCGTGGAATTGCGAACTATCTTGTAAATACACGTTCATGCATATATGCTAAAATGAAGCATCAGCCCTAACCACATGCCATATAGTGTTTTATGGTTTTAAACATCGATACGTTTTCATTACAGTTTTTATAGTGATCAATACCATATCAAACTTTGGCTCCCTAATTGTACATTATATGGTATGAATTTCCTCACATGTTCCTAATAAGACCTGATTTTTTTTACAATTTAGCACCAATGGAAAGCACGTAGAATGGTGAAATTTCATATGATTTTGTACTTTCCTTTAATCATCTGTTGTAAACTGTGTTGAATTAAAGGTATTTGCAATGAATCATGTCAAAGTTTGTAATATTGTTTTAATTTAGGTCAATAGCAGCAGGACTAGTTTCATCTTTAAAATTAAAATATCTATTTCAGTTTCAAAGTATACATTTTATGCAAGATATGTGATCTTGTGGTGATTTGTTCATTCTTTGATTTAGGTGAATGATAAGGAACTTATACTATGGGTTTATCATCTACTGTTACTACTATGAGCGAACCACTAAAATTTTACATATATAATTTGAGAAGGGGGAGCATGAAGATGAACGATTAGAGAAGATTATGCTGTCCTTTCCGGCTGATTTTTATGTTTCGGTCTTGACTTTTTTTGTTGGGCTCAGTGAAGACTCATCACCTTCATAAGGTCAGCAACCACTCATGATCATAGCATGTGTTTGTTTAGTTTAAACATTTAATCAACTATTTTGAAGGGCAGAAACATACAAATCTGGTTTTAAACGTGTTTTTTCAGATTTTTTTCTCTTGAAGCAGCTTGCCAGCTTGTAAGATGAACAAGCCGGCATTCACATGTGTTATTTGAGGCAGAGCCTATTGTTTGGATGGTATGGGAATTTTTTTCATTTAGAATATCCTTTGGTTGTTATCCTTTTTAATATTTAAATAACAGATTCGATTGTTTGTATGCTTTGGTGATAATTTGTTTTCTGAACTAGAAATTTAGTCATTGCTGTTATATCTTCACATGTTGTTTATGAAAGTCCCAAAGATCATTTTAGATTATGGAGTGGTCTTTTTCGTGAATCAACATTGCAGTGCTCCGATTGTAAGTGAGTTACCACTTAATCAACCTTGTTTGAGGTTCTAGGAGATGGTAGCTTAAATATCTAATAAGAGTAGTATTATATATTCCTTCTCTGTACGCACATTGTTCTTCACTTTTTGTGTGAGCGATGATTGTAATGGATAATCCTATTGACATATATGCCTATTGTAATGGTAATCTTACTGACATATATGCCTATGTATGATAAACATAAACTACTTACTCATTCACAAGTCATGTTTGACATTGCTGCCTCTAATATATATTATCCAGTGATTCATCTTCTCTTTCTAATAAGATGTTGCTTTTGTAGTAAAGATACATCTTATACTACAGATTAACTTTTTTATAGTAAGATTTTATTTTTTCAAGTATTTAAGTATTCAACATTTCTTTTACTAAAGCTTACCACTCAAATGTGAGTTTGGATTTTTATTTGTGGCTTGATCAATGTTCGCTTCTTTGTTTGTCTCCAACTTTTGAATAGTTAATTCAGCTCTCGATCTAAGTCCACACAGAATTTGGGAGAATAATCAAAGCTCATTTTCTACATTTATAGTATATATGTTGATTTGATTTAAAATATTAATAATCAACTCATAACAATGTTTAGGCCTATGTACTTATATTTGAGCTCTGTTGAACTTGAATCTAAATAGATTTTTTTCCTGATAGGAGCTCAAAGATGTGATTATGAATACACATGAGTCTTGACATGTGAGAGTGAAATTATATTCAATCTTGAGATGGAAGAGGCAAAACAGCAACATCAATGTGATGTTTCAACTACAATTTTTCAAGCAACAGAGGTACGCACTATTGAACATTTTAATGACTTATATAGCCTTTCAATAACATTTATTTTTCAGGATGCTAATGAGTCTACGGTTCAGGGACTCGACGCTAACCTGGTCACATAGGCTAAGGATTTAAGGGCCGAGGGCCCACGCCCCCTCTTTTTTTTCTTAGTAGTGTTAATTTTTGGTTTAGCAGTGTAAATTTTTGGCCTGGTAGTGTATATTATATATATATATATCTATACCGCCCTAAAAGAATTTGATTTTGGCCCTCGCCCTCTTATAGGAGTGCTCAAGCTCCGCCACTGTCTGCTCTCATAAGCAAGGTTGTTAGTTGTTCCACTTTTAAGGTGTATCAGTGATTGTATCATTCGGTTAATTGAGTGTGACTCATAGCTTTACTGCACTTGTACCTCTTTTACCCCTGGCACATAGGTCTCCCCCCTGCTGGTTTAAGCGAAGTCTGTCTAGAAATACTGAGAAGTAGAGTTCTTAGAGCAGTATGTTGATAATTCGCATATCGATGATTATATGGTCCCAACTGAGTTAAAAGTGACCCTTAGAAGGTATTGATACGAGATTACACTTGTTCAGCTTAGTTGATCTATTAACTCATGTATAGGTGGCAAAGTGGTTACAAGCTAGCTAACGGGCTGGGCTGACCTTCCTTTTTTAGTACATTGCAAAAAATAATGTATTAAATATGAATACAACCTGTATCAACAAAAAGATAAGATGAATACTTTTAAATAAGATGATTTGAGAGCAAAGCTTTATTAGCTCATTTGAGCTGTTACCTTTTTAGAGAACGTTTCTACACTTGATCACCCATTTACCCTATCATCTATTAATGTAATCTAATTGACCTGTTTCTATAAATGTACTGAAATCACCACTTCTAATTCACACCAAGAGTTACACATAAAAGTCAATTAAATACAACTAAGCTCGATAGTGCTGTGGATGAGGAGCTCTAATATTTTCTTGGTGGTTATACTCTTTGGACAGTTTCATCACAATATGCTTGGTGAATTAGACTATACTTTTTACCCTGTTACAAACAATAATCAAATTATCATATAGAAGTAATGTCTTTCTGTAGATTCTTATCTCTTTACCTGTATCTGTAGTTTGTATAATTTTTTCTACTTTTAAATGCATTTTTTTTTTATGTATCATATCAGCAAGGCATAACTGGTTGGCCTTTTTAAAGCGGTTTAACTTTCATGGAATTTTATATGATGATATGGGCCTCGGTAAAACCCTGCTAGCATCAGCAATTGTGGCATCTGACATTGTTGAACAACAGGAATTAATTAATGTTGAAATCCCCCATCACTATTATTTCCTATCACTCTTGTTGGACATTAGGTATATGAGATAGAAAAGTTCATTTGATGCATATGTTATAACTACATTACAATATGTTGGTTCCAAGAACGTGTTACCTGCATTCCCAAATTCAAAAATATAATGTTGTTGTAGCATCTTATGCTATGATTCGTAAAGATATCGATCATTCAAGACAGTTGTTTTGAACTATTGTATTTTAGATCAAGGGCATACAATTAAGAATGCAAAATCTAAATCACAGGTGTTGTGAAACAACGAGGCCCAAAATCTTCTATATCAAGTGGAACACCATCCAGGTTCTTTTATTGGTTCAAATGTTGACTACTCATTGAATGTGAGATTTCATATTCGAGTCTGATTATAGACTTGTTTATGCAGATAACGTCTTGGAGTTATGGTCCTTTTTTGTACTTTCTAATTCTGATGTCTGGATTTCTTGGAACTAGAGACAAGTATGTGTTAATTTTTTAATGTTGGTAGTTTTAACGGCTAATATTAAGTTATAAGCTGAATGCCATTTGCTTATTGATGCCTTATACTAAATTCAAATTGTCAAACAATGATTTTTAAATTTCGTTTCATCAAATGTTGCATTGTTATATTGAACTGTATTGATGATGCCTCAATAAATTGAATGTCACTTACTCATTACATTAGCTGCTGACACTTCTAGATTGTGTACAAATAGGTGGATTTGTCAAAGGTAGAATAACAAGAAACATTGTTTTTTTCATCTCACCATATCGATAACCCACTAGCATCATACACACCACAAAACCCAACAAAAACTACGAGGTGACAAACCCGCACCCGCCGCAACGCGCGGGGATACCCACTAGTGTTGTGTGTGTGTATATATACACACATATAACTTAATATATAACATATATGTATAGATATATATATACATAGGGGGAGGTTCTACTAAAAAATAAATTTTGTCTAAGAAGGGTAAGAAATGATCTTTGTTAGGACCGTGTACGACGGAGTACTAACTGATTTAAACGTGAAACCAGATCAAATAGTGCGGAATCCTATTTGATTGGTGATCCAATCAGGAGAACGTTATCCGGATCAAACCTAACGATTAGAAAACGTTAAGAATGAAGTAGGAATGATCTGAAACGTTCTATGAAGTTGGAAGGTATTCTCTGGACGAACTGGAACGCTAGGGTTGATAATTCTCAAAGTGTTGCGTTTTACCACGAATAAAGTGATATTTATAGGTAAGTTTTCTCATTCGTGCGACTGAACCATAAGTATGGTTCAGTCGTGCGATTGAACCATGCGCTTGATCCATACGCACGACTGAGTATTCAGTCGTGCGACTGGTTCAATCTCATGTTATAGTCGTGCGACTCTCCAGTCTCCTGGTTCAGTCGTGCGACTGAGTCATGCTCATGAAGTTCATGCGTATGGTCCATTAGCATTGCCATTCACATGATACTTCATAATACTAAGTTGAATGGATTAGTTTTCATTACATTATTATACTAATTCAAACATCACCTACCTATATATCATCAAGTACGCGTTACACAATCCATTATGAAAGATTAAACATTATAAGCACAATCAACATTGTATTTCATTAACTATCTTTCTATTACATATATGTAAGACATTAAAGAAATATTACATTAGTATCAGAATCTAGGGACACATGCATCAACAAACTACCCCTTGGGCCTATTCATCTAATGTCTTACTTGACTGATAACCTCCTCGTACTTCTTGTATTTCTCATCTCCTGTGACCCCATGTATTTCAAATACTAAGCAGAGTCGTATCACGTTTTGAAATTGGAGAGCTTGTACGATATCTCGCGAGTCATAGAACAGTGGCCACTTGTAGAGAGTGTATAATCGTTCGCAGACAAGTTTGTCAGCCACATCGGGTCAAATACCCTGATAACACCATTTGCCTTCTTTAAGAACTATGACCGCTTCGCCCGTTCGCCAATCATTGTACCACCATTTAAAGTGTGGAGTGAAGTCTTGGGGCATTTCCCTAGAGGGATTTTAGACATTGTACATGGTGGACTCCACTTCAACACTATCTTAGTTTCCCAGTTCTGGATCAAATTCAGACCTTTTGATGTACCTCGTAGGTTGCTGAGGTCTAAAGTTCACCCACCGGGTGTGATACTCTCTCTTCAATGCAGCTTCAAACCATCCTGACATCTTCCTTGGGTCAGCATAAGTAGCTTTAGCTTAGCCAGTTGGTTTTGAGCTCAAAACCAGTAGAGATTTTAGATCATGTGGGAATCTAAAATACTCAATACCTTTCTCTCTCTTAACAGCATACATGTTAAGATCATCAAAATATGCCCACGATATAATTCTGCCCAACACCTTTTGGTGTTTCTTCACTCTGTACAATTTGGTGTAGACAATTGATGTTGAAGCACTTCGTTGGGCTCTTAGATCGTCAAAGCATGCAGCCCATTCACCCTTTTTAATGTTGACGTCGTCATCTGTGGCTTGAGCTGTCGCCTCTTGCTTCTCTGACTCTTCTTCCATTTTATCCAGAGTCTCGAAGGTTTCACTAACCAATTTGTCACCCAGATTGGGAATGACATTACCTTTGATGTCAGTGTACTCTGGATAATGTTGATCTGTGACATCTTCTATCTCAATCTCATCAACTCATTTAGTTCTTCGTCACTATCTCCTTGGACTGTTGGAGCGTTTTTCACTATCTCGTCGGCATTTAGTTTGAACATCTCGCCAACTGCTCATAGTGAAGTTATGAACTATCTCCCCCTCTCTGGGGTGTAGCTGACTGATCTCCTTACAATCCCTTGCAGATATCAAGAATCATAGTTAACTGAGTCTTGACCTGCTGAAGGGTTCGACATCATGTTTTTCCCTTTGATAGTTTGGATCTGCTTGATTCATGCAACACAATATCATTAGTAAGTGATCAAGCACATTCAACATTAAGTAAGTAAAATAAACATCAATTACATAGTTGTTTACACAACAATTCAAGTACAAAGCTTTAAATAAAAAGCATAAACTCTAGTTTGAACTTTTCTTGAATTGATGGAGTATCTTCATGGAGCAGAAGTGGAGGCTCTTTGATCTTGACTTCGCTTGGTACGCCTCTCACCAGCTGCTTCAGCACCCTCGTCCCCTGAATCATCTTCCCATCACCATCACTATCTCTTGCCTGTCACTCCATCATCACCTTTCACTGTCATCTTCATCATCATCTTCCTCCTCGTCATCATCTTGACCTTCTCCGATCTTTAGAGGCTCTTTGTGATCCCTTGAGTTTCAGCATGATCTTTATAGCAGCCTCTAACTCCTCTAGCTTCTTATGGACTCATCTCGACTCTAGAGTTTGGTGATCTGATAGTTTGCTGGGAGATTAACTGAGCTTGGGAAGTATTTAGCTCCCTCAGCTGACGTATCTGTGCTGACTTCTCTCATCAGCAGCTAGCAGCTTTAGCACCATCCTGTTTAGTACAAAAGCTTTAAATACACAAAGCATAAACATCTAGTTTGAACTTTTTCTTGAATTGATGGAGTATCTTCAGGTGGAGCAGAAGTGGAGGCTCTTTGATCTTGACTTCGCTTGGTACGCTCTCACCAGCTGCTTCAGCACCCTCGTCACCTGAATCATCTTCTCCATCACCATCACTATCATCTTGCCTGTCAGCTCCAGTCATCTTCCTCCTCGTCATCATCTTGACCTTCTCCGATCTTTAGAGGCTCATTTTGTGATCCCTGAGTTTCAGCATGATCTTCTTATTAGCAGCCTCTAACTCCTCTAGCTTCTTAGTGGACTCATCTCGATGCTCTAGGAGTTTGGTGATCTGATCAGTTTGCTGGGAGATTAACTGAGCTTGGGAAGTATTTAGCTCCCTCAGCTGACGTATCTGTGCTGACTTCTCCTCATCAGCAGCTAGCAGCTTTAGCACCATCCTGTTTAGTGCTGCTAGCTGCTCCTCCACAGAAATAGGAGGAAGATATGATCCAGTTGGGAATGAGGAAGGTCCAGTTTGGTGAGTAGTGGTGGCTGGCTGTAGTGAATATTGGAGATGGTGTATGTGTGGGTGGTGATGGAATATAGGTAGGTGCTGATGTGGATAAGTAGTAGGAGGTGTAATGCTGGTGGATGGAATGGTAGAGGTGGTGGTAGTGGAGGAGGGTGTATGAGTTGTAGTGACAGTGGCGGTGGCTTGTGAAGATTGGGGTGGTATAGAGGTAGTAGCTGTGGTGGTGATGAAAGTAGTAAATCTCAATCTTTTACCTTTCTTACCATGAGGGCGAGTCATAGTTTTCCTCCTTTTACCTGTGGATACAGAGGCTCCCCCTTTGCTACTGGGCTGATCAGGGGCATAGGATGGATCAATATCAGTAAGAGTATCCCCTGTCGTTCCCGGGCATCTACCGACTGCCCTCAATCCCCTTTCGGTGGCAACCACCTTATTGCCTAGCTACCGTCCTCGTCAACCCCTCCTCATCGCTTTCTTCCTCCTCGTCAGGAGGACAGAAGTCTTGAACAAAACCGGTCGTGGGCGTGTCGGTGTGTGGTGGAGGTGAATGAACTGTATATGTAGTGGGGCCCTTGAAGAAGCTGGCCCAGTGTCTCCGTCCTCACTACTATCATCATCTGAGTCATCAGACGGAACAGCAATGTGCTCAATATCTGAATCACTCTCGTCATGACACCATTTGCGCCTTACGGGCGCCTCGTAGTCTTCTCGGGCCAGATGCCCTATCAATCTCTTCATCAGGGGCTTTACCTGCTTTCCCCTATACACGTTCATCCTGCCAAGTGTAGTGTCATCCATTATCTCCAAAGCTACAGCATCACCTCTCTCCTTAGGTAGATCAGGCAGCTTCTCATCAAATATCATCTGAAGGAACCGGGGGTACATGCAGAATCCTTCTTTCCCCTTGGCCTCCAAGTTCTCTATCAGGTACATGAAAATCATGTTGGAGAAGCTAAAGGGGTGGTTTAGTACCAGAGCAACATATGCATTTTGGATCTGGTCTGATAGGTCATCGAATCCACCCCTCCGAGAAGCAACGCACTTGAGGATGACGTGTGCAAGATACTTATACTGGGGGCTCAGGTTGCTCTTGTTGAGCACCCCTGAGTTTATGTCCCCACAGTATCCAATCCTCATAAAACATCCTCGCATTGTGAGCGGATGTAGCCTGAGTGGGTGGTCTTCATCTTCTCCTAAGCTTAGTACCCGACGGATATCTACAGCAGTGATCTCAATCTCCCTACCAAAAATAGTACTTCTGATGTGGTAGGGTTCTTGAGAGCGATCAACCGTTGCCCCCTCCCAAAAGGCTTGCTGAATCGACTGGTAGGGAGTGCACGTAGTAGAGATGGCCTTGAAGATCCGTGACCTCTTAAGGAAAGCAATGATTCCCTCGAACTCACCACCATTCCTAGAGGTGGAATCCAGATGAGCACAGATATTGTGCTTTGGATTGATGGACCATCTATTAGCCATCTGTTCACACATAACAAATAACCGTTAGCACATGTTGAAGATAACGAATTTCAATTAATGAACTTTAAACTTTGGTTTAGTCGTGCGACTGAACCAACGACTGAGTTCCAGTCGTGCGTTTGAACTGTGCGACTGAGATCTAGTCGTACGATTGAGTTCATTCGTACGACTGAGTCAAACGATTGGACTTAGTCGCATGACTTCTCATGCGTCTGCCTCAGTCGTGCGCCTGAACTCATACGCATGGTTCAGTTGTACATTCGTCCATCTCAGTCGTACGATTGAGGTTCATCAGCTTGTCCAGTCGTACATTCGACTGTTTGTCCATTCAAATTCGTGTTTTGAGCTATACTTGATGTTAAACGTCGAAATTAGGCTCATTACACTCAGAAACCGCCGACTAATCCTATTGTACCATTAATTTGATCATTAAGTTCAGTTTTGATGATGTTTTGATTCTTTTAAGTCCCGGTTACTGTTAGGTCAGAATTTTAAGGATTCTTGATGATTATGTCCAGTTTAAGCGATGATGCACCTTGATAGTTACCTGTAAAATCGATATCAAACGTCAGAGAGCAATAATCGAAGGTAAATGTGGGTTTTAGAAAATTTTGGCAGAGTAACGTCGTATCGTGCGAGTGAAAGGGCGATTTGGTGAATGGGCGACTGAGAACGATTCAACTAATACTTATACTAGGGCAATCTCCAGTCGTACGACTGAGCCTAGTCGCCTGACTTAGTCGTGCGACTGAAGCTAGTCGTCTAATCGAGCCGTATGACTGAGCTTGAGTCGTACGGTTCACCCAATCGTCCATCTCCACTCGTACAATTTAACTTCATTCGGACGTCTGACATAGTCGGTCACTTTCAATCGGGCGATTGGCTCATTCGCATGGTCCAATCGTACGATTGTACTCATTCGTATGCTCCATTCGTACGCCTGGTTCATACTGATGATTCAGTCGTGCGACTGGGCCATACTTGTGACATTTTGACCATTTTACCAACCGACACTTAGCTTCACTTAGCAATAGATAAAACATTAAGAACAATTTATCATCTCAGACAGGATCACTTTTAGATTAAACTCTGTTGATCACCTCAGACGTGATTCATTTATCCACCCGATCATCTCAGACATGATCCATCTATCCACCCGATCATCTCAGACATGATCCATCTATCCACCCGATCATCTCAGGCATGATCCATCTATCCACTCGATCATCTCAGACATGATCCATTTATCCACCCGATCATCTCAGACATGATTCATTTATCTACCCGATCATCTCAGACATGATCCATTTAAACTTTAGTGACAATTTGTTTAGTATAGACATTAAACTCATTTGGTGACGTTAACAGAGAACAATATGCACAGTCCGACACTGACACACTATACATATAACTTAAAATTTTAAACTACGAACAAAATAAACATCTTTTTGTGATTTTTGTTAGGGCAGGTTAGTGTAGCCTATTAGCATTGACATCATATCAAGGACAGACTCATATGGAATCAGACAGGCATAAACACCATTATTTGGAACCTTTTATCTGTATTGAACTTTAAACACTTGCATAAATTACATATCATAGTTTTTCACTCATCTAAGACTTCTAAGTTCTAACTGGGAATCATGCTTGATATGATACGTAACATCCATTGATTTTGAGCATCAGATGAAGCAGGCACGACGATTGTCAGTATACTTGTCCACTTAAATCCATACACAGACTTTTGACACGCATCAATGATTAATTAGATGAATTAGGTCAACAAGTGTTTGTGTGTTCCATAGGTATATGGTAATAATCTTCCTCAGGAGATTTTTGAGCGGTCTTGGGACTTGGAAGATTTGGTTCTAAGAATTTTCAAAGAGATGCTAAGCCTCAGGTCAGTGCCATCGCACAGCAGAGAGGCGCAAACAGCAATGAATTCTTAGAACGGATAGGTTATGCTAAATCTCAGGTCAGTGCCATCGCACAGCAGAGAGGCGCAATACCTATCTTCTTCTTAGAGCAGTATATTTGAATATATATTTTTTTCAGTGACATTTGTCATCTTTTGCTCTGTTTCTCAGGTCTTTGCTCACATTTGTGGCATTTGTTTGCTCCTCACCTCTTATTGGAAATTGATTGATTGTGAAGACCAGGGATACCATGAGAACTCACAACTTGTTGAATTATTTAAGTTTAAGCCAAATCACTGATGATGTCTACTGATCTATTGTGTTGAATCTACCGACACATCGTCTAATGCACTGGCACCACCCTAGATCTACTTTCTCCAGGTCATACAATACCAATCAAGCGTACTATTATTTTCCCAATATGTTAGACCTAGACTTCTCTGATTTATAATTTTCTGTGATTTAATTTGACCTTGACAAACAGAAACTCTTTTTGGTGTTCCAAGTAAGGCGACGTCTGTGTACTATCACTTTCCATTTTGCTGAATCACATTTCCAGTCTTTCTGTCTTTACCTTTTCAACTTAACTAACCTTCCCCCCCTTTTTTTTAAGTAAATAATTACTGAACATAACCTAATCTCCCCTTAAAATTCTAAAACAGAAAATCTTTTTGTGTTTTTGGATTTTTATACGACAAGGAAATTAAAAGACATAAACTAAAAGAAAAATAAAAATAAAAATAAAATTAAAGATTAAACATGTGTCGGACTACGCGTCTGTGTCTTCGGAGATAACGTCACTTTTCTTTTTAACACCGTTGACCTCTAACAGATAGAAAAATCTAGGTTTATCAAATGGTTTGGTATAGAGGTCAGCGCGTTGAAAATCCGTGTTTATTTTAACCACATCAATTAATTGTTTTTCATAGTAGTCACGTATGAAATGATACTTTATACCGATGTGTTTTGTTTTAGGGTGTTGAACCGGATTTTTAGTTACAGCTATGGCAGCAGAGTATTTGCTGTTGGATCCAGATGATCTGAGAGCAGCAACTTGCAGCAGCAACATATTCAGCTTCACAGGTTGATAATGCAACCGAGGTCTGCTTCTTGCATTGCCACGTGACTAACCGCCTTCCAAAAAACTGACACCCTGCTGATGTAGATTTAAAATTCATCTTGCAACCGCCATAGTCTGAATCGCTGTACGCAGTTAGCTCAAAGTCATCATCATGAGGATACCACAACCCCAGTGTTGGAGTACCCTTCAGATAACAAAAAATCCTTTTCACCTCAATCAGATGATTTACTTTGGTTTCGCTTGATATCGGGAACATAAACATGTGGCATACATGATATCTGGACGCGAGGCAGTGAGATACATGAGAGATCCGATCATCCCACGATACATAGTGGCATCCACCAAATCCCCATTCTCATCAGGAGCCATGTCATGATTTGTGGCGAGAGGGGTACCGGCAACAGTGACGTTTTCCATATTAAACCGACTCAGAATGTCACCGACATACTTAGTCTGATGTAGGAAAATACCGGTTGGTGTTTGATCCACCTGTAATCCCAAGAAGAACTTCATTTCTCCCATGGCACTCATTTCAAACTCTGCCTTCATCACAGATTCGAATTCTTTGCACAACTTTTCGTTTTTGGAATCGATGATCATCCACATAGATCTGCACCATAAGCAAATCACCATCCTTTTCTTTAATGAACAACGTGTAGTCAATCACACCCCTGCGAAAGCTGTGTTTCACCAGATGGGTGGAGAGCTTCTCATACCAGGCTCGAGGAGCCTGATGTAGCCCATACAGAGCTTTGTCTAACTTGTAGACTCTATCCCGATGATAAGGATCCTCGAATCCCTCGGGTTGACTGACGTATACTTCCTCACGGATTTCCTCATGAAGGATTGCACTTCTCACATCCAGTTGATAAACTTTGATTTTCATGTATGATGCGTAGGCAAGGAATATCCGAATTGCTTCCATTCGTGCCACTGGTGCAAACACTTCATTGTAGTCGACTCCCTCGACTAGTCTGAATCCTTGAACAACCAATCGTGCTTTATTTCTGATAACAACAGCTTGGTCGTCCTTCTTGCACTTCAGTACCCATTTGGTACCAATCACTTTCACGCCTTTTGGCCTGTCAACAAGTGTCCACACTCCAAGTTTCTTGAACTGCAGCAGCTCTTCTTGCATAGCATTGACCCAGACCTCATCTTTCAATGCGTCACTGACATACTTAGGCTCGATTTGTGAAACAAAACATGAGAAAGCCCCGTCATTGACGTATCCCTTTTCCATGACTGCAGCATAGTCAGCAGAATATAGCTGATTTCGTGTCTGCACACCGGATTGAATATCCCCAATGATAGACGTGGGGGGATGATTCACACTGATCCCAGTCACTGGTGTCGTAGGAACGACAACTTCAGAATCAAGATTAGTGACTGCAGGTTTAGTATCCGGATTTCCCGATGCTGGTTCAGCAGATGATGATCCAACTTTTTGATTTACATTATGCTCGATGTCAGTCTCAACTGCTTCTTCATCGTCTGATGAGTCATCACTCTCGTCCTGAGCAGGAGTCGAAGATCCTTAAGTAGCATTGGCAAGTGTTGTGTTGCTTGAATTCAGACTTGGTGTATTTAGAACATCGTACATCATCTGAGTAGCAATCTCTTCATCTGAATCAAGCTGAGGAAGGTTAAAGGATTTGAAAAAGCCATCGTAATCGAAGAATGATAATGGACCTTTTCCAGCAGGAGGAGTGGTGTATCTTTGTACATCTACATTGCACCACACTTCTACCTGACCTGTCGAGTAGTTATAAACCCGTTTGTCTGGTAGGCTGTATCCTAGAAAGATCCCTTGATCGGCTTTCTCGCTGAACTTGCCCTCCTGAGTCTTCTTCAACAATGTACATGGAGCTCCAAAAGGTTCTAGATACTCCAGGTTCGGTTTGCGCTTCTGAAGTAACTCATAGCAAGTCTTCCCATGCCTCTTGACTGCTAGCACACGATTAAGTGTGTAGCAGGCATTAGCAACCGCTTCATTGTAGAACTGTATTGGTAGCTTAGAATCCGCCAACATAGTCCGTGCAGTCTCGATCAAGCTCCGATTCTTTCGTTCAGCAACTCCATTCATCAGTGGTGTGTATGCCGAGGTCAACTGATGAACAATTCCCTTCTCTTTGCAGAAAGCATCCATCCACTGATTCTTAAATTCCGTTCCATTGTCTGAACGAATCTTCCTCACCTTCAGTTTGTAGAGAGATTCCAATGTTGTGACGAGCACCTTGAATGACTCACACGTTTCTGACTTAGCTTTCAGAAACATCACCCAGGAGAAGCGTAAGTAGTCATTTGTGACTACAAAGCAGTACCAGTCTCCGGCGATACTCTTTGTGCTTACAGGACCAAATAGATCCATGTGCAGTAACTCCAGGGGCATCTCTATAGAATTGACGTGCTTGGTCTTGTGAGATTTCCTGGTCTGCTTTCCTTTCTTGCATGAGACATAGAAATCAGGAAGTTTGAAGTTTTTTACAGTAACTCCCTCAACTAAATTGTTATGAATCAGATGATTCATCTTCCTGTGATTAATGTGTCCCATTCTTCTGTGCCATGAGATGGATTCCTTCTCTGTTGCTTTGGACAAGAAACACTGAACAGTAGACTCAGAAGTAGAAACATTAGACATATCCAATACATATAAATCATTGTACCTGGATGCTGACATTAATACCTGCTCCTCTGGTATCTCCATCTCTTTCTTCAGAATGTAACACTTGCGATTGTCAAACATCACTTTGAAGCCCTTGTCACATATCTGAGACACTGAAAGCAGATTGTTTTCCAATTGTTGAACGAAATTGACTTTATCAAATCTTACCTTCACATTACCTACTTCTCCTTGAGCGGTAATGTATCCTCCTTTGCTACCAGCAAAGGAAACGTGTCCCCCTTTAATTTGTTTGACATTGAAAAGGAGAGACTTATTTCCCGTCATGTGCCTGGAAGCTCCGCTATCGACAATCCATGTATTGGTAGATGCACTATAGCGGACAACCTGCACATAATTGAAATCAATTAGTTAAGGAGGGGGACCCAAGCCTTGACTGGCTTGGGTTTCCCAGAGGCATCACACATGATGAACTCAACCCACTGTCCTTTATCAGAAGATGGTATCTCAACCTTCAATTTGTCACTGCTTTCAGACGCACCAGACGTTTTTGCTTTCCATAAACCATCCTTATGAAAGGGCTGTTTGTGATAAACAGTTGACTGATTGACAGTTTGAACCTTTGGTTTAGTTTCCAAAACCGGTTTCACCTCAGGCATCACAGACTTGCCAGTGACTTGTTTGTGTTGTCTGTGGTGTTGAGGAGATGTATAAGACCTAGCAGGTGTGTTAGACCTAACAGGAGTCTTAGCTCTCTATTTTGGAAACTGTTTAACTTCTTTTTCCAGTTCAATCTTAATCCTAGGTGTCTGATAGCGAGGACAATTTGAAGAGATGTGACCTCGTTGATCACTAAGTGTAACAGGATCTCCTTTCAAAAGGACTAGAAGATCTCTTGTGGGGTGGGGAGTAAACCTCAGGTAAGGATTTTTTGGTCTCATTCGTTTGATGTTCACTTTCCTTGACAAATTTTACTTGTTTAACATTATGATTAACTTGTCTTTAAAGATGAGTGTTATCTTTCTTAACTGGTTTAGTTTGAGTGGTTTTGGAAATCTTAGGTTGTGTAATAGTGCACTTTGAATCCAACCCAAGAGATGCTTGAACATACTCTTCCACCCGGTTTTCAGTGATGTTATTACCAGTTGTGCCTGATGTTAATGTTGTCTGATCAGCAGCTGGAGGAACAGGTTTAACTGATGTGTCCGGATCACTGACCAGAGGAGTTGTCACCACATGGTCCTTTATTGGATTATTATTGATTGGACGTTTTTTGGTGTTTAGAAGAATCTCATGTGGTGGAGGCACAACCTTATAACCCAAACCCTCCCCGTTGTTGCGTTCCTTAACCAAGTTTTTCAAAATATGTGAAGAACAAGCAAGACTGTGAAGTTTTTGTTTTAAAGACTCAATTCCAACTTGTAAAATTGCTTTGTCCTTTTTAGTTTCTTCAATAGTCTTTAAATAGAACTTAATGTCATTTTCTTGGTTGAATGCAACAACTTCAGTTTCTTTTAACTGTTTCTTTAAAGCCTTAATCTTTTCCTTATAGCTACTTTCATTTTGTTTTAAAACTCTGTTTGCGTCTGTGCACAATTTTAAGTCATTTACTAAGTTATCATTGTGATCTAATAACCTAGCAAATTTCAGATCAATGCTTTCCCTAAATTTATCACATTCAATACAGGCATGTTTAGCAAAAAGTTCATCTTTTGTTTCTACCTGTGCTGATGTAGACGTTCCGGCTATGAAAGCATTTTGAGGTTCAGATTGTGCTTCAGATTCAGCATTCAGCTCATTTTCAACAAGTTGATCAACAGCAGTTATGTCTTCATCCAAATCAGCAGTGTCAGGTTCAGCTGAGTTCTCCCCCTCACTCGCTGAGTCGTCATTCAATTCTTCAACAGATGCAATGTTGGCTTCACTATCAGATAAAAATCGGAAGGACCAGTCCTGTCCTTCATCACCTTGAGCCACCATTGCTTTTGAATCACTGCTTGTTGGCGTTGGCTTTTTCTCTTTCTCTTGTTTTGGGAATGACGAAAACGGGTTCCCATTTCCAGTTTTCTTTGGTTAGACACATTCCCGCTTGAAGTGTCCTTTCTCACAACAATTGAAGCAGGTGACTTTAGACTTGTCGAAGCCAAAAGTAGTATCTTTGGTAGCCACCAGATTCTGACCAGTCTTCTTCACAAACTTCTTAGCTCGTCGCACAGCACTAGCGAGAGCCCACATTATATCCATTCTCTCCAACTCATTCTCATCCACCTGCTCATAGTCTTTATCATCCAAGTGGTAGTTCCCTATCTTTCCTGCTACCAAGCCATCATAGGAATGAACAACAGCAGACAGTAGATCTATGTGTTCTTTAGCCACTTCCACAGTTACTTTTCCCAAGTTTTCTGTCACTAACTTTGTCGATTGAATTTCAGGAACACTGTGTTGAACCCCTGATGAGACAGTTGACTCACTGCCAGACGATGAGCTTTGACCCGTTGCTGATGTATTAGAAACAAAAACAGTCTGCAGAGGAGCAATGGAAGATTTTGCAGTTTGAGTGGGAGTCACATTGTAGAGAGTCGGATCCTGAGCATATGAACCCTTCTTTGCCTTGTACTTATGTCTCACTTCTTCTTCTCTCAGTTTCAGAATGAAATCATTTATATCCAAGGTCTCAAGTACTGAGTTGTATCTTAAGGTGGAAACAAACGAATCCCACTTCTCTGGAAGTCCGTCAGCCAAGCTGGTCACCTTTTCTTCTTTAGACGTTGTAACATCATGAGTGTGAAGTTCACTCATCAGATGATAGAAGCGGTCAATGATATCTTCCAAACTCTCATTCCTGATGGCAGAAAAATTATCAAACTCTTTCTTTAGTGCTTTGGCCTTTAAGGACTTAAGAGTTGTGCTCCTTTCATACCTTTTCTCAAGAGCCTTCCAGAACTTTTTACTTTGCTTGTACTCAGAATACTGATGGAAGATTTCTTTAGCAATAGACTGTGTTAACATGGCATAAGCTTTCTTCTCTGCATTATAAGCAACCTTTTGAGCATCACTCAGACCACTCAAAGTCAGGGGTATTCCATCAGCACCAACTGGCATATTGTAGCCAGTTTCAATGGCGTTCTAGAGATTGGTATCCACACCATTTAGATGAATTTCAAATCTTTGCTTCCACTGAGGAAATTCATCAATAGACAGTAACTTCGGAGGTTTATTATGGTTCCCAATCTTATTTTCCAGTAGCAAGAGGTTCTGAATCCTTGAGTCCTTTCCTGCTGAGAATGCGAAGTTCTCTGAGTCCATAGTGTCTTAGTCTTTAACTAGAATAGCAAACTGTGTATGCGACTGAGAGAGGGCGACTGGGGGACGACTGAAACACAATCGTGCGATTGAGCTTAGTCGTACGACTGGGCAGGCGATTAGGGTTGTGCGAATGGACAGACCGACTGAGTCAATCGTGCGATTGAACGAGTGATTGACTTCAGTCGTACAATTGGACTGGCGAATGGAGTTCAGTCGTGCGATTGAGTTAATCGTGCGATTGAGACTGCTGAAATCGAAATTTTCACACACTTTGACCTAAAAACGCAATTTTTTACACCCTAGACGGCTGCAACTCGAAAACGACTCAATTTTAGAACATGCACACGTAAAAACTTGATTTTGAGCAGAAAGAAAGGATCCTTCCGCTTAAAAACGTTCTCTTTTTCAAAAACAAGATTGAATCCACGAAGAATCAAGAGCCAAAGCTCTGATACCACTTGTTAGGACCGTGTACGGATGGAGTACTAACTGATTCAAACGTGAAACCAGATCAAATAGTGCGGAATCCTATTTGATTGGTGATCCAATCAGGGAGAACGTTATCCGGATCAAACCTAACGATTAGAAAACGTTAAGAATGAAATAGGAATGTTCTGAAACGTTCTATGAAGTTGGAAGGTACTCTCAGGACGAACTGGAACGGTTAGGGTTGATAATTCTCAAAGTGCTGCGTTTTACCACGAATTAAGTGATATTTATAGGTAAGTGTTTCTCATTCGTGCGACTAAACCATAAGTATGGTTCAGTCATGCGATTGAACCATGCGCTTGATCCATACGCACGACTGAGTATTCAGTCGTGCGATTGGTTCAATCTCATGTTATAGTCGTGCGACTGCTCCAGTCTCCTGGTTCAGTCGTGCGGCTGAGTCATGCGCATGAAGTTGTTCATGCGTATGGTCCATTAGCATGGGCCATTCGCATGATAACTTCAAAATACTAAGTTTGAATGGATTAGTTTTCATTACATTATATACACTAATTCAAACAATCACCTACCTATATAGTCAATCAAGTACGCGTTACACAACCCATTAATGAAACATTAAACATTATAAGCACAATCAAACATTTGCATTTCATTAACTATCTTTCTATTACATATATGTAAGACATTAAAGAAATATTACATTAGGATCAGAATCTAGGGACACATGCATCAACAATCTTAGCCTTCCATTTCTTAATCAATGTCTAAGATGATAATGTTGTAAATAAAAAGATGGAAGACTACTTTGGGTATGTAACCACTTTTGTTGACTTTTTTTAGTTTCCTCCAATTTTTTTAAACGTTTAAAACTTTTTCATGCTAGATTATAGTATTGCTATATTTTTTTTATAAAAAAAATAAATTATGTGAAATTGTGTCGTACATTAACGTTTTTGTGTTGTATTTTATAAAATAACATAAAATTTCGTTGTATTTCATAAAACAACACAAAATTATGCTGGATTTATAAAACAGTACAAAAATATGTTGGATTTCATAAAACAACATAAAATTGTGCTGATTTCATAAAACAGCATAAATTATGCTGGATTTCATAAAACAGCACAATATTGTGCTGGATTTCATAAAACACAACATTGTGCTGGATTTCATAAAACAGCACAACATTGCGCTGGATTTTATAAAACAGCACAACATTGTGCTGGATTTCATAAAACAGCACAACATTGTGCTGGATTTCATAAAACAGCATAAAATTGTGTTGGATTTCATAAAAAGCACAAAATTATGCTGGATTTCTTAAAACAGCACAAAATTGTGCTGGATTTCATAAAACAGCACAAAATTGTGCTGGATTTCATAAAACAGCACAAAATTGTGCTGTATTTTATAAAACAGCATCAAATTGTGTTGTATTTCATTAAAACAGCATAAAATAGTGTTGTATTTATCAAAACATCACAGTTTTGTGCTGTTTTGCGTCAAACAGCAGAGTTTTATGTTGTTTTGTCAAATAGCACAATTTTGTGGGTTTTACGTAATAAGTTCTATGTTGTTTTACGTCAAAACAACAAGGTATCATGTGTTGTTTCTGTGATGTATTATGTCAAAATATCAAACAAAATAGAAATAACACTTTTTTTTGCTATTTTAATGCTCACTATTTGCGTTAATATAACACGTTTCATATTGTTTGGCGTTAGAACGACAATCTATATATTGTTTTGTGCTTGAACAATCAACGTGACAACTAAGTCTGAAGACCAAAAACTGAAGATCAACAGTTGAAGACTTCAAGTACTGAAGACTCATCAACTAAAGCATCAAGTACTGAAGACTCAAGTACTGAAGCCTCAAGTGCTGAAGACAAAGTACTGAAGATCAACAGCTGAAGAACTAAAGCACTGATGATCAACAACTGATGTATAAAGTCTGAAGACAAAGACTGAAGACATCAGCTGATGACATCTACTGAAGTCATCAGCTGATGAAACATCTGAAGTTCAAAGTCTGAAGACAAGTGCTGAAGCTTCAGAGTTTGTCAAACTACTGATGAAGCTTTCAGCAGTTGTTGTGATGTCTTGTGGGACTTAGAGGTTTTTCTGATCTGGCTTATTGGTTCTTTTGGTCCAACAATTGATGCCTTATACTAAATTTAAATTGTCAAACAATGATTTTTAAATTTCATTTTATCAAATGTTGGCATTGTTATATTGAACTGTATTGATGATGCCTTAATAAATTGAATGTCACTTATTAACATTAGCTGCTGACACTCCTAGATTGTGTACAAATAGGTGAATTTATCAAAGATAAAATAACAAGAAACGTTGTTTTTTCATCTCACCATATCGAATAACCCACTAGCATCATACACACCACAAAACCCAAGAAAAACTACGAGGTGACAAAAAACCGCACCCGCCGCAACGCGCCGGGATACCCACTAGTGTGTGTGTGTGTGTGTGTATATATATATATATATATGTATATATATATATATATATATATATATTTATATATATATATATGTTATGTTATATATATATATGTTGTAAATACGAGAATGAAGATTCTTATATATATATGTGGTTATATACGTATATATGTACGTATATGTATGCTATATACTCATATGTATATAAAGAGTATATAAGTTATGATCAATTTATATATAACTAAGATCATATATATATAGTACATATATATAGGGGGAGGTTCTACTAAAAAATAAATTTTGCCTAAGAAGGGTGAGAAATGATCTTAACCTTCCATTTCTTAATCAATGTCTAAGATGATAATGTTGTAAATAAAAAGATGGAAGGCTATTTTGGGTATGTAACCACTTTTGTTGACTTTTTTGAGTTTTCCTCAATTTTTTTAAACGTTTATAACTTTTTCATGCAAGATTATTTTTTTTAAAAAAATTACACCATAAAATCAAGCATTTTTTCTCTTTAAATTGAGTATAGTATTGCTATATTTTTTTTATAAAAAAACAAATTATGTGAAATTGTGCCGTATTTTAACGTTTTTGTGCTGTATTTTATAAAACAACATAAAATTGTGCTGTATTTCATAAACAACACAAAATTGTGCTGGATTTCTAAAACAGCACAAAAATATGCTGGATTTTATAAAACAACATAAAATTGTGCTGGATTTCATAAAATAGCACAAAATTATGCTGGATTTCATATAACAGCACAACATTGTGCTGGATTTTATAAAACAGCACAGCATTGTGCTGGATTTCATAAAACAGCACAACATTGTGCTGGATTTCATAAAACAGCACAAAATTGTGCTGGATTTCATAAAACAGCACAAAATTGTGCTGGATTTCATAAAACAGCACAAAATTGTGCTGGATTTCATAAAAACAGCACAAAATTGTGCTGTATTTTATAAAACAATACCAATTTGTGTTGTATGTCATCAAAACAGCACAAAATTGTGTTGTATTTATCAAAACATCACAATTTTGTGCTGTTTTACGTCAAACAGCACAGTTTTATGTTGTTTTGTCAAATAGCATAATTTTGTGCGTTTTACGTAATAAGTTCTATGTTGTTTTACATCAAAACAACAAGGTATCATGTGTTGTTTCTGTGGTGTATTATGTCAAATATCAAACAAAATAGAAATAACACTTTTTTTTGCTATTTTAATGCTCACTATTTGCGTTAATATAACACGTTTCGTGTTGTTTGGCGTTAGAACGACAATCTATATATTGTTTTGTGCTTGAACAATCAACGTGACAACTATGTCTGATAAAACGAATGACATTTGAGTGTCATTGATCATTGATATTATCCTCCGTCATTATTCTTTCAAAAGATTAAAAATATCAATATAGCTCCAAAAGTTTAATAATTTGTTTCAAATTTAATTTAAAAGTTTCATTAATTGTTTTAACTTTATTCAAAATATTGAAACTTTTGGAGAAAAATTAAATCAATATATGAAACTTTTGTAGGTATATTAATATTTTTAATCTTTTGAAGAAAATGATTACTTTAATCAAACGTTGGGCAGCAAAATTAAAATTATCTATTTAAATTTTATAGGATGAAGAAACCAACTTTATGCTGACGTTTAAATATATTTTCGAGCATTGTACAATTTATACATATCTAGCCCTAGTAGTGAAGATCGAACATACAAGAACCTAGTGAGGATTAACAGATCAGTCAGTATATTTAGCCATAAGAATGATTAAATTAAGACTTAGATTTTCTACTTATTTTGGTCAGCTTATCATGACATCCCTGGTGTAGTGGAATATATTTTATACTATGAAGAAGCTTACTGTTGAGTTAAGCCAGCCACTGATGAAGACAAGTTGCAGCTAAGCAACTTAAAAGTGATGAAAGAGTTTCCAGTGAGCAGCTTACCGGTGTTCTCACATATTAGAGGGAAAAACGTCATTACAACAAACGGAAAAAAATAACTACAACACAGCCCTATATTAGTACGTTATGAAAAGTCTTGAGGTAGCGCAATCGTAGCAAATCATAAAACTTTATGTTTTCATAGTTATTTATCTTGAATTTAGTGCGGGTAACTATTGTGTGCTCGAGCAAAATACCTCATATCTGTTCATAGATATAGTTTTAGCTTATGCATGGGTCGATGATTTCTTCACTTGTAATCCGTAATTTAGATCTCTGGCTATTCTTATTATCAGTTGAAGCAATGGTTCTGAAAGCCTATTCTTATTTTGTTCTTATTAGTCATGTGTGATCTTGTGATGAAACAATAAGCCTAAAATTGATTAACAACTATTGGTTGCAGCTAGCTAACAAATCAATTAGGGAAATAGCGTATTATTGAATTAGTATATCACCTATTCCATAACAATAACCGCTGCGAGTAACTGTTCATTATGGTGAATTATTAACTGGTTGTTACATGGCCGAGGAGAGAACTAAACAGGTTTGCGAAGCTGGTAAGGGAGGAGGAATCAGCTTTATTCTGTAGTACGTGAGTGACGACAATAGTAGTAAGTAGAATGATTGTTCATCTGTAAATTGTTGTCAACATCAACGCAAGGCATTTACCATTGACTGAAGCAATAGGTTCGTCATTAGTCATCAGCAACGGTAGATTGTCATCACGTGGGGAAGATCCAAATTGAATTGCATAAGTCGAAGAAAATGCATACTACATCAACTTCGAGAGCGTAGAGGTACGAGTATATATTGAAGCTGCATACTACTGTGTTAGTTGTGCTGCATCTTTGCTTTCAGAGGTTTCTCGTCTAGTGTAGGCTTGAACAAATGAACTATCAGATGGAAATGTGATTGGAGACAAGGTTTGGTTTTTTAATTTAAGTTTTAGGTTTCTTCAGTATATTAAATCAACTGAACTTATTTTAAAATTTAGTGGTATCTAGGATAATTATGTTACATGATAAGGTTTAGCCTGAATATGTAGCTTATATAAAGTTAGAAGAAAATTCAAAATATGATCATAGCAAATGGCCAACATTTGATATAACAATTGCTACAAACGGTTAACACGTAAGAATCGATAACCTATTTAAAAGAAGCAACAAAAGTAAAAAAGAAATCTTGATCGAGGCTTACAATGAAAAACTACCAACGGCAATAAACATAGCATTTATGATGATAAAAAGAACTAATACATATGTGTATATAGATGTGTATATGTATATATATATATCTTATGTATATAAGCGTGTATGAAGCAATTTTATACGAAATGCTTCTTCGACGCTTCACTTCAAATCACCTCCTTCTGACAGATAGGACATTTCTGAGTTACAATATACAACATGAATGAGCAAGCTTATCACAAGTTTTCCATGATTGTGTTTTGAATAGATTATTTACCTTATTCAGCTTCAACCAATGACACATGCATTTTGAATGATACCGATGCAAACAAGGCAAAGCTATCAACTTCTCACCGACGCTGAAGTTCATTTGACATATCACACACCTAAAAAAAACACATCAAGCTCATTCAATATCATTTTTTTTTCATTTAAATTATTTACTATCAATAATCCTTTCTGATATACATAACTAAAGATTCTTTCTGTTTAGATGAATTAACTTAGAAAGAAATTTATATAGATTTTCTTACTTTTCCTTTCTCTTAAACTTCGAGAACAATCCACACCGGTACTTCGAAGTTGGGAACTGTGAAATGCGCGAGGCTGATATTCCTCTCGTCTCAACGTCATCCGATTCAGATGATTCTTGATGTTCCTGCAAAACCGTACAAAATAGTATTAAGTTAAAAATGCCTTGCAAAAGATCCACCACATAAAAATCTATTATGACTAAAGCATATGAAAAAAGAACTCAATGGAACGATGAAGTTCGTAATCCATCTTGGTAGATCATATCATTAACCGGTTAGGTCATGACCTAACATGTACCTCGCTTTGTGGGCTATCAGGATCAACGTAGTCTTGCGTTGGGTTCGAGCTTGAAGCATGTGCCTAGCCATTGAATATAGCATTCAATGAAAAGTATGGCAGTGGATTAGATGATTATTAACCTCAAATGTAAATATAATACCGTTGAATTAGTTGATATAGGATCTCCATTACTACCTGCAGTAGATGAAAGTGGTGTTATTTGTTAACATGCACAAACCACATGTTCCTAAATCCCATCATTTTCATCAGGGCATGCATTGTCATAACAAAGTTTTTAATGTTTTCAAACATAAAAATACTACAAATTAATATCACCCATCATGGGTTTAAGAGTCAAAAGAAAATAGGTTAAAGTTTTGACCAACCACTTGCATTGCCAGTGTGTTCATATGTGAAAAGGTCATCAAATCCAACCCCTAATTCTTGCAAGGACCTAGCCAAAGCTTCATCTATGGCTTCCTGTGCCATTAAATAATTATGCCTTGAACGTTCAGGTTCATACGCTAATGGATGACCCTGATCTCCGATGTCGTCTTCAAGGGTCGCCATATTGTTGCTTTGGGAACCTTCTCGAAATGATTGATAAATGCTTGCCTACGACAAAATGATCAAAACATGTGTGGCATAAACATGTTGCAATATCAAGGTGTTGAGATGCAAGGGATCGATAACAATTAGGATCAGTCTAATCTATTTCGATGAACAATTAAAGCAGTATGCACATGAAGTGCAGGGATTCGTGATGGAACTGGAAGAACAAGAGACACACACAAACACACACTATACTTATATGTTGTTCTCACAAACAAATGAGACTACCACAGGCCGCAGGGTATTTATACCTATCGATATAGACAGTTATTTAACATTCTTTGACAGTTAATTGACTGGAGTTAAATGTTTGAATGTCCATAATCAACAAATTAGAGTGTCAAATTAGAATGTCAAAATAAAAGTCAAATAGATGTAATTAACAGTAATTGTAGGGATGTGTTGGTTAGTTATGTGAGTTTGTAACCGCCACTTGTAGAGGTATAAATACCCAACCATATCGACATTTCAGTGTGGAAATTTAGAGAATAACAGTGTGTTTGTGTGTGTATTTTGTTCCTTGTTTCCATCGAGTCCCTACACATGAATGTGCATATCAATTGTTCATCCATAATCGATCCTCGGTCCAGGGCCTCAACACTAACAACCTATTTGACCCACAATTCTGACTTTGACTTTTACATTTAAGGCTGACTTTCTATTTTGACTTGATTAAGGATCGATCTTGATTAAAGTATTCCAACACAAGGTCTAGTGTTTTTAAGTTTGGCATGTTATTGATTAAATATTACCTGTTGCAAAAGAATCTCTTCATAAGAGAGACCATCATCATTTAGAAAAGAAGTTAACAAATTTTCAGGAATTTCATCCGAATTCATGTTGTGTTCATCAAGGCCCACACTTCTACTCATGATTCCTGGTCAAAAGAAAATGGTTTATTATTTATATAAGAATAAATGTAGAAAGTGAAATGACATAAATAATTACCAGCAACAATGTATGAACTCTGTTCATACGCTTCTGATTGTGATAGGTGAATGAGAATTGTTTATAACTGGACAACAAATAACAAATTTTAATGACTCATAAAACAAAATCAGATTCCTGTTTAATAATAAATTTTGATGAATTCATTTTAATTGAATTTTGTAACCTAAATTTAATTATTCATATATTTCTCTGGCCACTTTAATTACGATAATAATCGAAAAGATAAGATTCACAAACAAACGCATGCTTTTTTGTCCTAAATGTAAGCTTTTCAATTGTTGTTAATGACATTAATCTCTCTAAAAATTGGGTCTGGTTTGTCATTTTTTTGCATCAAAATTGTGCTAAAGATCAGTTGGCAACAGTCATAAAATCATAGACATAATTTGGTTTTCAAGAATTTCATAACGAATTGGTAAACCCAAAATAGGCACGTACAGTATGGATTTGGGAATCTCGTTATTGATTCTAGTGAAATTCAAGAAACACATTAATTATACATTTGATGATTATGGGTGAAAACGCACAGAATAAGATTCTAAGAACAACGACCAACTTTGCACAAAATAAATATGTTTTGTTTTTTCTCTGAAAAGTTGGATTAAACAGCACACCAAAACATTTTAATTGATATCAAAAGACCACAATTTTCAAAGACCCTTAATCGTATACTTATAATAAGTATAGTTCTAATTCTAATCCAACTCAACATCTATTAAATAATTAAATAAACATATAACTTACTTATAGTCCAATACAAACTCCACTAAATAATTATTAAACTAATAATAATTATCTCGATTAATTCTTTCATTCTCCTCCAAAATTTTGAATTTGCCACTTATATCTTGAATTTTCATCAATACCCGTCTTTCATCCACTGTAATACTTGACCCGTAACTCTTCCACAATAATCCTTAGATTGTTTATCTCACATTATTTCTTTTGATCCACTCGTTGGTCACATTCTTCAATGACTCACTGAAACTTGTCAATCCCATCGCACTCATCATCATGCTAATCACTATCAAGATTTTTATCTTCCTTCCGTATTTCACAGTATTATCTTTTTTTTTCAAGTCACACAACCGAAATCGCTCAGGGTGTGTCCTCATACACCCTGAATCACTCAGGTTTGAACACATCTCAACATTCCTCCATACAGGTATCACACCTTTAATCCAAATCAGAGTCACTCATATTTATATTTAATAATACCAGTCACAGGTTGATGATGTCTACACGCAACTCTATCTCACATGGTTTTTCTTCTAGATCTTGTTTCTTGCAACTCTGTGACAACCGTCACCAAAACAGGTGCGTTGACTTTGGCTTTGATTTTAGATTTTGTTTTTAATCAAAATGTGGACTTTGACTTGGAAGTTCACTTAATGTTAATTTGGACCATGTTTAGTACATTCGATGCATGTAGACACACGATGTCTTAGAATTGTATGTTATGAGTCTAGAATAAACTAATGGTGAGAGTAGGTGTTCAATAGATTGGACTTAGCATGATGGTTCTATGATTAGAATAAGACTAAGGAATTAATATGACATATAACGTAAAAGCATAAAAATCCAATTTAATTTAGTTAAAAATAGAGTTAGTATAATTAATATGTCATATAATAGCTTGTTGGAATCATAAAAACACAAGGAATTAAAATACATGAAAATTGGACGGAACGCGGTTCTACACAAGATGGATTTAGAAAGGACGGGCAAGGGCCGGGGCCTTGGCCCTTTGCTCTTTTTTGGCTAAGATCCCTCCAGGGAGGGGTTTCTCCCTTGTTTCCTTCTCATTTGCAAATCTTTCTTCTCAAGTTTTCTCTCAAGAGGTAACTCTAGGATCCACTAACCATTTTCCATTGTTTAATCATTTATTATTATTGATTCATCATCATCTTCATTGTTCTTGATCAATTTCCATGATCAAGTCATCATTTATTTAATCTTTGGCCTTCTACGTAATCGTTTGTTTTGATGATTTTAATTCCTATTTGTTCATGTTATTGATGTCATCAGTCACTAAAATTATCACCTAATGTTCATATACTCGTGTTATTATGTTCGAATCATGAAAGAATCGTGCGGTTGCGGACATGTTCATCAAGTGCTGGTAAAACCATAATTTTGTATCTGTTCTTGTGAGTTCTTGTCTTGATTTGTAATCTGATGAAATCTATTCCTTATGGAAAACTTAGGCCAAAACATTTTTTAAAACATTAAACAATGTTAACGGATGGATGGATGTGATTTAACGGGAAAAGATGAAATTTGGATGTTAATCGACAGAGAACGCGAACCGGAATGATAAGGCATTATTAAATAAATTGAAACTGAAATTAATGATAAACTTATGGTCTAGTTTAGTCAATAAGTCAAATGTATCACTAAATAATCATTTTTTGGAGTCTTAGGTCAAACATGATCAAAAATCATGAAAGTGGGTGAAAAGGACAAAGGTTGAGATTTTGACAGCTTGTTGTCTGGAAATTTAGTTATTTTCTATAGGTTATAACTTGGTCACATAGTGTTCAATTGGGTCAAACTATATATCTAAACTATTTCAAATAGCCCTATAACTAATTCAATTGGTCTTACATTAATTTGACATTGTTTGGTCGTCCAAACACATTAAACAAAAACTAAAGGTCAATTCCGAGAAATTCAGGTAGTATATCGATATATGTTAGGAGATATATCGCTCGTACTTCATCCATATGAAATGATTCTTATTTTGGTTTTTGTTTAAGGTCTTAGCTTTCAAACTATACCTAATTCTTGACGTTTTGTCTTCATTTCAACCTTCAAGCAGCCTACGCAAGATCGGTCCACGATTAGCTCTACATGCTAAAATATTAAACCAATAACTTATCTTCAAGGTTAATGAATAAATAACCATAACAAGTTAAGCAATTGATATGATCAATGGTGGATTCTAAGATGGGATCTTCAAGAATGGACATGGGACTTGGAATAATAAATGAACTTTGTAGGACATTAAGGACCATGCTACGTGGATTATGAAAATTAGGTATTATCGACCTTTAGTAACTTATCTTGTTTTGATATATGTACCTACTTGCTAATACATTTTTGTAGATTATTTGGATTGTGTTATCATCAAGGTTAGTTTTACGGACCCATTTTATATGTTTACTTGGGGAAAAGCATGCTTAAAGTTTTTGCACTATCTCATACTTTTAAAGTTATTTTTGGACTTGGATTAGATTGTCATGTGTGTTTTGGGTCATAATATCACATCTAGAATTCTTTTATGACTATGTGTTCTTGTGCTTAAGTCCTCATGTTTTTATCATGACTATTTAACTCTTGCTTGGAAGCTATGGCTGCATTGTTAGTATTAACGGGTTAAAACCCCCACCATCATTATTGATGTTCTAGCTAAGATTAACTTGGCATGTACGTGCCCTTGGGTGAATATAACTTGGATGTTTTGTACTTGGACTTGTACTTAAGCCATGTTCATTATTAGGTTTGGTCATGAGCTTATGTTGATATATGTGACTTTTTATGTTCTCATTCATACATATGTATTAGTATTTGGCTTACATAACAAACTATTTGCACTTTTTAAACATGTGAACTCATTAATAGATGTTGACTTTGTATAGCATGTCTTTTCAGACAATAATGATTATGTACTTTGATTGTGGATTATAGATGAGACCGCTTCTACTAGAGCATTATTCATCTTTAGATTGTTGGCTTTGAATTATGTTTCATTTGTTTAGATTTTATGTTTGTTTGGATTTTATACTTGTATTGGGTTGATTCGATTTGAAACTTTGGATTGTTTATGCATAAAGGAAATGAAATTATGGTATTGATTTTTCTTGATACTTGTTATTATACATCGGACGACATCATTATCCATTAATGGAGAATTCCTTTAGAGATTCTCATAGACCCCCAATGTGTTATGACGATCTCGTCTATCGTATCCTGGTATTGATTGTTCTTGACACTTGTTATTATACATCGGACGACATCATTATCCATTAATGGAGAATTCCTTTAGAGATTTCATAGAGCCCCAATGTGTTATAACGATCTCGTATCCTTGTGTTTCCGCTATTAGTGGGGCGCGACACTGAATCAAACCTAAAGGAAACAAACACCTTATGCTCCTTAAAAAAACCCATAAAATAAACATTTTTTTAATCTTTCTAAATACCAATAGTAACTTAAGAAAAAAAATTAATTCTTCCCCACAATTTAATATCACAACCTTTATTATTATTATTATTATTTTGCAATTATCATTTTCAACCAAACAACCGTAAATTTCCCACAAATTTCACCTCTTTGTCCCTTCTAATTCTTTTGAGCATGAAAGTTTTAACCTACAAGGAAAACTTACCACTTGATCATCATTGCTTCTTGCAGATTGTTTCGGTATGCTTCACACCAATCTATATCTCACGAATTTGTTTAATCTTTGACCTGAATCATACAAGTTAATTCTCTTACTTAAATTACTTTAGTTTCTATCACATTTTGATTGCTTCACACAACCGACCTTCACAACCTCTTAATCGTCTCACATGATCATATCGGTTTCGGGTACTCACCATGATATTAATTGCTTAACACAATTGTCACATCCCGACGGAAGCGTGAAATGTTTTAGATGTAACTAGCTTGTTCAGAACGCATTGATCAGAATATTAACTAACAACACATAAAGACATAATACATAACATAACATAATACCAGTTCGGGTTACATTAATGTTAGTACTCAAATTTTAATATAACCCTATTACAAAACATATTAATCTAATTGTTACATCTTCAAAGACGATGGAAGTGAGCGTCCACCGAGAAGCTAAGATCGAACAGATTAACAGTTAGATTCACACAGACTTTTTTCACAACTTCACCCCAGCCATTATACACATCGAAAGAGAACATAATGTTGTTAGACATGATTACCTGAAAAAGCATACCCAAAATAGTCAATATAAAGTTGGGGAGATCATAGGTTTAATTTCTAAACAAAATACATAACCTGATGCAAAATAACAACCAAACCTACTTATAACATAGGTGATTCATAACTGTCAAATATAAATCACAAAAATTAGATAATATAGTATCACAACATTCATCCTGTTGGTGCAGGAATTAATTTTCTAAGTATCGCTACTTATATTACCCAATGGTTCCAAATCCGAATTAATGGTTGTTAACATAACTGACAGTAAATTTCCAAAATCTTATACATATGCATCAATCAAATCAGTATGCTTTCTCCCCGAAAAACTTATAAATACAAAATGAGGCTATGAGTCTCATCTCGATTCCAGCGATAACCTATAAAGTTAATTATAAGTTAGAAAAGAAATTTTCTTTAAAATTTTTAGCACCTTAGTTACAAATTTTAAAATAGTAACTTATGATTACTCAAAATTTTCAAAAGTTTTAATAACATCATCATCAGAAAATATCAATAATTATATAAAAACTTCAACAAAGAAACAATTTCAGGTATTTTGCTAGAATTAATACAAACTTAACAAAAATTAGTAAAAATAGCTACTCTTATCAATAAATTCCCAAAGTTTTTCAGAATGTTTATCTCATAACCCATAGTATCTCATAAATTTCTTGATCAATATTTCATAGTAGACAATTTGCTGTGATTTTTCCAAAATTTAGAAAATTCAGGAAAACTAGTTTTATTTCCAAAAATTACGAAATTTACACAGATACTAAATATCAGGATCATATATTTTATGTGAACTTTTTATGATTTATCTTAATGTATAGATATTTTTCCAAATTTCCAAGTTACAAAAACTTCTAAAATATATAACTCAGGCATATATGCAAATTAAATCATAAAATTTATTCTACAATACCTATAAAATATAAGGATTATCATATAATTTTTCCAGATCTTTAACAAGTTCAGATCTTCCAGTTGAAAATTTTATTTTATCAAATTAAATAAATTATATAAATTAATTTACTTATCATAATCATACCCAAAATTTGCAGAATGTTATTTCATAATATTTCTAACACGTTTTGGGTTTTTATTTCTATAATCACAGTCGTTTAAGTAATAAATGAAATTTATCAAGATTACACATAATTTCAACCCTTTATTTGTAACCTTTTTGTTTAATTATATGGTTTACGATATTTTTTAGATTTTTAAACCCTTATTACAGATTTTTGATAAAGGTGAAGTGTTTGTAAAATTTTGTAAAAAATTGAATGTTTTAACTGAAAGGGTTGATCATATGTGTTGTTAAAACACATATATATCTTTGTAAACTTAGTTAGTTATTGATTAGAGGTTAGAACCTTAGTTTTGATAGAAGGAGAGGACGAAAAGAAGGTGAAGATAGCCTCTAAGTCTTGATGAATCCGATTGCTAAGCTTGGTTTTGATGTTCTTGATTTTTTGCAACATAATTTTTGGAAGATGGTGATTATATGAGGCTTGGATGTTGTTGGTGTTGGGTTTGCTAGAACATAAAATCATAGTTTAACCATTTAAACTTTCTGAAAACACAGCGGAAGTAAAGCATTATAACCATGTTTATAAGCTGAAAATTATGTTCTTCAAGTGACCATTCAAGTGTATAAAACAAACCATAAATCAAAGGATCATTTATGTGAATTAACAAGCTATGAACATATGTAAAACTACATAAAATCACAGCTACATAGAGCTATGATTACTACCTTTTTACAGCAGCAAAACTCGACAGAAATGATGTTGTATGATGCTGAAAATGGCCAAGACTTCAAGTGTAGAAGTCCTCAAGCTTGTATACCCCAAGCCTCCTTGCAAACACCTTCTTGTTAGGAAGAAACTACACCAAGACAACTTAAAACTCAGCTTGAAACTTGCTGAAAACCCTCTTTTTCAGCTTGTTGAAACCGTAGGGTGAAAGAGAGAGAGAGCTGAGTTTTGTTTCTTGTTAGTTGCATGTATGAATGAGATTCATGATCATGGAATGCAAGAACCTTTCTTGTCATTAGAGCACTCCAAGAACAACACAAGAACACTTCAAGAACATGAAAACCCTGCTCAAAAATTTCCTGGACAGCTGCTCAAAACCGTAGCATGTAGGGAGAGAGAGAGCTAATTATTGTTCTTGTTTGCATGTCAATTCTCTTGAGAATGAGAGCTGAACTCATTTGTAAGTGGAACTTGCATGTGGGTTAGTGTATCAAGAGAATATTGGTTAGTGGAATGGCATGCTTAAGTGTTCTTCTCAAGAGCATATAAGAAAGCACTAACACAACATGTGCATGGGAGAGAGGGGACGGCCATGTGGTCTCTCTCTTCTATTTTTATAAAATTTGATACTAATAAACACATATTTTGTCTACTAGTCCTCTTATTAGATATATACAACTAACCTTTTAATTATATAATCCATACACTCTCATTATTAATTTGTAATGTTATCTAACTTACTTAAATAACATTACAAATAATATTATTGAACAAAATGTCCTAATAAATTGTTCCATCTCATATGCAACTTATTTAGAAAAACCATTTTCTAAATTGGTGTAAATATTTAATTGTATGATCATATCATCAATTAAATATTAATTGGTGTTTGCTAAGCTTGTTATTGGGTATAACCCGACTTGGATCATAACGTACTAACCACATCAATATTCTAAGTGTCTTGGGCACATAGAATCCTACAATCTCCCACTTGCCCAAGATTCATAGAATATTGATGCAAGCAGTAAATGACGCCTAACAACGGTTTACTACCCTTAATACGCATGACTTATGGCCATTCAATAACATCAACCCATTCAAGTACCCTACTTGAAATGATTTAGGTGAATCAATCATTTATCCTTTTGTTACAGATGTCATGTTAAATTTAAGAACACAGAATGATCATTCCTTGTTGATTTAACTTAATCAGGCCTTAGACATCTAACTCTCAACGAATAAGAGGAACAAATTCCATCTTGACTACATATGTTTCTCACAAACACCTCGTGTCATACCTGAACATACCCTTATGTACTGTCCACTATTTCAGGACAGTGAAGAATTAGCTCAAGGTATAATACTTAGTGAATATCAAAACCCAATATGTATCTCAGGTCAGAGGATACCAAATGATATTCGCCTTTACTCAAATTTACTTGTGATCAATCGATAAGATTCCATGTAGTAAAATTTGAGATGCGGGTTAGTCCAATATTTGTATCCCACAAATATCTATGAACCTTGGTAGCAACCCATTGCTCTATATTCATCCTTATGAATATCAACCAATCCAAGTTCATAATAGTCTTACCCTCACACTTGTTCCACAAGAATGATCGACTACGGACATTTAGAGTAAATAATTTACTCATGGATTAAACATGCTAAATTGGAACATTAATTGAAACATTATAACCAAGTAATTTTTATCAAATAATAAATAGTTCCACATATTCAAATACAAAATTTGATCAAGTCCAATCACTAGAATATCAAGTCCTAAGGCATAGGTATGACTTTCATGTCTTGCCCTTTCGAGGAGCTTCGTGAGTGGATCCGCAATATTTTGATCAAAGTGAACTTTGCGAATACATATCTTTCCCTTTTCAACTTCATCCCTTATGTAGTTGAATCTCCGCTCATTATGCCTAATCTTTTGATGTGCACGGGGTTCCTTGATTTGAGCAATCACACCCTCGTTATCACAAAAGATTTCTAAGGGGTCTTGAATGGTAGAGACCACCCTTAGATCGGTAATAAACCATTTTTTCATGCAGCTTCCAAAGCTGCTAATGAGGCGGCTATGTATTCGTATTTTGTAGTGGACAACGTTACCCTATTCATAATGGAGACATGCCCCGATTGTATTCGTATCAGTTTGGAAACTCGCATCCGTGTAACCCTTTACAACGAGTTCCTCTTTCTCAGATCAGTATATTAGAAACATATCCTTAGTCCTCCTAAGGTATTTCAATATACTTTTAACAGCCATCCAATGGCCATTACTTGGATTCTGCTGATATTTTCTTGTCATGCTTAACGCGCATGACACGTCCGGTCTTAGTGCATATCATCGCATATATGGGATGTCCTTTATACAATCTTGCTCATCCTTTGAGCTTGGACATTGAGATGCACTCGATATTGTCCCTCTTTGAATAGGTACCATACCTTTCTTAGAGTTTTCCGTCTTGAACCCTTCTCAAGATTTTATCAATATATGCACTTTGGTTTAGACCTATCAACCGCCTCGATCTATCCCTATAGATCTTTATTCCCAAAATATAGGCGGCTTCACCAAGGTCTTTTATAGAAAAACAATTTCCAAGCCAGGTTTTAACACCTTCCATGGTTGGAATGTCCTTTCCATATAGTAATATGTCATCAACATACAATACTAAGATTGTGATTACACTCCCACTAGCCTTTTTATACACACAAGCTTTGTCAGTATCCAAGTTTCCATGCATATTTGTTTTCTTCTCGAAAACTCACTTGCATCCAACCGGTTTGGAGTTAAGTGGAGTGTCAACCAATTCCTAAACTTGGTTGTCATACATGGATTGCATCTCTAGGTTCATGGCTTCCAGCCATTTGTCACAATCCAAATTGGACATAGCATCATGGTATGTAGTTGGCTCATCAGAGTCAATCTCATAGCATCCATCCATGAAAAATCCATATATTTCAGGTGGAATGCTAACTCTACCAGATCTGTGAACGTTTTGTGTGTATTGATCAACCTCTTGATCATTATCAACAACCTCTTGTTAACAGCTAGTGTCAACCAAATGTGTATCGGCTTGTGGATCTTGATCTTTATCAAATTCCATTGTTCTATGCGTCATTCCTTCCATAAGGAACTTGGCTTCAAGAACTCTGCCCTTCGAGCAATAAATTCCTTTTGCTCTATTGGATCAAAGAAGTAGTATCCTATACAGTCTTTGGGATATCCAACAAATATACACTTAGTGGATCGATTTTCAAATTTGTTTTGGGTGTTAAGCTTAACATAAGCTTTACTACCCAATACCTTTTAAATACGATAGTGATGGAACTCTTTCCATGCCATATTTCAAAAGGCGTCGAACCCACTTTCTTGGTTTGGCCATATTCAAAATACGAGCCGTGGAGAGTAGTGCGAAAACCCAAGATGATAAAGGTGGTAAGCTCATAGCCTTAATGAATTGAACCATATCCAAATAGGGTTCAGTTTCTCCTTTATCAGAAAGAAGAACTTAGATTGTTATGTAGAGTTGATTTTCTACTTCATTATTGAAGATTTTGAACATTTCAAAGGCTTCATTCTAATGTGTCATCAAGTGCACACAATAATAGCGACTGTAATCGTCGGTAACAGTAATGAAGTATCTTTTCACCAATCTTTGTCATTGTCTTAAAAGGACCATATACATCCAAATGTATCATTCCTAATAAGTCTTTTGGTTCACACTTATCAAATGAAACATTTTCATTTGTTTTCAAAAGTCCATTCTTTTGAAGTGTTTGAATCCAATTTTCGTTTATGTGACCAATATGACAATGTCAAAGATAATAATAACTTAAACCGATTTTAAGTTTCTTGGTGCTTAATGTGTATAATGAGTTATTATAGGATGAATTATCATGAACTAATTCATGAATATCATTAAAAAGCATATCTTTAAAATGAAATACATCATCCATAAAACTTAATACCATTATATACAAACTTTAAATCATGACCATATTGTTTTAATAGGAAACATTAATTATGTTCCTAGTCAAACTAGGTGCATACAAAAGGTTTTGAGAACAACTTCCAAACTATTTGTAAGTCTCAAAATGGAGTTTCCCTCCTTGAAGCGCACATTTCTTTTGTACCCTTTTGCAACAATTGCAAGTATGAGTCTCACATCCGGTATCCAATACCCATGTGTTTGAAGAAATGACATTTAATACAATGTGAATCATGAAAATTGTATTTGAGGTTTGCCTAGCATCCCTCTTATTTTTCAACTCCTTAAGATAGGAGGGACAATTCCCTTTTATTTCCCTATCTCTCCATACTCAAAGCATGGATCGTTCTCCTTTACTTTAGGCTTCATAAGCTTAGGTTGTTGAGGTTTCACTTTAACATTTGCTTTGATGTATTCCTTTCTTTTGGCAATAATTGCCTTAGGATCGAGATTGGCCATTTCTTATAGTCTCCCTCATTGATCGAGAGAATAGGTAGAACCTCTCTATCCATCCCTGCCTCGGTTGCTTTGAGCATTGCTTGAATTTCACCGATGCTCTTGTCCCACCCGTTCATATTACAGTTTATTATGAATGTCTCAAACCTTTAGTTAGGCAATCAAGGATCAAATCATTGGCTAACTACTTTGAGACAGGACAGTTAAGCATCTAGAGGCTATCAATGTGGCTTTTCATCTTAAGAATATATAAGATGATATCGATTGGGTTTCTTCCATGTGACATGCATAAAGTGCTTGAACCGGTTCGAAGCAATCTTACTAATGTTTGTTGAAGGAACATTTCCTTCAACTAGATTATCATGTCATATGCCTTGTGATGTTCCAAACCCTTTTGGAGTTCGGGAATCATATTCCTAACATGAGGTAGGAAACTAGCGCAAATCCTTAATGTGCTTAAGCCAATCATCAAAAGGCCTTAACATCAATAGCATTGGTTGGTGAGACATGGGATCGTCAAGGACATAGGCCTTTACTCATTTTGGTAACGATTCTCGGTGATAGGGTATGGACGGTCGGGGTGGTAGCATTATTGTTTGCGGCCATTCTACAAAATTTACAAAGTTCTTTATTACTATTTCTTAAAATTTTATTTTAATTATTAATACCCTTTTATGTCTCATAGACAATTAATAATTAAAATCTAGAATTCAACGTTACATTCAAATAATGGTTAGGTGACCTTTATCCTATTATTTAATTTAACAAGGTAGTCAATATTTGACAATTGCAACCTTTTGCAACTTCTAGCCTTTATGGGATTGGTTAAACATCTTATGTTTGGTTGGCATGTTTAATCCCATCAACACCATTGTACGCCATGCTTCGGTGACCCTATGCACATGGTTTCCAATTCAAGTCGTCCTACTTACACACACGTGTAAGTTTTCACATACAAGCGGTTAGGTGACCTTTATCCCACAAGTATGTTAGACTCACCTCAAACACACAAGTTCCCTATAAGTGGTTAGGTGACCTTTATCCCACAAATAGTTCTCAAGTGATTCGAGTGTTGTGTAAAAGATGGTGTTAAACTTGTTTCAAAAGGGATTTTTGGTTTTCATTAATTCTAGTTTTGAAAACTCTATATACCTTGTATTTGCATGCTTTCAAATGCAAGGTATCCTATGGTTTATTTTTAATAAAACCTCTTTTATTAAATCATAATCCTTTTAATAACCTTTTATTAATCACTTAATGATTATAAACCATAAATTTTCAGCTTGTTAAGTTTGCTAATGAGTTTGTTATGCATATCTAAATATCAAACTACAATCATACAACAAACAACCAAACAAGCATAATATAAACAACCACAATGTGCATAACCATAGCTACTATTGTGACCACACTTGTTTGCCATCACAAGTGTGGTCATTTGGTCTTTCCTAAGGGTTGAATACAACACAAAATATAGGTCTTCATTGACTCCCACTTGAACTTGCATCCATATGCTTCAAGTCCTTCTTTTGTGTCTTCTTCTTGTGCTTCCTTCCCGAGCATCTTCTTTTACAAAATATATATCCTAATACATATTTTCTATTAAAAGAAAAACACTCCTAATCTATTATTACATCCCAATGAATAAATAGACAAATTTCATTTTTAAACAAAGCACAAAAGAATAATATTACAACCCAATTGAAAACAACCAAAACAAACATTGCAAGCATCCAAACAACACAAGGCCAATGGCTAGGTTATGCACACTAACATCCAATGATCATATCATCCAAACATATAATGAAACCCCACTTAAAACCACCAAATTTCAGCCAACATAAACTGAAATTTTGGGTTTTAAACATTGTCCAAACAATCAACATTTCATAATATATATCTTTCAAGGTCTAATCACTAGCATGTGTGATATGACCTTGGAAGTTTGGGGAATCATTCAAACAAAATATAGCAGCCCAAAATCAGCCTATACTAAGTTTATAATCATCCTTTAAAACTAATTTTTAAAGGACAAGAACAAGCAAGCTATTCACATAACCGGCTCTTGATGCCATTGTTGGGTTTGCTAGAATATAAAATCATAGTTTAACCATTTAAACTTTCTGAAAACACAGCGGAAGTAAAGCATTATAACCATGTTTATAAGCTGAAAATTATGTTCTTCAAGTGACCATTCAAGTGTATAAAACAAACCCATAAATCAAAGGATCATTTATGTGAATTAACAAGCTATGAACATATGTAAAACTACATAAAATCACAGCTACATAGAGCTGTGATTACTACCTTTTACAGCAGCAAAACTCGACAGAAATGATGTTGTATGATGCTGAAAATGGCCAAGACTTCAAGTGTAGAAGTCCTCAAGCTTGTATACCCCAAGCCTCCTTGCAAACACCTTCTTGTTAGGAAGAAACTACACCAAGAACAACTTAAAACTCAGCTTGAAACTTGCTGAAAACCCTCTTTTTCAGCTTGTTGAAACCGTAGGGTGAAAGAGAGAGAGAGCTGAGTTTTGTTTCTTGTTAGTTGCATGTATGAATGAGATTCATGATCATGGAATGCAAGAACCTTTCTTGTCATTAGAGCACTCCAAGAACAACACAAGAACACTTCAAGAACATGAAAACCCTGCTCAAAAATTTCCTGGACAGCTGCTCAAAACCGTAGCATGTAGGGAGAGAGAGAGCTGATTATTGTTCTTGTTTGCATGTCAATTCTCTTGAGAATGAGAGCTAAACTCATTTGTAAGTGGAACTTGCATGTGGGTTGGTGTATCAAGAGAATATTGGTTAGTGGAATGGCATGCTTAAGTGTTCTTCTCAAGAGCATATAAGAAAGCACTAACACAACATGTGCATCGGAGAAAGGGGACGGCCATGTGGTCTCTCTCTTCCATTTTTATAAAATTTGATACTAATAAACACATATTTGTCTACTAGTCCTCTTATTAGATATATACAACTAACCTTTTAATTGTATAATCCATACACTCTCATTATTAATTTGTAATGTTATCTAACTTACTTAAATAACATTACAAATAATATTATTGAACAAAATGTCCTAATAAATTGTTCCATCTCATATGCAACTTATTTAGAAAACCATTTTCTAAATTGGTGTAAATATTTAATTGCATGATCATATCATCAATTAAATATTAATTGGTGTTTGCTAAGCTTGTTATTGGGTATAACCCGACTTGGATCATAACGTACTAACCACATCAATATTCTAAGTGTCTTGGGAACATAGAATCCTACAGTTGGTTGATATGAAAACCAAGAGGGTGGGTGAAGATGATGGTGGTACACGGTTTGTTATGGTGACCGAGGGTGAAGATGATGATGGTATTCTGATGAAGTGGTGGTGACCGAGAGAGTAGTGGTGGGTGTGTTCGGTTGTGGAGGTGTTATGGTAGTGACCTAGAGTTTTGAGAAAAAGTAAAGATGGTGGTATTGTGACCGAGTTCAAGATGGTGAGATGATGATATACGGTTGTGGTTAATGGACCAAAAGTGGTGTTTATATAAGTCTTTATTAATGAGAAGTAATCATTATGGCTATACTAGCCTTGGTGATTAAGCCATGTATGTGTCACGTTCTTTGAAACTGTTAGGACCGTGTACGGACGGAGTACTAACTGATTCAACGTGAAACCAGATCAAATAGTGCGGAATCCTATTTGATTGGCGATCCAATCAGGGAGAACGTTTATCCGATCAAAACTAACAATGAAAATACGTTAAGAATTGATTAGAATCGACCAGAAACGTTCTATGAAGTTGGAAGGGACTCTCTGAACGAACAGGAACGGCTAGGGTTGATAATTCTCGAAGTGTTATGTTTTTCCACGAATTAAGTGGTATTTATAGGTTACAGCTCTCATTCGCGCGACTGAGCCATGTGTATGGCTCAGTCGTGCGACTGAGTCGTACGATTGATTCATTCGTATGACTGAGTCAGTCTTATGACTCAATCGTACGATTGACTCAATCACCAGGTTCAGTCGTGCGATTGGCCCATTCGTATGGTCCAGTCGTGCGACTGAATCATGATACTTAGTTAAACATATTCCTGAACCTTTAATGATACAAAACTATGTCTAACAACTGTAAACCTATATAACATGTTCATATAAGCGTGTAACAATAAATCATATTAATATATATAACATTCAATAACCAATAAACATTCAAGCAAGAGTTTTCATTTCATATATCAAACATTACATAGCTGTTACAAAATAAAAGTCTATTACATTTGAGCTCACTAGAACTAGAAACTAGGGACATGTGTACCAACAAACTCCCCCTTGGACCTAGTTCTATCTAATCTTTGACTTCCTTTTTAAACTCTTCAAATCTCTTAGCTCGTTCTTCTTTAGATACTCCAGCATGGATATTCAGTGCGAAGCATAGACGTATAACATGCTGAAACTGAAGTGCTTGCACGATATCCTGCGTGTCAAAAAATAATGGCCACTTGTACAAGATGTAGACATCAGAAGCAGACAAGTTTGTTAGCCATATAGGTTCAAATACCCTTATTGTCTCTACCTTCCCTTTCCTATCCGAAACTATGACGGCCTCACCAGTGCGCCAGTCATAATACTACCATTTGAAATGGGGTGCAAAATCTTGTGGCATCTCCCTCAATGGAATACGAGAAATAGTACGCAGAGGGTGCCATTTAAGAACTATCTTTGGTCTTCCAATAATAGGGTTCACCTCAGATCTTCTGATATACCTCGTAGCCTGCTGAGGTTTAAAGTTCACCCATCTGGTAAGATACGTTTCAGCGCAGCCTCAAACCAGCCTGACATTTTCTTCATGTCAGCGTACAGCAGCTTCAGTCTTGCCAGCTGGTTGAGCTCAAAATCAGGGAGTCTTTAGATCGTGTGGGAATCTAAAGTACTCGATTCTCCTCTCCCTCTTGACTGCGTAAACGTTGAGATCATCAAAATATGCCCATGATATAATCTTCCCTGACACCTATAGATGCTTCTTGACCTTGTAGATCTTGGTGTAGGTACTCGGCTTAGCTGCAGCTCTCTGGGCTCTGATCTCCGAGAAGCAAGCCGCCTATTCAGCCTTTCTGATATCTACGTTGGCATTCGAGGCTGGGGCTTGGCTTGTAGATGCTTCTGCTTCCTTGTCCTTCTGACTCAGCTTCTCCAAAGTATCACTGCCGAGATATTACCCAGATCGGGAAACATATTTCCCTCTCGGTCAGTATACTCAGGATAATGCTCAGCCGTGACGTCTTCTATCTCAATCTCGTCTATATCAATCAGCTCCTCGTCACTATCCACATCGAAGGTAGGAACATCCTTCACCATCTCATCAGGATTCAGCTGGAACATTTTAACAAGTTGCTCATCAGTGAGGTCGTGAATTATTTCTCCTTCTTCAGGAGTATAACTCACGGACCTCCTGACGATCCCTTGCAGATCAAGTATCATAGTCAGTTGAGACTTGATCTGCTGTAAGGGAGCAACATCGTGCTCATCTTGCTGAAATGCTGGATCTGTTTGATTTAAACATGTAACACAACAATAGTTAGTATGTAATCAAGATAATCAAACACTGAATAATAAATATATACATTAATTTCATAACATTAAACGATGATTTCAAGTACAAAAGTTGAACAAAGTAAAACATCTAATCTTTACTTTTGCCTTGAATCCACTCTGTGTCTTCAGCTGAGGGTGAGGTAGGCGGGGCAGACGATGATGCTCCCTGGTCTTGTTTCCTCTTTGTCCTTTGCTCTTGACCAGGAGCAGAGGCAGATGTAGCTGCATCCCCTTCATCGTCATCATCATCATCATCCTTCCTACCTCCCGCTTCCCCGTCACCCTCCTCATCATCATCATCATCACTTTCATCCTCTTCATCATCATCATCCTCATCCTCATCTCCTTCCCTATCTTCAGTGGCTCTTCTTGTGATCCTTAAAGCTTGAGCATTATCTTCTTGTTAGTCACCTCCAACTCCTCCAATCTCTTTACCGTCTCTTCTTTGTGCTCGTGGAGTTGGGCGATCTGCTCAGCCTGCTGAGAAATCTGCTGAGCTTGAGAAGCATTTAGCTCCTCCAGCTGACATAGCTTAGCAGATTTCTCCTCATCGGCTGCTAACAGCTTCAGCACCATCCTGTTGAGTGCTGCAAGCTATTCCTCCACTCCAATAGGAGGGAGGGATGATCCGGTGGGGAATGTGGAAGGGCCAGCTTGGTGGCTAGCGGTGGTAGCAGTGGGTGAGGTGAATATGGGTGGTGGAGTATGAATGGGTGGAGTGGTATAATGGGAGGCTATGGTAGGTGGTATAGTGGTGGTAGGTGGTGTAGTGGTGGTAGGTGGTATAGTGGTGGTAGGTGGTGTAGTGGTGGTAGGTGGTGTAGTGGTGGTAGGTGGTGTAGTGGTGGTAGGTGGTGTAGTGGTAGAGGTGGTGGTGGAGGTAGTGATCAACGTGATCCTCCATCTCTTTGGTTTCAGCCCATGTGGTTGAGCCATCCTCTTCCTCCGAGTCCCCCTGGACCCGGAGGATTCCCCTTGCCTGCTGGGCTGGTCTGGGGTATATGATGGATCTGTAGTAGTCTCCCCAGACCCGCCCGGATGTCCACTCACCGTCCTCATCCCCCTCTCAGTGGCAACCACCCGGCTGCTCACCGTCCTGGTCAGTGGTTCCTCATCAGACTCTTCTTCCTCATCAGGTTGGAAGTACTGATGGAAACCAGCTGTCTGTCGATCACCGTGTGGAGATGGTGGAGATGTAACATGAGCAGTAGTGGTCTGAGTCTGCGACGGACCTGTATCTCCACCATCACCACTATCACCATCATCGAAGTCATCATCGGTAGCAACTATCGGCTCTACATCAGAATAACTATCGTCGTGGTGCCACTTCCTCTTCGTCGGAGCCACGTAGTCCTCATGGGCCAGATGCCCAAACAATCTCCTCACCGGGGGCTTAACCTGCTTCCCCCGGTATACCCTCATCCGTCCTAGAGTAGTGTCATCCATGACCTCCAGGACTACAACATCCTCTTTCTCCTTTGGCAGCGAGGGGAGCTTCTGATCTATGATCATCTGTATAAACCTTGGATACATACAGAAGCTTTCCTTCCCCTTCGCCTCGATGTTCTCCACCAAATAGGTAAAGATGATCCTAGAGAAGCTGAATGGATGATTCAGCACCAGTGCAGCGTATGCGTTCTGCATCTGGTCTGATAGCTCATCGAATCCACCCTTCCTGGATGCTATGCATCTCAGAAGTACATGGGCTAAGTATTTAAACTGGAGGCACAAGTTGCTCTTGTTGAGCATACTTGCGTTAATGCCCCCAGAATACTTAGCCCTCATAAAGTATCCGCGAACAATAAGGGGATGTAATCGGGTGGGACAATCAGAATCATCTCCCAACTCCAGAACCGTCCTGATATCCTCCTCAGTAATCTGGATGGCCTCCCCGAATATCGAACTCCTGCTAGTATGGGGCTCAGTAAACCTATCTACAGTAGCGCCTTCCCAAAATGCCTGCTGTATGGATCGATAAGGTGGCATGGCGTAGAGATCGCTCGGAAAATCCCCGAGCATCGTAAAAATGTAATGATGCCAGCAAACTCCGCAGCGTTGCGGAAAGAGAGATCGAGATAAGCACATATGATGTGCTTAGTGCTCATAGGCCACCTACTAGCCATCTGTGACACAAAGTAGATAAACATTAGTACGTGTCAAAGAATACCAAACTAGTCTCATGAACTTGAAAATTTTATTCAGTCGTGCGACTGAGCTGAGCGATTGAATCTAGTCGTGCGATTGAGCTCATACGTACGACTGAGTCATGTGACTGGACTTAGTCGTATGTTCGCACATGCGTTTACCTCAGTCGTGCGATTGAGCTCAGACGCATGGTTCAGTCATGCGATTTAATCATTCGTCCATCTCAGTCATGCGACTAAGCCATTCGCCTCGCTCAGTCGTGCGATTGAAGTTCATCAGTGTGTCCAATAGCATGTCCGACTGTTGGTTCATTCAAATTTGATTTTTAAGCAATACTTGATGTTAAACGTTGAGGATTGGCTTATTATGTACGCATACGACCGACTTAAACTCTAATAACTTTAATTTGTTCTAAAAGCTTAGTTTTATTGGTTTATTTGTCATCTTTGGTTCGGTTTTAACTTAGGTCATTGTTTCGCTCCTTTTGACGTTGTAGTAATAGATTAATCATTCACATAGTGTCCCTCAGTACCTATAGAGTCGAAAGATGAATGTCAGAATGTGTCAAAACTGGTCTAAGAAGATCACATGAAAATTCGGCAGTATGTGTGTGTATCGTGCGTCTGAAATACGATTTGGGAGAATGAAGCGACTGAGATAGACTCCCCCTCTATTTATACTGGGGCCACCTTCAGTCGTGCGACTGAACCTAGTCGGACGATTGATTCGTGCGACTGAGCTTCAGTCGTACGACTCTCCCACTCGGTCATCTCCAATCGTACGATTGAGGATCATTCGTGCGACTGTCACAGTCGGTCACCTTCAATCGTGCGATTGGGCTCATTCGTATGGTCCATTCGTACGACTGGTCCATATTCATGGTCAGTCGTGTGAATGGGTCATACTTGTGTAATTTTGCCTTTTTGACCCTTTGGCACTTATCCCCTTGTAACAATAGATAAAATATTTTGATCATTTGATCATATCAGACATGACCAATTTAAGATTAAAAACCTTTTGATCACCTCAGACGTGATCCATTTATCCACCTGATCACCTCAAACGTGATCCATTTATCCACCTGATCACCTCAGACGTGATCTATTTATCCACCTGATCATCTCAGACATGATCCTTTTACCTTTTCAGAAACAATTTATTTAAGATTAACGTTAAGTTCATTTTGTGACATTTACAGAGATGAATAACTTAGCGAAGTCCAACACTGACACACTTTACGAATAACTTGAAAGACTAAACTAAGTAACAAAATAAACATGTTTTTGTGATTTTGTCAGGGTAGGGTAGAGTAGCCTATTAGCATTAACATCATTTCTAAGACAGATTCATATGGAATCAGACAGGCATAAACATAATTACTTGGAACTTTTATATATATTGATATGAAAACTAACATATTTACATATCACAGTTTCTCATTCATCTGAGACTTCTAAGGTCTAACTGGGAATCATGCTTGATCTGAAATGTACACACATTGATTTTGAACATCAGGCGGTGTAGCCACAACGATTGTCAGTATACTTGTCCACTTAAATCCATACACAGACTTTTGACACATATTGGTGATGTATTAGGTTATATTATTTCAACCAACATTTGTGGATCCCAAGCTTATATGGTAATCAACATTCCTCAGAGGACTTTTGAGCGGTCTACGGGTATTTTAACAAGAAAAGACTATTCATAGATCGTTCAAGGAGAAGCCAAGCCTCAGGTCAGTGCCATCGCACAGCAGAGAGGCGGCAAACAACAATGAATTCTAGAATATCTAGGTTATGCTTATCCTCAGGTCAGTGCCATCGCACAGCAGAAAGGCACACAACCTATCTTCTAGTTAGAGCATCTTTAAATTTTTCTTTTGCACATAACGCACCAAAAACATAGGTTATCAACTTGATTGCGTTTATTTTCATTTTTTTCGTGCTTTGCTCTTTTTGTGGTCATCCGAACACTTTTAGTGGCGTTTATTTGCTCGTCATCTCTTATTGGAAATAACTGATTGTGTTAACTAGTGATAAGATGTGAACCCATAGTCAGTTGAACAGATTAGTTTAAATTGAGTTCACTAATGATTCTACTAGTCTATTGTGTTGAATCTACTGACACATCGTATAATGAACTAACACCTCCCTAGATCGACTTTCTCCATGTAATTACAGTTACAAACAAGCGTACTCTCATTTTCCCAATTTGTTAGACTTAGAATTCTCTGACTTATAATTTTCTGTGATTTAATTTAACTAAAATAGCATAAATTGAAAATCTTTTTGGTGTTCCAAGTAACTTGACGCCTGTGTACTATCACTTTCCATAGTGTTGAGTCACATTCTTATCTTTGTTGTTTTTGCTTTTTAGCTTATCTGCCCTCCCCTTTTTTTAAGTAAATAAATAGTGAAAGTAAACTAATCTCCTCCTAAAATTCTAAAACAAAAAATCTGTTTGTGTTTTTGGATTTTTTATAAGACAAGGAAATTAAAACAAATAAAATAAGAATAAAAAATGAAAAACTAAACAAGTGTCGGACTAAGCATCTGTGTCTTCTGAAATAATGTCACTTTTCTTTTCACGCTGTTGACCTCTAAAAGATAGAAAAATCTAGGTTTATCAAACGGTTTGGTGTAGAGGTCAGCACGTTGAAAATCCGTGTTTATCTTAACCACATCAATTAATTGTTTTTCATAGCAGTCGTGTATGAAATGATAATTTATGCCGATGTGTTTTGTTTTAGGGTGTTGAACAGGATTTTTTGTTAGGGCTATGGCAGCAGAGTTATCAACATATATAGGGGTGTTAGAAAATTGCAAACCGTAGTCCCGCATTTGCTGTTGGATCCAGATGATCTAAGGGCAGCAACTTGCAGCAGCAACGTATTCAGCTTCACAGGTTGATAAGGCAACCAAGGTCTGCTTCTTGCATTGCCAGATGACTAAACGCCTTCCAAAGAACTGACACCCTGCTGATGTAGACTTGAAGTTAATCTTGCAGCCGCCGTAGTCTTAATCACTATACGCTGTTAGCTCAAAGTCATCATCATGAGGATACCACAACCCCAGTGTTGGAGTACCCTTCAGATAATGAAAAATCCTTTTCACCCCGATCAGATGATTTACTTTCGTTTGGCTTGGTATCTGGAGCATAGACATGTGGCATACATGATATCTGGACGCGAGGCAGTGAGATACATGAGAGATCCGATCATCCCACGATACATAGTGGCATCCACCAAATCCCCATTCTCATTAGGTGCCACATCATGATTTGTGGCGAGTGGGGTACCGGTAACAGTGACATTTTCCATATCCAATCGACTAAGTATGTCTCCGACATACTTAGTCTGATGCAGAAAAATACCGGTAGGTGTTTGATCCACCTGTAATCCCAGGAAGAACTTCATTTCTCCCATGGCACTCATTTCAAATTCTGCCTTGATCACAGATTCGAATTCTTGACATAGATCTTCGTTTCGTGAACCGAAGATAATGTCATCCATATAAATTTGCACCATCAGTAAATCTCCGTCTCTCTCTTTGATGAACAACGTATAGTCAATCACACCCCTGCGAAACCCGTGTTTCAGCAGTTGGGTGGAGAGCTTTTCATACTAAGCTCGAGGAGCCTGACGTAGCCCGTACAGAGCCTTCACTTGTAGACTCTTTCCCGATGATAAGGATCCTCGAATCCTTCGGGTTGACTGACGTAGACTTCTTCACGGATTTCCCAATGAAGGAATGCACTCGTTACATCTAGTTGATAGATACGTATTGCTTCCATTCTAGCCACAGGTTCAAACACTTCATTATAGCCGATTCCCTCGACTTGTCTGAAGCCTTGAACAACCAAACGTGCCTTGATTCTGATAACAACACCTTGGTTATCCTTCTTACAGCGTAGCACCCGTTTGGTGCCAATCACTTTTACTCCTTTGGGCCTGTCAACGAGTATCCACACTCCAAGCTTCTTGAACTATAGCAGCTCTTCTTGCATAGCATTGACCCAAGCCTCATCCTTTAGGGCATCGCTTACGTGTTTGGGCTCGACTTGAGAAACAAAACATTTGTAAGCCCCGTCATACATATAAATTTGCACCATCAGTAAATCTCCGTCCTGAGCAGCTGTTGAAGATCCCGAAGCACCACTAGCCGGTGTCACATTGCTGGTATCCAGATTCGGTGTATTTAGGACATCGTGCATCATCTGAGCAGCAATCTCTTCATCAAAATTAATCTAAGGAAGGTTGAATGATTTGAAAAAGCCGTCGTAGTCGAAGAATGACAATAGACATTTTCCCGTAGAGGGGATGGTGAATCGTTGTACATCGACGTTGCACCATACTTCTACCTGACTTGTTGAGTTGTTATAAACTCGTTTGTCTGGTATGCTGTATCCAAGAAAGATCCCTGATCTGCTTTTTCGCTAAACTTGCCTTCCTGAGTTTGCTGGTATCCAGATTCGGTGTATTTAGGACATCATGCATCATCTGAGCAGCAATCTCTTCATCAAAATTAATCTAAGGAAGGTTGAATGATTTGAAAAAGCCGTCGTAGTCGAAGAATGACGACAGACATTTTCCCGTAGAGGGATGGTGAATCGTTGTACATCGACGTTGCACCATACTTCTACCTGACTTGTTGAGTTGTTATAAACTCGTTTGTCTGGTATGCTGTATCCAAGAAAGATCCCCTGATCTGCTTTTTCGCTAAACTTGCCTTCCTGAGTTTTCTTCAGTAACGTGCATGGAGCTCCGAATGGTTCCAGATACTCTAGGTTAGGTTTTCGCTTCTGAAGAAACTCATAGCAAGTCTTCCCATGCCACTTGACTACTAGCACATGATTAAGTGTGTAGCACGCATTGGCAACAGCTTCATTCCATAACTGTACTGGCAGCTTTGACATGTCCAAGACGTACAGATCGTTGTACCTTGATGTTGACATTAAGACCTGCTCCTCAGGAATCTCCATCTCCTTCTTCAGAATGTAATATATCTCAAGAAACTGAAAGCAAATTGTTTTCTAATTGTTAAACATAATTCACTTTATCAAACTTTACCTGTCCATTACCTACTTCTCCTTGTGCGGTAATGTATCATCCTTTGTTTCCAGCGAAAGAAACGTGTCCCTCTTTAATTTGTTTGACATTGAAAAGGAGAGACTGATTTCCCATCATGTGCCTGGATGCTCCGTTATCTACTATCCATGTGTTGGTAGAAGCACTATAGCGAACAATCTGCACATAATAGAAAATAATTAGCTAAGGAGGGGGACCCAAGCCTTGACTGGCTTGGGTTTTCTAGAGGCATCACACATCACAAACTCAACCCACTGACCTTTAGCAGTTGGAGAGAGACCTCATCCTTCAGCTTATCAACACTATCAGACAGATCAGAAGTTTTAGCTTTCCACAGACCATCCTTGTGTAAGGATTGTTTGTGATAAACCGATGACTGACTTACTGTTTGAACTTTAGGTTTGTTTTCAAAAACAGGTTTAACTTCAGGCATCACAGACTTGCCAGTGACTTGTCTGTGTGGCTGTGGTGTTGGAGAGGGGTAAAAGACCTACAGGTGTTTTAGACCTAACAAGAGTTTTAGACCTCACAGGAGTTTTAGATCTCTGTTTTGAAGAAAACTTTTTAACATCTTGATCTAGTTCAACTTTAATCCTAGGTGTCTGATAGCGAGGACAGTTTGAAGAGATGTGACCTCTTTGTCCACAAGTATAGCATGATCTCCTCTCAACAGGACTAGGAGCTCTCTTGTGGGGTGGGGAGAACACTTCAGGTATGGGCTTTTGGTCTCAACCTTTTGATTCTCACCTTCTTTGACAAATTTTACTTGTTTAACATTATGATTACTTTGTCTTTTAAGATGATTTTGATCTTGCTTAACCGGTTTATACTGAGTGGTTTTTGGAATCTTGGGTTGTGTGACAGCAGATTTGAACCCAACCCAAGAGATGCTTGAACATTCTCTTCCACCCGGTTCTCAATGATGGTTTTATCTATTGTGCCTGAAGTTGATGTCTTCTGATCAGCAACCGGAGGAGCAGGTTTAATGGCAGTGTCCGGATCACTAACCAGAGGAGTAGTCACCACATGGTCCTTGATTGGATTATTATTTACAGGTCTCTGTTTGGTTTTCAGTAGGATCTCATATGGTGGAGGCACACCTTTATAACCTAGCCCTTCCCTATTGTTTCTTTCTTTAACCAAGTTTTTCAAAATATGAGAGGAACTAGCTAAACTATGTAGTTTTTGCTTTAAGGACTCATTTTCAACTTGTAAAACAACTCTATCCTTTTAGTTTCCTCAATTGTTTTTAAGTAAAACTTTATGTCATTCTCTTGGTTGAAAGCAACAACTTCAGTCTCTTTTAATTGTTTTCTGAGCAAGTCAATTTTCTCCTTAAAACTGCTTTCATTTAGCTTTAATATACGATTTGCTTCAGTGCACAGTTTTAAGTAATTTACTAAGTTATCATTATGTTCTAATAACCTAGCAAATTTCAGATCAATGCTTTCCCTAAACTTATCACATTCAACATATGCACGTTTAATAAAGAGATTGTCTTTCGATTCTACCTATGCAGATGTAGAAGTGTCAGCCATGAAAAAAGTCTGGAGTTCCTGGTGTGCTGTAGATTCCACATTTAGTTCATCTTCCACTAGTTGATCTACAGCAGCCAAAGTATCATCCATATCAGTAGTATCAAGCTCAACTAAGTTCTCCCCTCACTCATTGAGTCTTCATTCAGATCATCAACTGATGCAATGTTAGCGTCACCATCAGATAAGAAACGGAAGGACCAGTCTTGTCCTTCATCACCCTGTGCTACCATTGCTTTGGAGTCATGGCTGGTGACGTTGAATTTGGAGTCTTGTTTTTATCCTGCCTGTTAAATGATGAAAAAGGGTTTCCATTGCCTGCTTTCTTCAGTTTGACACACTCCGCTTGAAATGGCCTTTATCGCCACAGTTGAAACAGGTGACTTTAGACTTGTTGAATCCAAACGTTGTGTCCTTTGTAGCCACTAGGTTCTGCCCCGTCTTTTTAACAAACTTCTTTGCTCTACGCACAGCACTCACGAGAGCCCACATTATATCCATCCGTTCAAGCTCTGTTTCATCAACCTGTTCATAATCTTCATCTGCTAGATGGCAATTACCGATCTTTCCTGCAACTAACCCATCATAAGAATGTACCACAGCTGCAAGTAGATCCATATGCTCCTTAGCAACTTCAACAGTTACATTGCTCAAATTCTTTGTATTTAACTTCGTCGACTGAATTTCTGGAGCATTGAATTGAACACTTGATGATCCTCCTGATTCACAGCTTGAGGATGTACTTGGGATGCTTGCAGATGTGTTAGACACGGAAAGCAGTCTGCAGAGGTGCACTCGAAGATGATGCAGTAGGAGTCATATTGTAGAGTGAAGGATTCTGAGTGTAGTTTCCCTTCTTGGACTTGTACTTATTTTGAACCTCTTCCTCCCTCAACTTCAGAATAAAGTCATTTATGTCCAAAGTCTCAAACATAGCATTATGTCTCAAAGTGGAAACAAATGAATCCCACTTATCAGGTAACCATCGGCCAAACTTGCCACCTTGTCTTCCATGGACGTTTTAACCCCATGAGTGTGTAGTTCACTTATCAAGTGATAAAAGCGGTCGATCACATCATCCAAACTCTCATTCCCAATAGACGAGAATTTATCAAACTATTTCTTCAATGCTTTAGCCTTCAGAGACTTAAGTGTTGTATTTCCTTCATATCGCTTCTCAAGAGCCTCCCATAACTTTTGCACTGCTTGTGTTCTGAAAACTGATGGAAGATGTCTTTAGGAATGGACTGTGTCAACAATGCGTAGGCCTTCTTCTCAGCATTGTACGCAGTCTTTTGTGCCTCAGTCAAACCATTAGTGTCAGAGGAACACCATCAGCTCCAACGGGCAAAGTGTAGCTAGTCTCAAATAGTGTTCCAGAGGTTTATGTCTACTCCGTTCAGATGAATCTCAAACCTTTGCTTCCATTGAGGATAATCGTCAAGAGACAGAAGCTTTGGTGGTTTGTTATGATTACCGATCTCATTCTCCAAGAGCAATAGATTCTGGATCCTGGAGTCCTTCCCTGCTGAGAGTGCAAAGTTCTGTGAGTCATCATGAATTAGCCTTAAACTTGAAAACCAACTGTTTATACCACTGGGGATGCGACTGGGGTACGACTGAGACTCAACTAAGCGATTGAGCTTAGTCGTATGATTGAGCAGACGACTAGGACAGTGGTACGAGTGAACAAACCGACAGGGCCATTCGTGCGATTGAGCAAGCGACTGGGCCAATCGTGCGATTTAGCTGAGCGAATGGAGTTCATCATGCGATTGAGTTAATTGTGCGACTGAGACTGCTGACTTCGAAAATTTTCAACTTTTTCACGCAATTCGACCCAAAAAAACACAATTTTGAAAAACCCTAGTAGGCTGAAACTCGAAAAAGATTAACTTTTGAACACATGCACTCGTAAAAACTGGATTTTTATGCAGAAAGAACGAATCTTTTGACTAAAAACGTTGATTTTTGCAGAAAAACTTGATTGAATCCACGAAGAATCAAGAGCCAAAGCTCTGATACCACTTGTTAGGACCGTGTAAGATGGAGTACTAACTGATTCAACATGAAACCAGATCAAATAGTGCGGAATCCTATTGATTGGCGATCCAATCAGGGAGAACGTTTATCCGATCAAAACTAACAAGGAATACGTTAAGAATTGATTAGAATCGATCAGAAACGTTCATGAAGTTGGAAGGGACTCTTTGGATGAACCGGAACGACTAGGGTGATAATCTCGAAGTGTTATGTTTTTCCACGAATTAAGTGGTATTTATAGGTACAGCTCTCATTCGTGCGACTGAGCCATGTGTACGGCAGAGTCGTACGACTGAGTGTACGTGATTCACTCGTACGACTGAGTCAGTCTTATGACTCAATCGTTACGATTGACTCAATCACTGGTTCAGTCGTGCGATTGGCCCATTCGTATGGTCCAGTCGTGCGACTGAATCATGATACTTAGTTAAACATATTCCTGAACCTTTAATGATACTGAACTATGTCTAACAACTGTAAACCTATATAACATGTCATATAAGCATGTAACAATAAATCATATTATATATATAACATTCAATAAACCAATAAACATTCAAAAAGAGTTTTCATTCATAAATCACATACATAACTTACAAAATGAAAGTCTATTACATTTGAGCTCACTAGAACAAGAAATTAGCGACATGTGTACCACAAAAAACACTAGACGAAAGTGGCGGATACATAAGTGATGAGGTGTTATGGCCGATTAAGGTTAATCATCATGCTTATGATTTAAGCGGGTTGCTTAATGAACCGAGTTTGGACCTTTAAGTTATACGTATGTTGAGGTTTAGATGTTTAAGGTTTGCTTAGTTTTATCTTATGATAGGTTACATTTGATGTACATTATATGTCGTGTTTTAGTGGGTTGTAACATGTTTCATTTGTGTTTTGTTGGTGCCATATTGTGATGTATTGTGATTAACAAAAATTATTGATATCAAAAGTTTACGCATGTGAATACATGCACACGTACATATCATGCATTTTAATCCATGCATAACTTCCATGCATGCGTGCAAGCATGCATAGTACCTATATATATATACATGAAAACATATACATAATTCATAAGGGGTTAGTCAAATAATGGATAACAAGCGGAAGAATCTTATGTTAAATTTGTCTAATCTTAATTTTAGGGTTGTCACAACAATCAACATACTTTCACAAATTCTCTCACAATTAGTTTTCACCATAATCTTGATCATATAACACTATCAGTTTTCCACTTCGTTTCAAGCAATCATAGGTTATCAGGTTTAGTAATCTTTCACATACTCAATCAGGTGACTTCATTTTTCACTTTGGTTGTTGCTTGATCTTCATACCATTTTCTTAATACTAACCTCGTTCTGATACCAATTATTAAAAAAGCAACACATCAAAACCTTTAATTAATATCAAAAGACTACAATTTACAATAACTCTTAACCGTATAATTGTACTAAACATCCAATATGTCTAGTCCAAGTCAAACACTATTATATAATAAAACAATAACCTCAATTTAGTCAAATAAAAACTCCCCAAAAAATATTAAACTAATATTCTTTATTTCTATCTATTTTATGAAGATTAATTTTATTTTATAGGTACGAATGAGTGTAAGTGTAAAAGGTGGGTGTGTGGAATTTCTAAGGAAAGAGCCATAAAATATTGCGAGTGTTTGTGCAATTGGGCCACTTTTATGATTTTAAAAACATGTTTGTGTGGTATGGTCGCTTATTATTTTATGATGTAAGATGATATTTAGGAAGTTATTTTTCTATTGATATAATCTTTGGTGATAAATGGATGCACCAATTACCCAAGGAAAAGAAAGAAATCAACACAATAAACTAGCTCAATTAGATCTAATTTTATAAAGGGGAGTAAGAATTCAGTTATAGAATTAGGTGGAAAAACATACAACATATACATGCATCATTCATGCTCCCTCCCCTTTCCTTACACCCTTTTTTATAAAATTAATTAGTTAATTATAATAATGGCATTTTCTCAATCTTGTAGCCTAGCGGATATCTTTGTTTAACGATTGTTTCTTCTCAATTGACCCAGTTGTATCATTCATGCCCTAACCCCTTCCCTTACACACTTTTATGGAAATAATTAGTTAAGTACGGTGAAGGCGTTTCTTCAATCTGTAGCCTAGCGGATATTTTTGTTAACGATTGCTTCTTCCCAATTGAACCGGGTTGCTCACTATCCTTAGATGTAGTCATAACATTAGCCCTCCCCCCTTTTTAAAGGAACCTTTACCTTATGGTGAAGAGTAGGAAATGATCTTAATAGGCTAGCTTTTTTCCCAAGTTGCTTTGATGGGGGACAACCCCTCCTAGTGAACTTCAGTGTTGCAAAGACAATGATACATAGATCTGAAATCCCAGTCCGTTGTAAAACTAGAGTTTTAAACATAGATCTGAAATCCCAGTCCGTTGTAAAACTAGAGTTTTAAACAAAGTGACAGGTTGAGTAGGTTTGCCAATACATTTCCGAAGTAAAAAAAATAAAAAAACGTTATCAAACTAGCACCCTTTGGAAAATCTAACTTCTAACCCGCTGAACTAACTTTGGAAAGATTTTGATAAGGTCCGAATAACATCATCCCAACTTATGGTGACGTTGTAAACGTATTGTGGGTGGTAGAAGACTAAATTTTCCAATAAACCTTATCACAATGTCAATGTGAACTTCACAATGATAAGAATCGGTACAGGTTTTCATGTCTCTCTGGTTGTTGCAAATTTTTTAAGAGTATCCAAGATAGCATCGCGCTCCAACAAATGGGCCTTAATGTAGCGAGTGAGCGAAGGAAGGTGGGCTCCTATAAACAATTTCAAACGGGGTCATATTAGCATCCATTTATTAGGAATCTTTGTACCAAAATTCACCCACGAAAGCAAACGAAACGAGTGTTAGGGTGAATTAAAAAGAAGCAAAAGGTACATTTCGAGACATACATTCAAGTCCTCCATCTAGCTATGCATGATAAGCGATGCTAAAGGACAGAGTGGTGCCATGAATACGATGAAGTTCCTTCTAAAAACTAGAAAGCAAAGTGTTGTTCGGATCCAAAACAATATCAAGATGAATACCATGTAATTTTACAACATCTATGATAAAAGGAAACAACCACTTTCATACCTGTAAAAGATTATTCTAACTTGATAAACTGCTCGCATTTAGATAACCGATCGATGACAACTACAGTGACGGATTTCTTTTGAGAAATATGTTGTCACAACCTCGCTGGTAGCGGAAACACGAGAATATGATAAGCAGGATCTTCATAACACATTAGGGGTCTAAGAGAAACTTTAAAGACATTTTCTATCGATGGATCATGATATCGTCCGACACTAAAGAATAAGTGTCAGAAACAACAATATCATAACGCATTTCAAACATGCATAAATAATTAAAGTTTCAAACCAGAGTAGACCAATGCAAATATAAAATCCAAACATACATACAATCCAAACAAATAAAACATAATCCAAACCAAATAGTCCAAAATTGTTTATCGCTCTTGTAGGAGCAGTCTCGTCTATAGTCTACTGTCCAAATACTTACTCATTATTACCTGAAAAGACATACTTTAAAAATCAATATGCATTGGTGACTTCACCGGTTTAAAAGTATAAAATATATTATTTTGCAAATCAAAAAAATAATATGTGTGAATGAGAACATCAGAAGTCATAGACACCGACATAAACTCATGACCAAACCTAATAGAGGACATGCCCAAATACAATTCAAAGTCCATTTCTATGTCCAAAACAAACCAAATTATATTCACCCAATGGCACGTCCAAGCCACGCCAGTTTTAGCTAGCAGTCAACCCGTTAGTACTATCGATACATCTCCACAACTCCAATATAGAGTTAAATAGTCATGATAGAACAATCGGCGTTAAGCACAAGAACACATACTCATCAAGGAAATCTAGACTTCATCATCTAACTCAAATCACACACGATAGTCCAATGAAAGTCAAAAAATAATTTAAAGAGCACGAGATAGTTCAAAACTATCAAGCATGTTTTACCTAAAGTAAAACACATTAAAATGGGATATGAAACTTACCTTAGCAGTAGCACAAATCCCGAGTCCACAAACTAGTATTAGCACGTAAGTATATATATGTGAAAACAAAATAGATTTACTTAAAGTTCGAGAAGACCTAATTAATTGTAATCCTCGTTGTCCAGTATTGAATGTCCAACAAGTACTTATTTAATCAAATTATTGTTTGATTAATATTCCAAGCGTAATGTTCTTCCTTAAGTTTACCAATCCCGTTTTACTTACGTTTCAAGTCCTTATCACATTCATACTGTTATTCTCATTCCATATTGTACTTATTTAAGTCCAAGTTTAATGATTGATTAGCCTTAGGTTTATTATCATTAAACATATTAAAATTCACTATAGTACACGTTCCGTAACTTGCTTTAGTTATTCAATCACAAATCTAAAAGTTCAAGTTTTATTGAAATAGTTTAGTATGTAGAGCTAATCGCGCACCAATCTTGATAGGCTGCTTTAAGATCAAAACAATAACAAAATGTGACATATGGTTTTGTTTAAAAGATAAGACCTTAAATTATGATCCATAAGAATTATCTCAAATGGATGAAGTATGAGTGAGATATGAACTCATGAACATAGACGGTCAATCTACCCTAATTTCCCAAATTTGACTTTCAGTTTTGTTTGTTACATTTAAAGAACCAAATAATATCGGATTAACACGAGACCACCTGAGTAGTTAAAGGACTCTCTAAAATTTACCCATTGGGCTTCTAATGACTAAGTTATGACCTGTACAAAATGAATAAGATTTCTAATAGCAAGCTATTTTAAATCTAATTCTTGTCATTTGCATCCAAAACCAAAATTTTTGACCATTATTGACATGAGACTTAAACCAAAGATTCTTTTATACTCTATTTGACTTATTAATAGATTTAGAACATTAGCTTGTCATTGACTTAGTGCCACTTGGTATTTTTAGGTCATTTTCTGATTTCCACGTACGCTATTTTTTATCATACATGGCTGCATTTAATACTAATTACTTAATTGCTTTAGTTATAGCATGAAAATTCACGAAGCTTCATGTAACGGTAATTGGCCAAATGTCGGACCGCATACGAGTTTGTCTTCAAATGTTGGTGATTAATCAAAATAGCTTTTCAACAATCATATTTGGTTTAAAACTATATGTTATTTGACTATGTGATTAAATGGTTAGCTTATTTCTGAAAATTGTAAGTTTTCTATCAATTACGTGTTTTCGCGCATGATCGGTTTTCAAACCTAACTATTATAAAATCATTTAAAACTAATAAAATAACATTATTGCATGTTATTAGTGCGTATTTGATTATTATGTGATTAAATTTTGGTCCGATAAAGAATTAAGAGTAAATTACCATTTGCGTCCCTGACGTTTTCTCATTTTAACCGTTTGCGTCCCTGTTGTTTCAAAATTGCCATCTGTCCCCTAACTTTTATTTTATCTTCATTGAGTCTTTGTCGTTTCATTTTTATCTCCATTTGAGTCCAGATGACTAACACTGTAATTTTTCTGTTAAAATTATTGTTGAAAAGACAAAATTAGACTTTAATTAAAAACAAAAAATAAACATTGTGGGACCCATCCATCCATCTTCTTCTTCACCACCAACTCCTCCATACCATCTCTCTCATAGATACACACCACTATCTCTCTCTACAATCCACCAAACCGACTCCGATTTTAGCACCCAAATCGTCGATTTCAGCAGCCCATGGTGCACGTACCCCGCGTCAAACATCTGCATCCCCAAGCGATTGTTCAACAGCAGCTTGTAATCACTCTCCTTCTTCGAATTAACCCCCTGATTTCTAAAACAATCTCGCGTCGGGCGTGATCGAGGTAGATGATGGGGGGGGCGTGGCCAGGGTTTGCTGGTAGGTGAAGCGTTTGATAGCGTAATCGGGGTTCAGCTGTATTCGTCGAGGGATGGGAACTTGGGGCGGAGGAGGTCCTCTTCGTAGATGGCAAGGATGAGGCGGCAGAGGTGGGGCACGAACTGGAACTCGGCGGCGGTCCATTGTCAATGTTCCTTACTTGCGTTGATCTATGATCTATGTTCTTACACTCCCACATGATAAAACTTTCATGTTCTTCAATTCAATCAAATCCCAAACAACCAAACCCTAATTTCAAGGTAATAACCCCCTTCATTCCTATTTTGCATCTGAACAGAGATGAAATGATGCATTCTACTTGTTTGAACCATATGCATCACTTACATGTAGAGCTTCTTGATCTTTATGCTTCGATGATCCCATTACTTCTCGGATTCTAGATTTGTAACCACCAATCGTAAGTTGATTGTTGCTGCCGTGTAATGGTAGGAGGAGGCTGCCGCTGCTGCCGTCGCCGTTGATGTTGTTGCTGCCGGTAGTCATATTGGGTGTGTTGTAGGTGGTGGTGGGTGCTCAAATAAGAAGAATGTTATATGGGTGGTCCATAAAGATTTTTTTATTCTTAAGGGTAATTCGTCATTCACAAAGACTTAACTGAAAAATCTAACGGAGTTAGTCATTGGATTCAAACGGGGATAAAAATGAAACATTAGGGCACAAATCGAGACTTTGAAATGCAGGGACGCAAACGGTTAAAATGAGAAAACGTCAGGGACGCAAATGGTAATTACTCAAGAATTAAATTACAAACACTTGACTTAATTTATAAAACTAGAGTGGAGTTTTTTATAAAATAAAAATAAAATAAATAAAACCCTAATACCCTACCCCCACCCCATACCTATGGCTGCTACCTCATTCCCCCACCCCTTCACAGCTGAACAACCACACATGCATACGCATATCAATCAAGTTTCTTTCAAGCAACTAGGAATGATTTTGGGTGTTTCTTGCATCATACACGAGTTAATGAATCATTCATTATGCACGCAAGTAAGTTTTAATGTTTAAGCCCATTCCTATAGTTCTTGAAAGTCTTGAAACCCTAGATGAGCCAAACACACATCAAGATCTAAACTTTATTGAAATTGAATCATGGATTATATGTAATATATATTGTTATGATTATAATTGTTGCTTTAGGTCAAAACCCTAGACTTTCCTATAAAGGAAACTTTTCTGTTAGGACTTTTAGTAATGGCTTGAATTACATGTAATTATATGGATTTAATGATTCTAGGTTATTAGTTGATGTTAATATATAAATGTTTATGTATTAAACTTTTGAATTAGCTTGGTTTTCGAGAACATTTCTATTAAGGATGTGTGAGGTATGTGATGAAACATATGATGTGAGTTGCGTTAATATTATTTATAAGGACTTGTTTGTGAAATTTTTATTAGAACAACTTGCATCCTATCCTAAATTAGGAAACTTTCTTGCATGATAATGTCATAGGTCATGTTAGATTGCAATGGGCGTGTAATAGGTGAATAACATATGAAAATTGAATGCTTTCATTATTATATGTTTAGTTGAGAAGTTTAATTACCTTTTCAAAATAGACTTCTGATATGAAACTTTATGTGCAAATTTATTTGAACTATTTGAGTGTAATTAAACTTGTTTTAGTCGAGTAACCAACAAGTCGTCGAGTCAAATTGCTCAACTTTGATCAATAAAAGTCAACTTTGGTCAAAAAGTCAAGCTTGTCAAACTTAATAGCTTTTCTCGAACACACTAATATTTAATATTGTTTGGATATTGTGGTTCATATAGACTATCGAGTTCATACACTCATAGACCTATATTTATTAGGTTGGTGTTAGCTTTTACATTTGCTTTAACTTTCAACTACGCACATTAAGGTGAGTTTTCACGGCCCCTACTTTACATGCTTTTATTTTTTGGGTGAGAGTCATGCAAACTATATTTTTAATAGTTTTTGTATTATTGATTTATTGCATGTTATTGTAGTCTTAACACATATAAAAGTCCATACATTCTCAAACTGCTAGCAATGATCTAGCGAGATAATTCTGAGTAGTACTACTGTGTTTGACAAACCTCACATGCGTTAGTCACGCTAACTTGACTAGATATCGAATGGGTGTTTAATTGACCTAACATAGCCACTGTATTTTATTGACTTTGTGGAAAGAGAAGCAAGTTACAAATAGTTAGTTTTGATTTTGAAACGCTACGTAACTTTATTAGGCATTTTATATTTTCTTTTTATTTAATGTTTAATTAGTTACTTTAAAATATCTAAGTTTCTCATGGTTATTCATTTTCTCTTCCGACCTCTGTTCCATCAAGTTATTAAAAGTGGTGCTCTTGGAGTTATAAAGAATTAAATAAACAATTACCTTTGTGTTCTATGTCTTCTCTTTTCAATCATCAAGTAAATTTTATAGGTGAAAAATGATCATTTTGACAACTATATGCCACATTAATAAATTTGGTACAATATTTTGAAGGGCCTTCATTATTTCACTAATCTTCTCTCTTCTAACCTGCAATTCAAACAAAAGATTGCAGAGATCATTAGCAATAAAATCTTGATATCACCTTATCATATCAACAATATTTTTGAAAATCTCACTATCTCTTTTAAACTATGGCTATGAATAGCTTGTCCCTTCATGCTCGAACATGATATAATCCTTTTATGGTAGAGGTAGATCTGTCTTCACGTTTATCTTCACACTAATTTCATGATATGTTTTCTTTGGTTTCATCGAAACATCAATGGCTACTTGTAAGGATTACACTTAGAGACTAATGCAACCAAAGAGCTCTCAGCATGCACATGTGAAGTACAATGAAAGTTACTTCGAAAGATTTGATATAACTGAAGGAATTTCACTAAGTATCAAAATCTTCCGAACCCAAAAGACCAAATCTTCCGAAGCTAAATATGAAGTCTTCTGAAGCTTTAAGACAAAGTCTTCCAAAGCCAGGGACTGATTTCTTCTGAAGATAGAGAAGACATGCTCTCTCTGACTTACTTTTGACAAAAGCTGAACCACTTTTCGTTGCCACTTCTAAATACTCACCCATTTACATAAGTTGGTGAAAAGTCCATACTTTTATCAACTGTAGATTAAGGTATTAGAGTCTATAACATTCTACCTTCTTACTTTTATCCTTTTGTATTAGATAAGGATGTGAGCTATGGCATGTCATAGTCCCTAGTCAAAAGACAATCTGCCTTTTGCTTTTACATTGTTCTTATTGTCTAAATTAGTGTTTCCAGCTAGCCTTCAAAGTATGGCAGGCTGTAGGATGTAGTATTAAGTATCTCAAGTACTTTTCATTTGATTTCATCTTTGTAACACTTTATAAAAGGGAACTTGAGAGCAATATACAACATTCTTGAAAACCAAGTATCTTGTTATTTTCCGTTCTTTACTTGTGTTATTTGTTTCAATATAAGTCGGTTCCCTATATAATCTGCAAAGTGTTGTAAGTCTTTTCTAACACTATAAAACTGTTGCATTGACCCCTTTCATCAGTCCTCCACTACTCTTGAAAATTGAAAAACAAATTAAACAATTCATTGATTCCATATGTAATTGTTTAATTAAATGGATTTATTATCTTTCTTGTCATCGATCCAATCACACCTTTTCGCTTTCTTCTATTTGAATTATTCTAATTCTTGAATCTGAGTTCTCGCGGTGGAATTTGCTCCGAAACAGAATGGGTCGTGATCGATGAAGTAGAGGTCGAGGAGGATGAAGATCCATGGTGAAATAGGGTATGTGAGGCTAATTAAACAAAAAGAGTTAATTACACCATTGGTCCTTGTGGTATGCTTATATTACGGTATTAGTCCCAACTGTATGTGAACACGTAACATGATTGGTACCTGAGGTGTATGGTTGTTAGTTTTTTTAGGTTAAATGGACGTAAAATGACTTTTTTACCCCTAAACTAAATGACAAATTACATAAAATGAAAATAAAAGTTATGTGGACCTATTTTGAAAAAAAAATAATTACTTATATATTAATAATATATACACACATTATCTACACCATCATCTTCGTCATCATTCATCAACACAACATCATCCTCATCATCAACAGAGCATCATTTCAATCAACCACCATCAATCTACCCCGCAATCACCTACAACCAACCACTATCTTTCCCGACCACCATCTTCGATTGATTATTTCCCTTGCACCGGTGGTTGTTACTTATGTTGGAGGTTGTCGCTGACGATTGTGATGGAGGTTATCACCAATGGTGTACTATCTCATACTATGGTGATAGTCAATGATGTATGAGATCTGTAACATAAGGCGAACATAAGGAAGTAGAGGGTGGTTAGGACTTCATTCGAACATGAGATCTGTAACACTTTGTAAAAGGGAACTTGAGAGTAATATACTATATTCTTGAAAACCAATTATCTTGTTATTCTTATGTTCTTTACTTGTGTTCTTTGTTTCAATATAAGCCGGTTTCCTATTTGATGCGCTAAGTGTTCTAAGTCTTTTCTAACACTGTAAAACTGTTGCATTGACCCCCTTCATCGGTCCTACACTACTTCTCTATGAAAATTGAAAAACAAATTAAACAATTCATTGATTCCATATGTAATTCTTTAATCAAATGGATTTATTATCTTTCTTGCCATCGATCCAATCACACCTCCGCTTTCTTCTAGTTGAATTGTTCTAATTCTTAAATCTGAGTTCTCGCGGTGGAATTTGTTCCGAAACAGAATGGTTCATGATCGATGATGTAGAGGTCAAGGAGGATAAAGATCCATGGTGAAATAGAGTATGTGAGACTAATTAAACACAAAGAATTAATTGCACCATTGGTTCTTATGTTATGCTTATATTGCAGCATTGGTCCTAACTGTTTGCAAACATGTAACATGATTAGTCCCTAAGGTGTATTGTTTGTTTTTTAGGTTAAATGGATGTGAAATGACATGTTTACCCCTAAACTAAATGACAAATTACATAAAATGAAAATAAAAGTTATGTGGGACCCACTTTGAAAAAAAATAATTAGTTGTATATTAATAATATATACACACATTATCTACACCATCATCTTCGTCATCATTCATCAACACAACATCATCCTCATCATCAACAGAGCATCATCTGAATTAACCACCATCAATCTCCCCCGTAATCACCTACAACCAACCACTATCTTTCCCGACCATCATCTTTGATTGATTATTTCCCGAGCACCAGTGGTTGTGTCCTTATGTTGGAGGTAGTCGCCGATGATTGTGATGGAGTTTGTCACCGAGTGTGTACTATGGCGATAGTCATACTATCGCGATAGTCAATGATGTATGAGATCTGTGACATAAGGCGAACATAAGGAAGTAGAGGGTGGTTAGGACTTCAATTGAGTGAGTGGCAGAGGTGGTATTGGTGGGTAGCGATGGTACTTGTTTGGTTTAGATCTGTAGAACCGCCGTTGCTGGTTGGAGTGGTAGTCAGTGCCGTAGGAAAGGGGCGGCGGAGATTCCTATGGGTTTATGATGCAGCCTAACTCGAAGCCCGGACCTATACTCATGTTCAGTCCATTGCAAATGGGCCTCAAGCGAGGCGCGTGTGAGAGAGTAATCTGCCAAGAAGATTGATAGACTCAGTCAGCTTGGATCCAGTCTCTTTGAGTCAGCCACGTTGCATGTTCCACACATGATTCCATGATTCCATGTTGCATGACATTTTTTCCATTGTTCAACGTTTCATAGTTCATTTGTTGCCTACATTTTTTTTTCATATTCGTTAATGTATTTAAGTCTTTGTGCTGAAAATAAAAGAGATTAGAAAATTTTCTCCAAAGTTTGTCTATACTTTCTTCCTCATATTCTTGGAGTCTGACCCGCTCTAACGATGCATCATTGGTGCTTTCATTCGCGTCTCCACCTTCTGCTATGCCTTCGCGCAAAGATTCTGCCTACGACGACATACCACCTACCCTGAAAGGATCTCAGATCTAGTTTGATCAATTACGTTATGATTTGCAGCGGAATAATGTTAGAATTAGACGAAATTTAAGCAAGAACAAGATGAATATTCAATCAAATAGTAACGGTTATAGAGAGAGAAATTTTCTGCAAAAGAGAATGTTTTCATTCATTCATATGCTTCGGCCCTTATACAATTAGGTCAACTTTCCTTTTATAGGAAAAGATGACGTCAGCAGATGTCACTGATAGTGACATCTAACCGATTACACAAACAACTGAAAATAACTGAAACTACTAAAGATGACCACAACAGCTGAGGACATCTTCTTACAATAAAAGCTTAAGTGTTAACTAATTCTACAACTACTGAAACTACAACATCTGAAGAGTAAGTTCTTCAGACGTTTTACATCTACTAAACTATTGATTACAATCTACTGAAAATATAAAGACAACTACTGAAAGTAAACCATCACAACTGCTGAAGAGTACTTCTTCAGCTGTTGTGACAACCTCTGAATACTTGGTCTTCAGACTTTGTCTTTAAAACTCTATCTTCAGACTTTGTCTTCAGCTTTTGTCTTCAGACTTTGTCTTCAGACTTTGTCTTCAGACTTTGTCTTCAGACCTTTGTCTTCAGCTGATGTAGTCTTCTTCAGTTGTTATGATGTCTGTGGGACTTAAAGGTTTTTCTGATCTGGCTCATTGGTTCTTTTGGTCCAACAAACTCCACCTGAACCAATGCAGCCAAAACCTTTAAGTTTATTGGTGTCCCACTTATTAGGCAAAAATATTGTCTTTTTCTTCTGGATCAGCTCAAAAGTGACCAATTTAAGCACAGGCCTGGGAAGAGGTTTTAGAAGATTTGATTGGCAAGGGATGGATGGGAACTCTGTCTTGGGGAATTGGACACAGAGATGTTGCCCCATCCATAAAACCTACTTCCCTACAATGAGTCTGTAAGACTCTCGAACATAGGCCTCAAGGAAGACAATCTGTTCTTCCAGGGTGAGCTCTTCAGCTCCTTCTTCGAAGAAGAACTCTGGCCCATAGTACTCAGATAGGTACTTAACCTGTTTCCCATTCTTTAGCTCCACAGTTGTTATTTCTCTATAGGTGAACTCATCAGGATGATTACCTTCAAGTAACAACTGGAGCTCATTGCTTCTGACTTCTTCAAGCCTCTTATAGATCAACCCCTTTTTCACCATTTTGTTTTCAGTAATGTTTGTGGGGTAAGATTAGACTTGTAGGCTCTTCTGAAGTCTTCTAGGATTTCCCAGGGTGACACTACAATGGCCAGCATTATCACTGCATCTACAATCTTCTTTACTTGGCCATTGTATTTTCTTGGGATGTTCTTCTTGTGGATTCTATCACTCACCCTGGGATCAGGCCAAATTCTAACTTGCTCTTTCTGATATTGAAATGTAAATCTGAGAGCATACAATCTCTGAGCATGTTTCCTCATAGTTTGTATCGATATAGACTGAGGAAACTCTTTATCAACAAGATTCAACAGCTGCTCATCATGTTGTTTATGCTTTTCTTCTTCTTCAAGCTTTACTTTTACAGTTTGCCTCTGGATGGCAGGTGTGATCGTTGTTGGTTGACTCCTGGCAATTATCTTTAATGCATCAGGCATCTTCCCTTTTGTTTTAATAACAGTTGAAATGGGCAGCCTATCTTCCTCATCATCTTCTTCTTCTTCTTCTTGAAGCCTCAACACCCTTCTCTTCCTCTTGGGTGCATCATCGGCAGTTATTTGTGTTGGTTTCTTGGGTAAAGGAGTTGGTTTTGTGGGTTGTGATGTTGGTTGTTCTGGTGTGGGAGATTGTACAGGCTGCTCTAGCATTTTAGTTGTAAGTGTGGCTTTAGAGCACTTTGCCAGATCAGTCCTGCTCCCAGCACCAGCTTCATCAAGGGCTTCTATGATCAATCCTTTGGTAAATACTTCAGACAAATAGATTTTGTTGGTTATCTCCAAAATACTATCCCTGGTCCATGATTTCACTTCGAGGATTGTCCTCCCCAAATACTTTGATATAAACCTGACCATAGCTTCCAGCCTTTCATTTTCTTTCTCACTATAGCTGGCCCATCAGTGCTCAATCTCTTGTTTCTAGCTTTCTGATCTCAGTGTCAAGTTTGGCAGTGTCAAATCCTTCTGAAGAGCTGATCAATAATTTTATCCATTGATCTGCTATGTTGCTTATCAGCTTCTTTGATCAGTTCTTCTAACTTCTTCTCAAGGGGAGTCTTTTCACCACCCTTCCTCTTCTTGTAAGTAACATGGAAATCCTTTTCCTTCTCCTTCTCTTTTCCTTTTCTTTCTCCTTCTCCTTATCCTCTTCAACTCTCTTCCTCTTGTCTGCTTTCACTGACTTAGACTCCCCTTTTTGGTTGCATTGGGTTCAGGGGTTTGAATGTTAGAAAGTCTTTTAGTGACTGCATCATCAACTAAGGTTTGAATATTGGAGGAAAGCCTCTCATCAAGAGCTTGATGTACAATGTTAGCTATGATGGGAGTGATGAGAGGCAGGGAAGATGTAAAGGCAACAACCATTTGCTCAGAGGGGTTCTGTCCCTGAGAAATGGTGCCAGAATCAGAGGCTGGTGGCTGAGTTGTTGTGAGTGGCTCAGTATGTGGGAGACCTTCAGAAGAAGGTGCCATCTGTGGGTGAATTTAGGCAGATGGTCTTGATTCTTGAGACATTTTGGCAAGCAGTTCTTGTAGTCTGTGTACCTCAGCCTCAAGAATGGTGTTGTGGACTAGAACATCATAGAAAAAGCCCAGGTCATCATCAGTGGTTGCTGAATCATCAGACCTCCTGATTACATCAGGATGAACATGTGCTGAGTGTAGATCAGTGATCACATGTGCCACTTTTTCTTGGTACTGGGGACTTCCTGCCTCAGGATTATGCCCTTCATCGGTAGTTGCCTCTGGTGAGGTCTTAGAAATGTTACCAACTTCAGCCTGTTCATGTGCTGAAGCAGGAGAAGTGGCAGCCTCACCAGAAGTTCTGATCTCCTCTTCCACACGGGGAGATGGAACTGTGTAATCCCTGTGCTGTGGGTTATCAGCAACACTATAGTCCTCCCCCTCAACTATTGAGGTTTTCCCAGTTATAATAGGTTTCTGGGGAGGGGTGGAGTGTTTAGCTGACTCAGCACTTTTGTAATGATAAAAGTTGGGCTTTGTGGGGTGGTTGCAGTAGGAGATAGGTGTGAAGCAGATTGCACCTGGGGTGAGTGGTGCTCTTCAATGGCAACCTTTCTCAAATGAGAGAGGTTCCAGTAATGTGGCATCCCCGAAATGGTTGCTTCAAGATCCTGTTGAGAGGATACTTGAGCGGTTGTTGCTGGTTGAGTCTGTGTAACTGCTGGTGGATTACTACTAGTAGTTTCTTCCTGCCTTGGTGCTGCAGGGGCATCCTCAGGGGACTCAACTCCCTGAGTAGCCTTTTTAGGCTTTTTAGATTTTGGCTTGGAGGGGACTTTGGATCTGGAGGATGAGGCTGTGGGTTCCCGCTGCTTGGGTTTTAGCAGCTTGGCAGCCTCTTTGAGTTGTGTGTTCGAGTTGTGCCTGGAGTATACTTCAGGCAGAACTGCCACAGCAGGGACTCCTAGGCCAACAAGGCCTTCAGTTTTTAGTTGGTTTTCAATAATGGCCATAAGAAACCTTGGATATAATATCCATCTGTTAGCCACAGGTTTCAAGGCCAGATCTTTTAATTCTAAAAATATAATTTCAGAAAAATTTAAGTTTTGGCGTTCAAAGATTGAATACAATACCTGCAGCCACCTTGAAGACATTTGATCCCATGAGGAGGTCTTGGGGCAAGGCAGACGTTGACCATGTGGAAGAGTAGGCGTTCGGGTCATGGAAGTGTGTTTTCAAAATTGTGGTAGCACTTAGGTCGCCTTCGTACCCATTGTTGGTGAAGGGTAAGTCTGTTGTACCCTTAGGGTATTCGGTGACAAAGTTGGCATCATTCAATTTAGGGTTTTCCGAATAATATCAGAAGTTACGACCACGTTCTTCTGATTGACAAACGGCTGGAGAGCGATCTCGCCATCATTCTCACCATTTGTGAGTGTTACGTTTGTCCAGAATTGTTGTAGGGTTTCTAAGTATATGGTTGGGTTCAAAAGAAAGGCTGTTTGGTATTGAGATTCAACCATCAGATCGATGGGTCATCAAACTTGTTCCAGAAGGCCGATTTGGTGAGGTAAGCTACACAGTTATGGCGGGGTTTGAGTTGCATGGTCGCCATTAATGCAGGAGGGAAGTTCTGAGAATTTGAATAATAAAGTTCTGAGAATGAAAAGTTCTGAAGTTAGGGTTTGGTATTTATAGGCTATGAAACGACTGATGGAAAACAACTGAAGGTTTTGTGTTAGTCATCAGTTGTTTGAAACGACTGAAGACATGGTTTTAACCTTCAGATGTTGTAAACGACTGAAGACTTGGTTTTAGTCATCAGTAGTTTGAAACTACTGAAGACTTGGTTTTGGCTTCAGTTGTTTTGAAATGAAACAGCAGTTGTTTGAAACAGCTGAAGAGTAAAGTTACTCATCAGTTGTTGTCGTCAATTCATAGGTTTCAGTTGTTTCATTCTGACCTCAACATTTACTCATCAGACTTTGTCTGATTTTCAGACGTTTCATTGGTCATCAGTTCTTTTGAATATTTATGCATCAGCTCTTTGAACATTTGTGCATTAGATCTTTTGAAATAAATTATTCTTCAGAACTTGTGAACAAATTTTGTTTTCAGTACTTATGCTCAAGATTACACATCAGTACTTTTGGACAAATTTGTTCTTCAATACTTATTGTTAGAAATAGGCATCAGTAATTATAACCACATCAGTAGTTGTAACTTCATCAGTTTTTTTCAACAAATAATGTACTTCAGTACTTTTAAGTATTTTAGTCTTCAGTCTTTATAACACTTCAGTAGTTTTGAAAAATGTTGAAGACAAAATAACTCATCAGTACTTATTTTTGACTTTTGTATACTAATGCTCATCAGTATTTGATCTGAGAGTATCAGTATTAGTCAATTCATTCCAGCTGCAGCGTACCAAGCCTTAGCACCAGATTTTGAAAAGTTGCACTGTCCAAAGGCTTAGTAAATATATCTGCAAGCTCATCAGCACTAGGAACAAACTTTGGATCAATCAGACCTTTTTCATAACAATCCCTATAAAATGATGTCTGATCTCAATGTGTTTGGTCTTAGAATGCTGGACTGGATTCTTAACAATACAAAGAGCTGAAGCACTGTCCATCAGTAATGGAGTCTTAGTCTCTGTAATGCCATAATCCAGTAATTGATTCTGAAGCCAGAGTACCTGAGATGTACAACTTGCAGCAGCAATGTACTCTGCTTCAGCAGTTGATGTAGCAATTGAAGTTTGTTTCTTACTCTGCCAAGAAACCAAACAATTGCCTAGAAATTGGCATCCACCAGAAGTTGATTTTCTGGTTACTTTACACCCTGCATAGTCACTATCAGAGAAAGCAACCAATTTGCAAGAGTGCCCAGTGGAATACCAAAGTCCTAGAGATAGAGTTCCTTGCAAGTATTTAAAGATCCTTTTGACTGCAATCAAATGGGATTCTTTAGGTGCAGCCTGAAATCTAGCACAGACACAAGTTGCAAACATAATGTCTGGTCTAGAAGCTGTAAGGTACATCAAGGAACCAATCATACATCTGTAAAGGGTTTCATCAACATCTTTACCTTTCTGATCAGCATCCAGTTGTGTGGTGCTGCTCATGGGAGTAGAACAGGGCTTACAGTTTTGTAAATCAAACTTTTTCAGAAGATCCTTTGTATATTTTGACTGATGAATAAAGTTCCATCAGCTCTTTGTTTGATTTGCAAACCCAGAAAGAACTGTAATTCTCCCATGGCACTCATTTCAAACTTTTGTTGCATCAATTTTGTAAATGCATCACACAACTATGGATCAGAAGATGCAAAAATGATGTCATCTACATAAATTTGAACAAGTAGCTTATGCTGTCCTACTTTCTTTATGAACAAAGTTTTATCTATGGAGCCTCTAGTGAAATTGTTTTGAAGAAGAAAATTAGACAGTGTTTCATACCAGGCTCTAGGAGCTTGTTTAACCCATACAGAGCCTTATCAAGCTTATACACCCAATCTGGATGTTTATTATCCTCAAAACCTGGTGGTTGACACACATAAACCTCTTCTTTTATTTTACCATATATGAATGCACTTTTGACATCCATTTGAAAAACTTTAAGATTATGGAAAGCATAAGCTAAGAACAGTCTAATTGTCTCCAGTCTGGCTACAGGGGCAAAGGTTTCATCATAATCAATACCTTCTTCTTATGAAAACCCCTGTACAACCAGTCTGGCCTTGTTCTTGACAATTTGACCTTTTTCATCAGTTTTATTCCTAAACACCCATTTAGTGCCTATTGCACACTTACCTTGGGGTAGAGGAACCAGCTCCCACACTTGCTGCTTTTTAAACTGAAGAAGCTTAAGTTGCATGGCTTCAACCCATCCATTGTCTCTTAATGCAACATGATAGTTCTTTGGCTCTTGCTGACTGATGAAGAGAGCATAGAAGCAGAAATTGGACAATTGACTTCTAGTTGAAACTCCAGCATTGATATCACCAATGATTTGAGACATTGGGTGATTCTTCAGCTCTTGATAGGTAATAAGATCTGTGCAAGTGTTTGCAGGAGATTTAGCAGCAAATGTTGATTCAGACTCTTGAAACCATAAAGGACATGGCAATTCAAACGAAGTAAATGATTTAGAGATCTCATCAGCATTTGTTATGGATGGAGCTCCTGAAGCTACAGGAACATCAGGTTTAGATGACTCAGGTAGTTGATCACTAAACCTGAAAAGGTGACTACTGTCATTATCATCATCATCAGTACCACCAGATGAAGAACTGTTTGCAGGAGGTGATGGATTTTCAGGAACTGCAACAGCTGGAGACTGATAAGGAACATATTGCAGTATGTCCAAATCAAATAGCTCCATAGGGTTTGTGGGATTTTGTCCTTTGGAGATTCATTAAACTTCACATGCAAGGTCTCTTCAATTATCTTTGTTCTGCAGTTAAAACTCTGTATGCCTTACAAGTGGATGAATACCCAACAAAGTACCCTGCATCCACCTTTGATTCAAACCTCTGAAGTGGATTCTTTGTGTTGAGAATGTAACAGGGACACCCAAATGCTCTAAAAATGAAATCAGAGGGGCCAAATGATGTAACACTTCATAAGGAGTCTTCATCAGCCTCTGATTTACTAAAACTCTATTATGCACATAGCAAGCTGTGTTGATAGCTTCTACCCAAAAGGTTAGTGGCAAACCAGAATCAACCAACATTGACCTGGCGGATTCAATAAGTGTCCTGTTCTTTCTTTCCACCACTCCATTTTGTTTAGGAGTTCTTGGAATGCTATACTGCCTCTTGATTCCTTTAGACAAGTAGAATTCATCAAGTGTGTGGTTTCTAAATTATGTGCCATTATCACTCCTCACACACTTGACTGGAAGGGAGTACTGTTTTTCCACATACAACATAAAATATATTATGGTTTTTGTAGCTTCATCTTTTGAATGCAAGAAGAAAGTCCATACAAATCTGGAGTAATCATCCACAATTACCAGACAGTATTTCTTTTTTGCCATGCTCATCACTCTTACTGGACCAAAAAGATCCATATGCAGTAATTGCAAGAAGGCAGTAGACATTGGCTCTTCTATTGGAGGAAATGATACCTTGTGTTGCTTCCCTTTTAAACAAGCAGAGCAGTTGTCATCACATTTGAACTCCTTCACTGGCAGTCCTCTCACTAAACCATGATGTATCAGCTGGTTTATGTTTTTAAGATTCACATGACCAAGCCTTCTGTGTCATAGTTTAGATTCTTGAGGAGAGGCCTTGGAGAACAGGCAAGGATGGCCTTTTAGATCAATTTTCTTTGATAAGTCTAAGGTATATACTCTTCCTGTCCTGTTGGCCTTCAGGAGAGTATGTTCATACAGTACCTTGTCAATCAAACTTAGAACTTTGGAAGACAGAATCCTGTAGTTCTGGCTGGTGAAAAGGGCAACATGACCTTTATCACACATCTACTGACACTCAAGAGGTTGTACTTGAGATTCTCCACATGGTTGACATCATCAAACCTTATTTCACCATTAGAAACAAAGCCTTTGCCGATGATGTAACCTTTAGCATCATTACCAAATGAAACAAATCCTTTCTTTCCTTAAGAGTAGTCATTAAGAAGAGAGCTGCTCCCTTTCATATGCATGGATCCTCCACTGTCCACATACCAGATGCTTCTTTGGCGTGCTGAAGAACCCTGCATTTGTCAAAAGAAACTAGTTAGCTTTTGAGACCCAAACCATTTTGGTTTGGGTCTGTTCTCATCAACAGATTTTACACTAACTGGTTTGTCATGATTAACAGCCTGTGGAGGTGGAGATGGTACGGAAAAGGATTCCTTTGATTTTGGCTTGGTTTTCCTTTTCTGTGGTTTAATCACAGGTACATCTATTTGGTTGACTCTCCCCAACAGATGTTGAACCATCATAAAAAGTTGTGTCTGATTGTTTGCTAAAGCCTTCAGTTCATCAGACACATCAGTTTTTGTTTTGATTGGTTCCTGTGTTTCACCATTTTCTCACTTTTGGAAGACACAGGCTTAGTCTGGTGTTTTGGTATTCTATGAGGAATCCATTGAACACCTTCAGCTGTTTCCTGATAAACCCCTTCCTTCTTTTTGGATTTCTTTAAGGATTTTAGGTTTTCAGGTTGAGATGCCTCTGGTACAAACTTGGTTTCAAATTCATCTTTCATTTTATTAATTTTCTTTTTGGTGTTCTTATCTTTGTTGAATTTGGAACCCTTTCTGTACTAGCAGTCATCAGTGAGATGATTGAATAAGCCACATATTTCACATGGCTTTTTCTTCATCTTCAGTTGATCAACTACTGAAGAAGATGAAACTACTGAAGGTTTGTTCTTCACTACTTTCTTCCTTTCAGTACTTATGTTAAGTACTGACGGATTCTTAACTACTGAAGATTTGTTCTTCAGAAGTTTTCTATCAGTACTTTTGGACTTCCTGATAGACTCTTCAGCAGTTTTCAAACCCTTTTTGTTTTCAGTGGTTTTGGTTTGTTCTTCAGGTGTTGTGACTTGCCCTTCAGTACTTTGAGTACTTTGTGAGACAACACCTGAAGTGATCAACTTTCTCCTGATCATGTGTTTTCAGCATTGGGACCATCAGATTCTATAAGTTTTAGATTAATTTTCTCAAAAACTTTTTCATCTTCATTTATCTCGGTTAAAACAACACCCTTAGTTGTTTCTCCCTGGATGAAATTTGTGCATCCAACAGTATAAGAATATGTTTCTATATCAGCTGATTGGTTTTTTGAGGTGCTAATACTGACTTCATCATCTGATTTTGGTTCATTATCAGAGGGTGAGGCACATGATGATGTGGATTGGTAATTGCTTTCTCCTTCAGATTCTACTTCTAACCTGGGAGTAAAATCTGTAGGAGGAGCAGTGTGATTATAACCATCCCCAAACTTCACATTTGAAGTTGTTTGTTTGTTGAGAAGAATTTCAAACCCCTTGCATGATATTACCCAGCGTTCACACTCTACCTGGGTAGCTACAAGTGTTTGTTGAGGTCCTTATGCTTCTCTAAGATGACCTCTACCTTTGCCTTTTCATCAGTAATTTGGCATTTTAATTTGTAAATCTCATCATCTCTTTCATTTAAAACAGACTCAAACTCAGCTTTTCTTTTGGAAATCACTTTCTCTAGCTTAAGATTTTTATTGATTAAAGCTACATTTGTTTCTCTAATTGAGGCAAATATAACTATGCATGACTCAGAACACAACTTGGCCTTAGCCTCTAAAGATACCCATGATACCTGTGATGTTGAAGCATTTGAGCATGAACCATTAGTAGACTCCAGGGCCATAAGAGCAAGATTTCCAAAAGCGTTTGCACCACCATGTTGACCAGCACCAGGAAACAGTTGTTCATGATAACCAGAAAGATCATCTGGTAAACTGCTCCAGTCAACAACTCCAGGGGTGAAAAAGCTTTGTTGCGGTTGAGATTGAGATTGTTGATTTGATTGAGATGGTTGAGGCTCAGGTAGGGTAGGTGGTTGTTGAGCTGTGGGTACTTGAACCTGACTAGACTGAGGCATGTAAAAACAGGGGTAAGGATATGGCATAGGACCTTGAGGGACAAAATATGCAGGAGACGATTGAGCTTGTGAAGGATGACCAGAACTGGTGGAATGTTGCCCTTTGTTTTGTGAGCTATTGCTTGGGAAGGTCACAAAGGGTGCAGATGAGTTAGATCCAGATGATCTACACTCTCTTGCAAAGTGTCCAAGTCTATGGCACTTATGACACCTCAACTTGCTCTTGTCAAAACCAACCTTGGTTTTTCCAGAGAGACCTGGGAATTTCCGACCAGTCCTTTTGTAAAACTTTTGAGATCTGATATTGATCATTGCCATTTGGCTCAAAATATCCATCTCTTTCAGATCATCATCTGGAATTCCTTTCAAATCATCCATCAAAAAGCATAAATTATCACTGCTACCACCTGAATTACTATTAACACAAACAAAAGCATGTTCTCCACTGTTTGTAGAGAAATCTATATGCTCATCATAGGAACCTTCTGATGTAGCATACTCTGACTCCTGACTGACCAGTGCAGTGTTTCCTGGTACAAAGTCATCAGTGAGCTTCCCAGATGAAGACAGTTTCCTTTTCTGTTCTATTTCTCGTTCAAATGTCAACAGTTTCCCATAAAGTTGGGTGAGAGATAGAGTGTCCAGATTTGCACTGGAGCGTAGGATAATAGTATATGTGTCCCATCTCTCACGCAGGGATCTGAGGAATCTGTTGTTCATCTGGCTGTTTGAATATTCCTGTTCAACCATTTTCAACTTAGATATCAAACAGGAAAATCGCTCAAACTGCTGGGTCAGAGACTCACCCTTTCTATGAGAGAATGTCTCATATTGCTGGGCAAGGATCTCTCTAGTGTTTGCCAAAACCTCATCAGTTCCTCCAAATTGTTCCTTTAGAGCAACCCAGAGGTCATGTGCAGTTTCATGATGCATAAGCCCTGAATAGATTTCATTTGGCAGTGCCATGGCCAGAATTCCATGGGCTTTAGCATCAATTTCAAACAGTTTTAGATCTTCATCCGAATACTGCTCTGGTTTCTTCAGAACTATCTCATTTGTTTCCGGAAGACTCACCATAGGCTTGTATGGTCCATGCACCACAGATTTCCAACACCCTGTGCTATTGATAGACAGGTGATGGAGCATTCGTCATTGCCATATGTTATACTCACTCCTAACAAGCATCGGAGGCTTTGTTGAGGAGCCAGTATTGTGAGGATCATTAGTTGGTGTAGCCATTTTCACAGATTCAAACAAATTTAATGTAATTTTAATAGATCTAGCTCAAAAACTTAACAACTCTGTTTTAAACACGTAGAACTTCAAATTAATTCACCGGAAGTAACAGAAACTCAAACTCTATAACCAATTCTTGCAAATTTGCTAATTCGATCAAACTTAGATATCAAAAGAGCAGTTTCAATGATCAATTGTTAAATCGAGCAATGATTAACCAGCTCTGATACCATTTAAAAGGATCTCAGATCTAGTTTGATCAATTAGGTTATGATTTGCAGCGGAATAGTGTTAGAATTAGACGAAATTTAAGCAAAACAAGATGAATATTCAATCAAACAGTAACGGTTATAGAGAGAGAAAGTTTTTTGCAAAAGAGAATGTTTTCATTCATTCATATGCTTCGGCCCTTATACAATTAGGTCAACTTTCCTTTTATAGGAAAAGATGACGTCAGCAGATGTCACCTGATAGTGACATCTAACCGATTACACAAACAACTGAAAATAACTGAAACTACTGAAGATGTCCACAACAGCTGAGGACATCTTCTTACAATAAAAGCTTAAGTGTTAACTAATTCTACAACTACTGAAACTACAACATCTGAAGAGTAAGTTCTTCAGGCGTTTTACATCTACTAAACTACTGATTACAATCTACTAAAAATATAAAGACAACTACTGAAAGTAAACCATCATAATTGCTGAAGAGTACTTCTTCAGCTGTTGTGACACCTCTGAATACTTGGTCTTCAGACTTTGTCTTCAAAACTCTGTCTTTAGACTTTGTCTTCAGCTTTTGTCTTCAGACTTTGTCTTCAGACTTTGTCTTCAGACTTTTGTCTTCAGCTGATGTAGTCTTCTTCAGTTGTTATGATGTCTGTGGGACTTAAAGGTTTTTCTGATCTGGCTTATTGGTTCTTTTGGTCCAACATACCCTTTCTGATCAACTGAACCAACTAATCGTAGCCACCAACACAGCATCCACACAACAGGCTAACCAATTGGCAGACCTCATCATAACAACCTAAAACCTTAATACCAAAATTGACCAACTGTTTGATCATATCACCTCAGATTCATCCACATCATTTGGTTCCAAAAGTCCACCTAGCCATTAAATTCCAACCCATGCCACCACCAACCAAACAAACCTTGAACATCAAAGATTACCTTCCCATTATATAAATGGTTCCAATTCCCTTGATGGGATCTTCCAAGCAAAAAACTACTTCTCTTACTATCAAATCCCGGATGTGCAACGTTTTATCTTTCGCGGTGTTTATTTCATTGGTGATGCATTTTCATGGTACAAACATTAATCCATCAATGAATTACTTGGCACTTAGACCACATTCATACGTGAAGTGGAATTTGGTTCGGGTCGTCCACATATGGGAATCATGAAGCAACACTTTTAAACATCGACGGGGTACGTGTATCAAATGGAATTTGAACGCGTGAGCAATTGTGTCGTCGGATATTTGCAACAAGCTCTATGTAATTGCTTCATCCCAGGACTACGCCTCGATAAGCCCACTACCCTACACCAAGCCTATGCTCTTGCTTGACTTATGGAGGAAAATTTTCATAAAAACCCAAAACCCAAATCCACAAACACTTACAAGCCTAACTTATCTACCTGGACAAACCAACCACCCACACTTTCCCCACCTACTTCGACCCCACCAGCCACTAACCCTCCCTCATCTTCTCCATTACTACACATCCCAACCAAAATCCCATAAAATCTACCATTTACCAAGCTTTCTGCTAAAGCTTTACAACAACATCATAATGACGAATTGTGCTTCAAATGCCTTGAAAAATACTCCCTTGCCATAAATGTTCTCCACCACATTTTTGCTTATTTCGATAACCATGATAATGAAGACATGTCACCTGATCAACCCGATACACCAACCGAGACCCTCCACAACCCACACTTTTTATCACTCTCCCAAACCTCCTTCTTTGGTCTGTCATCCACATAAACGTTTCGCATAACTAGAACATCGAAGGGAGACCAGTCACTATTCTCGTCGATTATGAGAGTACACACAATATCATCCAACCACGTATTGCCACCAGTCTTAAACTGCCAATTAAACCCATTTCTCCGTTTTCGGTAATGGTCGGTAATGGACAACATATTTCTTGTAAAGATTATGGTCCTAATGTCAAACTCCAGTTACAAAAGGCTAGCTTTGAAATTCGCTTCTTTGTTCTTCCTATGGAAGGAGCGGATGTGATTTTAGGTGTTGCATGGCTTGGCACACTGGGACGCCTGACAACAGACTTTTCCATTCTGATTGTCCTTTTCCAAAGATGGACAATTATGCACACTTAAGGGCGAACCACTACGTACACATGTTTCATCTAGTTCACTTTCCACTCTCTTAAAACATGATTCCATATCCTCTCTTCACATCATGCTATTCAACAACCCTTCCCAACATCAAACTGTGGACCAGCCTTCTCTATCCCATACAGATCCACAAATCACCAAACTGTTGGGTGAATTTGAGTGGCTTATTTGAACCACCAAAAGGTCTCCCCCTCCAACCGCCCTTATGATCACCATATTTCCCTTCTTCCAGGTGTATTACCAGCCAATGTTAAACCTTATAGGTACACATAGTTTCAAAAAGAAATTATTACCCAACTAATTACTGATATACTTCAAGACGGTGTGATTAAACCGAGTCAGAGCCCATTTTCATCCCCGGTTCTTCTAGTCAAGAAGAACGACGAAACATGGAGATTTTGTATGGAGTACCACGCACTTAACACCATCACGGTAAAGATCAGTTTCCAATTCCAACCATAAACGAGCTCTTGGATGAATTACATGGTGCAACAATCTATTCCAAGATTGATTTGCGTCGGGCTACCATCAAATTCAGGTGGTGGAAAAAGACATCCACAAAACCGCATTCGACACCACTAACGGCCACTACAAGTTTTTGGTAATGTCGTTTGGCCTCACCAATGCACCGCCCACCTTCCAATCTACCATGAATGAGTTATTCAAGTCAGTTCTTTGTTGTTTTGTTCTTGTATTTTTTATGACATCTTGATTTATAGTGAAAGCCAAGAGCAACGTTACTCTCAGTTCAAGTAAGTCTTTGAAACCTTATTGAACAACAATTTCCATGCAAAAACATCAAAGTGTGTGTTTGTAGTACAAGAAGTTTCATTCCTAGGCCACCGTATTTCATTCAATGGTGTCGCGTCAGAACCCGAAAAAATTGCTTCAAATCAAAAGTGGCCACAACTAAATACTTTTACCAAACTTTGGGTTTTCTTGGACCTTACGAGGTACTATCATCGCTTTGTTACTCAATATGCCAAAACCGCAACCCTGCTCACCGACATCCTCAAACATAAGACTTTTTATTGGAGTTCTGAGGCATAACAATCTTTTATTCATCTCAAGAATAATATGGAAAAGTTGATAACTTTAGCCCTTACAGACTTCACAAAGCTGTTTAAGGTCACAACTGATGCATCAGGCATCACCATCGGCGCAGTATTGTCTCAAAACAATCACCCCATCTCTTTTTTAGCAAGAAACTATGCTCGATCATGCAGGCTTAATCGACATATACCAAGGAGTTATATGCAATTTGAAGCCATAAAAAATGGCGCCAATACCTGTTGGGTAGAAGATTTCGTAAATACATCGATCACCATAGCCTAAAGCATTTGTTATCTCAAATAATTCAAATCATGGATCAACAAAAATAGGAAATCAAATTGCTAGGTTACGATTGTGAGGTGGTGTATAAATTAGGACGAGAGAACTTGGTGACCGATGCCCTTAGCCGAGTTGATATTCCCACGGTGCTTTCTTTCTCTTATCCTATGGCCTCATGGTTAAATGAAATCAAGGATTATTTTTCTACTTTAAAAAATGGGCAGCAACTTGTTCTGCAGATTACAAAGGATCCATCGGCTTTTCCACATCACAAGTTTCAGGATGGTTTGGTGTATGTGCATGGAAAGGTTCTTGTCCCACGAATTAACACCTTACGAAGCACTTTATTGGCAGAATTCCATTCTTCCTATTTAGGAAGACATGCAGGTTGACAGTACTACAAAGAGACTTTCTAGTGCTTCTTCTTGGGCTGGCCTCAAGAATGATGTTGCTGACTATGTTAAGAAGTGTGAAGTTTGTCAAGCTATCAACCCACCTAATCACAAACCTTATGGTTTTCTCCAACCACTTCCTACACCTGAAGTACCATGGCTTGATATTTCTATGGATTTTGTCACAAATCTACCACCTTCACGAGGTAAAACGGTAATATGGGTAGTAGTTGATCGTCTTTCCAAGTTTGTGCATTTAATATCGTTACCCACTCATTACACGACAACCATTTTAGTGACCATCTTTCTCCGTGAAATTTACCGCTTACATGGTCTTCCTAAGACCATAGTTTCTGACTGTGACCCAATTTTCATTAGTCGATTTTAGAAAGAACTATTCAAGCAAATGGGCACTAAATTTCTACATTCATGTGCTTACCACCCGCAAACGGATGGTCAAATGGAGGTCGTCATTAGATGCTTGGAATCTTATCTTTAGGCGTATGTTTTTTATGAACCAGTGAAGTGGGAAAGGTATTTATACATGGCTGAGTTCTCTTATAATACTAGCTTCCACTCCTCAACCAGAATGACACATTTAAACCAATGTATGGTCAGGATGCAACTTCCATACACGATTAACTTTTGTAACGCCCCAAAATTTCCGAAGAAAGCCATTTAATAATAATGGGCTTTATTAAGGGTTAATTAATATAAATAAGGAAAGGTGGGTTATGGATTAAATTAACCATAATGGGCTAAGTTTGATGGGTTTAAGGGCCTTTAATCAGCCCTTAATCATGCATGACCAGCCTCCATCCCCTCATTTGTAACCCTAGCCCCTAAGCTTTTAGAGAGAGAAAGTAGAGAGAGAAAGTGAAGAAAACTTAAGGATTTGGTGTGCTATTATGGAAGATATTGAAGATCTGCAAGTTGGAGCTTCAAACCACAAGGAAGGAGCAACAAATCAAGGTAAGAATCATCCTCTAAACATCTCTATGGAATAGATCTGAATTTCTAGGGTTTTAGGTTCAAAAATGTTTCAAAGAATCACATAAAGGTCACATTTTTATGTATAGAAACGTGTAAAAAGGTTAGATATAGTTTCATGGATGATAAACCAAGGATTTGAACGTATAAAGTTAAGATTTTAGGTTAAAAACGGGCTGGTTCGTTATTTTTGCACGTCCAGCGAAACTGTAAGCCCGATCAACGAAACTGTGGACTCATCCAGAGAAACTAAGAGAATTCCCACCGAAACTACACTTTCGCTGGTAATTTCCAAGTGCCCTAGTTGACCAGTAGAACCTGCGAACCTAGGAAATTCCAACGAAAGTTGGGCGCACCTGGCAGCGAAACTGTCGTGTGAGGCTGCTGGGCGAAACTGGCAGCGGAACTGCCAGCGAAAATGCCAGCGAGCCTACCAGCGAAACTGCCAGCAAAACTGCCAGCGAATATGCCAGCAAAACTGCCAGCGAAACTAGCAGCGAAATTGCATAGAAATGACCTATTTGAGTGTTGACTTATGTGCAGGCTGTGTAGTGTGAATCTAGCCTAGGAAGCCTAGTCGTGAAACTATATACTTTGACCTGGTGAGTTCTAGATCCTCTTTTTTATAAGTTTTTCCATATTTTTGGGGCTATTATGCATAGTAAACCTAAGGTTTACAAGGTAAAAGTTTTCCAGCCAGGGGCGTTGCCCCTTGGACCCTACTAGGGGCTGCTACCCCTAGAACCCCGCTATCAAGGCCTGCCGCCCCCGAACCGCCTCTGTCCCACGGAGGGTCGGTTATACAGTGTTATATTATTATGTCTTCCCGATTATAGTTATGCTCCATGGTGAACTGTACTTGATATGTTGCATACTTAGTAAGTAAAGTATTATATATTAAAGTGGAAGATAAAACTAATGAAAAGTGGAACTAAAGTAATGTTACCCCCGGGCCCGTATGATGATGAAAAGTCTTGCAAGCACTATGATGGACTTCACTTATATGGGTCTAATGTATGATGATGGATTCGTATTCATGAGCGGCTATGTGCCTTGCAGTGTGCATCAACTGTCGGGGGTTAGCTACCGCGTTATGTGTACCGACAGGGATCGACATTCGTTGTCGATCAACAGGGGGCTCTTGCTGTGTGCAATCTCGTTTAAGATGAAGTGTAAGATAATGAAAGAATGAAAGAAAGATAATGAACATGTTTAATGATGCAATACGTCACGAGAAATGTTATATGTTATGATGTATGTGTGGTCATTAAAAGGAAGAAAAGTATATATTTTATTATATTACTTAAAACTAGGACTCACTCAGCAAAGTTGACTTTTATGCATAATAGTTGACAGGTAAGGGCTGAGGATGGCACAGAGATGGAAGTTACTTGGAGTTTGATGAATGACATCCATGTTTATGAAATCATTTTCTTTTGTTTGAAAAGTATAATGTTCTATTTCATTTGGGAGACAAATGTATGATTACTACATGACCTACAAGTTTTAAATGAATGTTTATTTAATTCCGCTGTAATGTTTAGTTTATAAAGTGATTTTATGCTATGATTAACCAACTGTGAGGCTTCCGGGAACGGAACCTTACACCATTCTTGTAACAGTAACAATGCTTCAATTGATTCTACATTGTTGGCACATCAACAACTATTACAATGACTTAAGCAATCATTGGAACAGTCCAAGGAGCGAATGGTAACACAAGCAAATAAGAAATGCATTGATAAGGAGTTTGAAGTGGGTGAATTTGTTTATCTTCGTCTTCTGAACTATCACAAAAATTCAGTAGCTGAAAGGAAGAATCATAAGCCATCACAAAGATTCTTTGGGTCTTACAAAATCGTTGAATGAGTTGGAAAGGTGGCATTCAAGTTAGAACTTCCAAGGGGATCCAAATCCATCTAGTCTTTCATGTTTCCTTGTTAAAAATGTCATGGTGCTACAAATTCAATTAGTGGAGATCTCATTAAGTTCACTTCGTCAGACCAGCTCGATTACTTGTCGGAATCCATTCTTGATTCAAGAATTAACAAAGTGAGTGAGGAAGAAGTATTCATTAAATGGGACAATCGTCCTATCGAAGAAGCTACTTGGGAGGGAATACTTTCACTCCAGCAACAATTCCCTTGTTTTGCTAACATTGAGGACAATGTTGATTCTCAAGAAGAGGTATTGATTCAGCCCAACTCGAATCCCAGACCTCTGTTGATGTTCAGTCGGTTGTAAATGGGCCTCAAGCCAGGCCCACACGAGAGAGTAAGCTGACAAGAAGGTTGATAGACTAAGTCAGCTTGGATCCAGTCTCTTTGAGTTAGCCAAGTTGCATGTTCCACGCATGATTCCATGTTGCATGACATTTTATCTATTATTCCATGTTTGTTAGTTTATTTGTTATGATTCCATGTTGCATGACATTTTCTCTATTATTCCATGTTTGTTAGTTTATTTGTTACCTGCATTTTTTCATTTTTGTTAATGTATTTAAGTCTTTGTCGTTGGAAATAAAAGAGATCATAAATTTTGCTCCAAAGCTTGTCTATACTTTCTCCCTTATATGCTTGGAGTCTCACCCGCTCTAAGGGTGCATCAGTTTAGGGTAGTGGTGGTGTTGATGGAGGTTGTACAAGTGGTAGTTTTGGTGTCGGCGATGGTTTGGTGGGCGATGGTGATGGTAATTCGTGGTGGAGAAGATGAGGGTGACGGTTGATGGCCGAAAAACCGATAGGCGGAGGTGATGGTGTTCTATAATAAGGTTGTGTGTATGTGTGTGTGTGTGTATACGGTGGTAGCAATGGTCAGGGATGGTCATGGTCAGGGATGGTCATGGTCATGGTTCGGCGGTTGGTAGGTGGTGATGGGGGTTGGCCGATGGTAATTGTGGTGGTATAGTGGTGTTATGAACAATAATAATATTAATAATTAATATATCAATGGTAAGATGTTCATTTTAAAAATTCTAACAACTAAAAGTCAAAAACTAACGAACATCCACTACAGGGATCAATTATATTATGATTTAGTAAATAGTTGGGACCAATGATATAGTTTTTTTAAAAATTAGGACCAATACTGCAATATGTACATACGACCCGGACTAATTGTGTAGTTAACTCTAAGTTAAAATGAAATGCTAAATGACCAGATTGCCCGTAACCTCAAAAACTAACAGGAGATAACATTAGGGACCAATCTTGCAATAAGATACAAAAACTTTAGACTACTTTTACAATTTAAAAAACCTGGAGACCAAAGATGCAATCGAGGAAACCAGAGACTAAGTTTGCAATTTTCCCTCCCTTTAACAATCATCCCCTGAGCGCCAAATGTGCGATTACATTCCGTTGAGAACTTGAGATGCTGAATTGACTGACCTCAGTGACTCCACCTTCTCTCACAGTCCCAAATTCATACGTTCTCCGCCATGAGAACTCGTTTTCTCACCGACTTTTTCAATTCCTCTGCAACATCTCATACCGTAGATTTCCTCCGATTTCCCCCTCCGGTATTCTCTTCATCCGATCTCTTCAACTTCGATCACCTCTCGGTTTTCGATCAACTCGATTCCATTAGCATCTCTTCTGAAATCGAGAGGTTTCGCGTGAGTGAATCTCTCAGTAAGTTCTTATCCGACGTTCTTCCTCAAGCTATCAGCTCCGAGATCGATCAGCAAATTGAGAGGGAAGGAGTATCAGAGGTACGTGAAATAGTAAATGATTCTGATGAATTTTATTGCGTCTATTAGTACGTGAAATAGTAAATGAAACATCTGTTGTTTTGATTGAAAATGTTTTTTGAATTGTGTAATCCACTAACGCTGAATGTTGACGTTAAATTAGTTGTTAAGACTATCGTTTGCTATGATATCTGCTCTAATTGCATCGAGAGTTCTGAATTTTGACTCATTAGTCAGTTATTACGAAGGTGATTTGCTATGGATTCTCGTACACCGCAATAGGATTCAGAATTCTAAATTTTGATCCACTAGTGCAACGTAATTAGTCTCATATTCAGAAGTTTTAAGACAATTTTGGAATAGGAAAATTAAATAGAAATATCAACTTATTTTGTGATACGACCAGGAGCATAGATTCTGTAATCTGCAGTCGTAATTTAACACATTGATTATTTAAAGCCTGGATTCATTGTGCTTCATTGAAAAAGTTATGCTTCATTGTGCTTGAGTTCTGTAAGTTTGTCAAAATACCTCCATTGCTGTTCTTTTAGGGTAAATATCTAGATAATTTTAATGCGACGGGAAGAACAAGGATAATTTGCAACATATGTGCTAGAAAAATGGAGAATCTAGATTCGACTATAGCTTTGATAGATTCCTCAACTCATTATTCATTTCAATTCATGGTATATGCTCATGCAGGAGAAAATCAAAGAAGATGGTACAGCTGACATCAGTTTTACGCTGGTTGAATTCGAAACTCCAGAGCTTTATAAATCCTTGGTAACCCACTTTTCATCAATCACAATTAATTTTATGCCAACCATTTATTCGGTAGAACTAGTCATGTACATGTAGCGATACATCTTACTATCAGCTTTTGTCTGTCATCTGCAGGAAGATTCTCGCTTTTTGCATGAAGAGAAGATACAAATTTTATTTGAAGTTGCAGACACAGAATTTCCTACTGTATGAAGTTCACTTGAACTTTTTTTTTATTTCTCTATCTGCTTTTGGTGTTAGAACTAGTCCATACAATCGCTGTTTGATTCAGTTTCTGCACAATTAATTATTAATATTCTGTTGCATAATTAGATGCCCATTGAACTTCAGTTGGCATCACAAGTGTTAATTTTGTTGTGCTGAAACTTAGGGCTACTTCCATTCTGAAGTTGATGCTTTGCAGGATCTGCTTGATTTTTCACTTGAGCTGCCGCAACATGTGGACATTCATAAATCAATTTGCTATGTAGAAGATATATTTCTAGAAATCCAGGAAGAGCATAATTCTGATTTATTGAAGGATGGCAGTTTGGTTAAGGGCCAAACATCTTCTGTTCTTAGATCATTTCCTCTTTTGGAAGTGGGTGAAATTAGTCTGGGAACTAACGGCTATATATTTGAGAACAAACATACGATATTTGAAAGCATTAAATTCCAACAATGGATGCATACAGATGAACTGAGATGTGATTCGAAGGAGCTTTTGCCTTCCATGGAGTGTGACATAATGGAAAATCTTTTAAACGACTCTTCTCTCAAATGTCATAAGTTTGACGAACCATATGTGAATATTTCTCCAGAGTACATAATAAATGCCATAGAACACCAATTAAGCCCACTTGCACTTGAGCAACTCCAATTCTTTGACATGAACACCTCACATTTTTCTGAAATGTTCTTTGACACTGATATTATAAATGAAGTAGAACATTTAGAACAGATGTTTGGTGACACAACCTTGAGCACTTTCAGTGATTTAGTTGTCACGCATGAACTTGTTCTGACAGACAACTCTTTTAAATCACTGCCTGTTCCTATTATTTCTGATCGTGAGAGGATACTGTCTGTACAAACGACTGTTGAGGAAATATTTGTAAAACTGAAGCTGCAGCCTTCCTCTACTTCAGATGACATATACTTGGACTGGCATCTGCTAGAAAAAGATATTTGCAGTCATAGTAAACAAACATCCTTGAACCTGTTTGGGGATATAGATACTTACTGTAATAATGCGGACTTCAAATCATGTGATGGTCTAATGCTTGTTTTGGAGTTTGTTTTATCTGATGTATGCTCAACTCAGCAAAACACAAAAGAGAACACTGAGGTACTGCACATAGAAAGGTCTGGAAATTTGATGGAACATCTGTGTAATGATGGAATTGATTCAAGTGAAAAATGCAAGAAGACGGAAAGTAGAGAAGCTTTAGTTGGAACTAAGGTTAACAAGGCTCATGAGTTTTCTGAATCTATGTCACAGTTCGATGATCTTGACTTTTTCTTAAACCCTTTAGAGGCTACTCATGTGAAAAGGCAAAAATCTATACTTAAAATGGATTGTGCCCTTCCAGTGGTTTCAGCAAACAATCCATTTGAGATGCATGATACCAGCAGAAAACAGCAGCACAGCTTGGAGAATGAGATCCAATCAGTTAAGGCTTTTCTTTTCATTAAGGTTGATATTTTATTTGTTATAGCACCCTTTGCTATATTAAACAAAAGGTGAAAGTCTTAAAATCACTTTCAAATGGATTAAAGCCATTTTTAGTGTCCATATTGATGATTATTAATCTTCCTGATTTGAATGTATGTCTTTTATTTGGTTAGAGAGGAGATATTCATACTTCTTCAATACCAAATGTCAGCAGCAAGAACTTAGAAGAACCATTACATTCTACACATGTTGGGATAAAGAAAAGCATGAAATCTTTGGAAGCAACATACGAAGCACCACAACTGCCCTCTTTACCTGATGTCATTATAATTGTGAATACCCAAAATTGTGAAACCGAAATTATAATATCTAGAAGAAGCACATATCAAAAAATCATTGCGATGGAAAAAGAAGGTGTACAAGTTGTTGAAAGGGATCTAAATCTGCCAGTTGACATTATAATTAGTGCTGCAGTTTGTTTAGTGTTGTATGACACCAAGAATATTAGAAATAAGACAAATTCTTCAGATGCTGGTTCTTCATTACCTTCATGCATCGAAAATATTGCTGCAAATGTTTTAACATCACTTAGTTTTGCTCTCAGTAGCTGTATTATGGTAAGCTTCATTCTAAGTTTAAATGTGTATCACGTTATTGATTAATCATCTGTTTTTGTTTTTTTTAATCTCTTTTTTCATTTCTGTAGATATTTGAAGGAGAAGTGGGATTCCTTAGTGGCATAATGGAATTATCAGACGAACTATATGCTGCCTCAGCAAGCTTAGGAATTGACTTGCAGCTTTTTTATTCATATTCATGTGAGACAACTGATGAGATAATATTGAACTGCATCACACATGCTGCAAAGACAACAAGAGACCTATATCCTAAGATGCCTGAATCAGAAACCCTAGCTGAATCATTTCTATCCAAATTTACTTCACTTAATCCACTCTCAGCTCATGCAGTATTAACTTCAGTTGGAACACTGATTGAGTTTTTTGAAATGTCTCATCAGCAAAGAGTTTGTGCTCTGCAAAATTATCTTGTACCTCATGGAAGCATCACACTATTCAGTGCTTTGTGCAGATACGGCGAGAGAGAAGATTCTAGGTCAGGAATGACAGATTGCTGTTCTTCAGTATCTTCTGGTCATGACTCTGGCTATTGTTGTCCTAAGATTGACACTGAGCCAAAGAAAAGAAAGTACATCATGAGTCCTGAGACAAAAGCCATATCTCTTGATTATTCGTTTCAATTTGAGAAAAATAATGATGTCCTGTGGGATCCTCCAAAATCTGTTAATGCACACAAGTTTTGGGATTTGGAAGCTGGAGAGCTATCTGATGGTATTGAAAAATCTAATGTTGAGATATACTTTAGTAAGAATCAAAAACCTGATGCCCATATGATGCTGAAACATCCTAGTTTGACAGAGACATCATTTGGTCAAAGCAAGAAAGTGTATATGCCAATTGCGGACAAGTTAGGCAACCACATTAACAAAGGGGAAATTATTGACATTGATGATGATGCTATAGCAGGTGGGGGCTTTTCTTTTCTGCACCCCGAAAAACTATCATCTGAGTGGTTCAGTGTTCCGAGTCTTTCTACAGCTGTTGAGATTAACTCAGATTTAGATTCATGGATTCCTACCAAAGATAATAAAGAAACCTCAAGTGAAGGATTTATTCAATATTCACAAGCAGGTTTAATGACCAATAACTCACCTTTCAGAGAAAAGGATCCATGTCATGGTAGGACACCATTATCAAAAGCCATACTATCTGATCAACCAGAGAGAGACTCCCCTTGGACCATAGATTTTCTCAACAGAATTAAGGAAAAGAGCAGGATGCGTCAGCAATCTCTGCCAAACATATCATCTGCCCCTTGCTTTGGCTCCTCAGGAAATTCATCAAAGTTTAGGAAGAGAAAAAGCCCATCCATACTCGACTTCTACAGGTACACGGGTAGCAGTACGGTGAAAAGTATGGAATACACAGGGCCAAAAGGTTCTATACGAGTACCAAATTCATCAAAATCTGTAAAGACAGCACCTTCCTCATCACAAACATGGACTCCAACTGACAAGAGGGCAAAAAGGGTTCGTAATCTTACGTCTTATTTACAGTTGCTGGAGAGGCAGGTTGGGCAATGGTTGAAAAGCGTCTCTCTTGATAGTTGAGACAGGATGGGTTGATCTTAAATAATTTTTTGTGCAAAATTATTTTTTAATAATCAAGTATTCTACTTTTTGAAAATTTAGTGGGGCTGTTTAAAAAATATACATTGGATCAATTTAGCTGATTTCTTTTAACCTAATCGTCTAATTTTACCTGTCTCACCCGGTTAAAGATCAAACATAACTCAAAATTAAAATATTTATAAGTAAATGAGTTGGGATTGTCACAACTACTTTTAATGTACAATGTTTGGGGTAGGTTTCTCTGTGTGTGTTTGTCTGAATACCTAACTTTGAGTTATTTTATTTTGAGACAGAAGCTAACTTTTTGCCACCAATGGAAGCAAGGGCCAAAGCAAGTTGATCTGGAGTGATGAGGCTCATCAAACTCTGAATGGAATACTGTAATGCTACATAACTGAGCATGGAAGCCAGGTAAACCTGCTTTGATACTGGTTACCATCTGAATATGTTGATTATATTTACAAGTTTTCAGCTGTATGATGTCAAGAGCTAGTCTTGGGAGCTCACTGTTTTTTCTACTTGATAATAAATAAAAATATGGGTATACATAATCTGTTCCATGAGATGACATGTTTGAACAGATTAATTGGAAAATATCATGTGTTTATTTTTAGGATATATGGTTATAATTAATATGGTCACTCTCTACTCAAGCACCACTTTGTATGGCTAATTTTGTTTGAATTATAATGAAAATAAACACATGCACCACAACACATGCACTTAATTTTAAGTAATTTTGGGCTTTTTTAATAAGTGGTTGGGTCCTGTTGGGTTAAATATTATTTAGGAGTCCAAATTGATGAATTTTAAATTAAGACAAAAAGGCAAACGGGATAGATACGGGTGGCCATTTAAGAAGAGAGACGGTCATACGGGCATAAGAAAAAAGTTTGCCATACTAAACCACTTCAAATCTGTGTTTCACTGGCATTTATAATCGTTGTGGATTTGAAATGGGCATTCCAAACAATATATGATTCGGGTTTCTTGGTTGACGATCGTAGTTTAGTATAGATGCCATTATATAAACAAACTGTGATTGGGGTGGGTAATTGTAATAGTATTAGAATTTAAACATATTATGTTTCAATTTTGTTATCGTGGTGTTTGAATAAATTACTGTGTGCAAACTGCGTACCAGCCTTGGTGAATTGTTACAGTTGTTTAGCATATTTGGAATACGTGTCTTGTACTTAGATATGGGTTTAATCAGGACATAATGAAAGCATCATTGATATATATATATATATATATATATATATATATATATATATATATATAGGGGAAGGATCCTAAGAAAACCACTAAATTTTGAGAAAACCAAGAAAACCAATTTTAACCAATCACATAATTTTCTTATTATTTTTATTTAATAACTTTAAAGGGTGTTTTGGTAATTTTATATATAAACTAATTATAGTATTTATATGATGTTGACCCACTTTTATCTCATTTGTTAGTTTTTAATGACATTGATTTAGTTTTCTTAAATATTATCAATTATTGTTTCAGAATCATCAGATGATCAATCATCAAGAATTCTACAAGTTCTAGGGTTTGCGATTGATCATGAACCAGGAGCTAGGTTGATGAAGAAATCACGAACCGAAATGAGCGGATGAAAGAAGAACGGAACATGAAAAGAGACATAAGCGACGATTAATCAGGTTCAAACATTAAGATTGCTCATGTATGTAAATATACAATGATTAGAGCAGCAAGATTTATGAGTCAGAAAGAAGATCGAAACATCGGGGTTTGATCGAGCAAGAAAAGGGAATAGGACAACAACGAAAGACATGGGTTCGATTGGTTATTTTTGCCACCATGGATGGGTTCATTTTTTCTTGTTATGAGTCTTGAAGCTTGAACATTTGATCTGCAGATGAAACAAAATACGAAGAAGATGATTCCAATGGCAATATATAACTTGGGTTACGTATACGTCAATTGGGGAAGAGTGTTTGACGAATCCGAACAGATTAGGGTGTTTGGAGTCTTCAAGAATCATGAAGAGGGTGAAAGATGAGTTTTTGGGGGGAAATGGTGATGATGGTAATGGTGAATTAGGGTTTGTGTGTTTGGGTGGGTTTAAGAACTGGTTGTGTTTACATATACGTAAGCAGGATACATATACGTAAGCAG